>JAHWFO010106401.1:895295-995032 GCA_023313115.1 Rhysida immarginata
CTTCCCCTACTTCTATGAACCATACTAATATTAACTATACTTATGATCATAATCAAGCCCCGTACGGTTTTTTCGCCATTCCTGTTACGCCAGAGGAAGTCTGTGACGTAATAACTCACTTAAAGTCTTCTACTCTCTAGGCTTTCGTCCAGATATTCTAATTGCAATTAAACATTCGATCGCCTCTCCACTTGCGTTTATTTTTAATCATTCGCTAGTTTCGGGAGCTTACCCTTCACCCCTTAACTAGATAGAGTTACTCCAATATTTAGAAGGGTGATCCTAAATCATTTACTATCGCCCAATAACTGCTCTTCCAATATTCACGAAAATTTTTGAAAGATTATTTTATAAACATTTATCCCAACTAGTATCGCCTGTGGTCGAAATTCGACCAATTGTGTCTGCAAAATAATGAAATTCAACTTGTTTTTCACATAATTAATTGGAATTTATTTGTATAAAAATTTTTAATTCTTAACTCGACAGTAAAAGGAAAAAAGTGGGAAATGGCAAAGAGGAAGCATGAGGGAATTAATGACAAAAAATTATTAAACATATAAAATTCCTTAAAAACAAATCAACTATAAAACGCTAGAATAATACAATAAATAAATAAAGATATATGATAATTCCATTTGAAAGAAATAAATAGTTATGAAGTGGATTTAACGATTCAAAACTTCTGTATAATCTATATTTTTCGTAAATACTCTTTCGTCATTCGATAAATGACCTTGTTCGCTATGTTCAGAAATATAAAATGTCAAACTATCGAAAGATAGAACTCTACTTAATGCAACATATAACTGACCATGCATAAAAACTGGTTGCCTTAATAAAATTCCAACTTTCTCGAATAATTGTCCCTGTGACTTGTTAATTGTAATTGCAAATACAGGAATAATTGGGAATTGTTTTCTTGAAAGTCAAACGGTAAAATAGTACTGGAATAAGTTAAATTTATACGCGGAATCAAAATTCGCTTATTTCGTGCGATTGCAGTTAAAACTTCGCAATACTTAGCATTATTATGTAAACATTTAACACGCATTCTTGTTCCATTAAGTAAAGCTTCTTCTTCCAATGCTTACATTATCATTCGGGTTCAATTCTAAATGATCAGTTAAGTTACTATACACTTCTGACCTTAGAACAGACTGATATTGTTTTATGAAATGAAGTCTTGTACCTTCAATACGTACATACATCTCAACAATCCAATGCAAAAATAATTTCTGTGAATAATGTAAAAGGCTAAAATCATCTCTAATTGCCAGCCGATAGCATGCATATTGCAACATAGTAACTTTATTTCTGCGCTGCCTCGCAGTAGATGTATTTAGTCTGTTCTGAAACAAATTAACATGCCACCCAGTATCTCTATTAGGAATTATAACGGTTACGCTAATGAATCCAATGATGAATCTGAAACTGAGATTTTTTGACTATACCATTGTTTTTTAAAAAAGAAACCATATTTCGTTCGAATGGTGGCTCACTATCAACGTGCTAAAAATAACAGCAACATCAGTTTGAATTGCATCATTGTACTTTCATCGAAGGTCTAAATTTTGGTTAACGGTAATAAGCATACATATTTCTCTCTATGCATTTTCAGCTCTTACACAATAATGTTTCATTGCAGTAAAAGATCGCACAAAACAATTAACGCGCTCCATTTCAATAGAAATTCTACGCATTAAATTGTTATAGCACGATTGATTTGATTGTTCACGCAGTCTATAGTTAACAGCAATATCAATGTCATACAAATATATGGAGCAATATCAATGTCATAATAACTGCGCATAACATGTGAACGGCCATACGTAGAAGTCATTGGTTTGCTCGATGATAAAAAATATCGTGTATCTTAAAATGATACACTCCACGCAAAACTGTATCTGAAATTTTAGCTTCAAAACTGCCCATAGAAAAACGATGAATTGTAGTTAAGAATATTATTGAAATAATTCTTTGATTTCTCTTTTATGGTTTGATCATTTGAAATGAATCCCTTATACAGTGCATTAAAAGTAAATTTTGTGTTAATGGCGGCCAATAAACTTTACCCTTATGACAACACGAAGTGAATGCCGTTGTATCACGTAAAGTAACTTCAGATGCGAAATGTTTGCATTACAAATTCTGCAGTGTAAATTCATCAAACAATGGAATTACATTTAATGCACATTTAAATACATCTTTAAAAACAACAATAGAATTATCAATATCGATTTAGACCTGTGCGATATTATTTCTCTTACGCTATCTATTCTGTCTTTAAATCCGACCCGTTAGCATACTTTTTCGAGGCATAACAAACTTTAAATATTGAAATTGGAAACTTTTTTTTTTCTTTTCGAAATATAAACAATGCAATTAAATTTTTATGGAGACAATGAAGATTGGATTGTTGTTCAGACCCAGTTGGTCAGGTGACTTTTCCGCTTCGAGGCCTGTCTTTCTCGTTGGCTTCGTTGTTACATCATCATAAGTCGATGACCATGAATATCTATAGACCGAGGTACAAATACGATTAACAATGGTCGACTAATGATGTAACAATGTATAACGTTTCAGTGATCAAACCTTCTGTTTAGGTGGTGTTGATTGAATTCTCTCTGATGGACATAGATCGCTATCTCTCGGTATCTGTTAGCATCCTATCGGTATTGATTTTTAATTAATATCTCGGCTAATTGTGGTCCCAGAGACTTGTTTCTTCGTTTCTGCGCTTCTATGGTTATTTGATTCCCCTCCTTATATAATAAGTACCCCAAAAATGTTCCCCAATTTCGATGTTCACGTATTAATATATAGATTTGTCTTTGGTAATAACCTCATCAGTACTAATCAACATAGTTTCGTTCCCAACAGGAATACAGAAACTCCCTGCTACGAACTTTCTGAAATGGCTATGAATAAATTTGTCGTAGTAGTTTTCTTAGATTTTACTAAGGCCTTCGATTCCATATTCATTCATCTTCTTTTATATAAGCTATCATTCTTTTATAACATTCAGCCCCCCTCAACCATGGTTGAGAATTTTTTTTGCTCAATAGACAATATTATTTACTTAATTCGGAATTATCTTCAGCTCTTGTGGATAGAAATCTCGGAGTGTCACAAGGATTCATACTATCCACTTAACAATTTAATTTATATATCAACGCCTTTACATCGATTTTTAATCCTTGTAGAATTATTTTGTACGCAAAGGATGTAGCATCTCTATTTTCTAGTCGGGATATATTATTTCCATCTCTTATCTGTTCTTAATGCCACTTAGATATATTAAAACTTTGGAATGCCGAGAATTCTCTAATAGTTAATATCGATAAACTAAAATAATGTTTTTTTATACCAGCGAAATAAGCGAAATATTCCATCGTCACCATTAGTTTATTATGGCAATTAAATTATTTCAACTACCACATCATTCAGGTAACTTGGTATTTTCTTATCTCGTGATTTATCTTGGGATTTACATCTCTCTTAGTTAAACTCAATAAGAAACAATGTTTGATCTCCAGGCTGCAATACCTTCCTTGTAACATACTAATGCTTCTCTATTATTCTTGGATTCATTCCTTTGCTACTGTATCATACTCTGGGGATCTACCACTTCTTTTAATCTCACTAGACTTTTTACTTCTCCATACTCTTTAAACATTCCAAAATCATCTTCTATTTCTCATTACTTTTCAACAGTACGTATTCCCACCAAATACAAAATAGACATCATGCAACTATGTACTTTTATCTACAAAATTTCCAATTCAAAGTTAAATTTCTCTAAACCTTTAATATTACCATTAAATCGGGGTAGGCATAAGTACGAGGGTTGGGGCATAAGTCATGGCAACTATTTTTTTTCTCGTAGCTAAGGGATAGTATCACGAAATGTCATATGTCTCGAGGAAACCGTTCATTCATAGTATATTTCCACAACACCAGATGGCTCTGCGATTTCCTTTTGTTGCACTGAGAACAATGTTAAATCAGTTCTTAGTCAACCGCCGTGCAGGATGGATGTAACCCGAGTTGAACAACGCTCGTATATCAATATAGCCGGTCTCCGCTGGCTTTGGTAAGAATTGGAGCACCCACTATACTCTCCGGACTTTTCTCCATGTGATTTTGACCTTATACGGACGGTAAGGAACCATTACGTGGTAGACAGCTTCGGACACGAATGGACATTGCAAATACGCGTATTGTGCAACAGGAGATGACTAGATTTCCACATGGTGAGAGAAATGGTGAAGCAGAAGATATGGGCGCCTGTCACATCGTTGGCAGCGTACTGTGAACGTTCAGAGGACTACTTTGAGGCCCTTTAGAACGGGTATGTGTGGCTGTAATGATTCTGGAACATGAAAGTTGTAATGTTATATCAACTACCTTAATAAACATGAAGAGCAAAATATTTCCGTGTTGCTAAATGTCCGTACATTTCTTCCATTCCTTGTCCTTTCATCTATATATTTCGTATTTTCCACCCACGGTCGAATTCTCACAAAAAAACATGGTTGCCATGACTTATGCCCCTACCCTCGTATATGCTGTGCTCAAATGAAACGGAGATTTTTACTGTAGCGCCGTTATATCTACTCGAAGTTGGTAAATAGATGTAGCATCATTCCGTCTCCCCACATCCAAAAACAGCACACTCTGCGAGAAAGGCCGGAAAAGTGATGCTCAGTTTCTTTTTCGACGAAGAAGGCGCCATACTCTTCGACTGACTAGAACGGGGTGAAACAGTTAACGCTAAACGGTAACACGTTGCTGAAGCATAAGTGGGCTATCGAAAACAAGCGCAGAGAGGAGCTCTCGAAGTGGATAGTGCTGCTCCAAAACAACGCTAAGCCACCACTTGTGGCCAAGAAGACCCTCAACCTGCTGGAAACATTTCGATGGGAAGTTCTCAAACATCCTCCGTACAACCCCGACATTTTCCCATATTTTCAGTCCGTTAAAAAAATCACTGGCCGGTCATTGGTTCACCTGCGACGAAGAAGGATCCGTATGCAACCCAGGAGTTTCAACACTGAAGCCATCATTCGCTTCTTACGCTCTGAGATCAGTGCATCATTATTAGGTAACACAAATATTCTGTAATTAAAATATTCGTTAGATACGAGGGTGAATCAAAAAGTAAGTTACACTCTGAAACAGTTAAAACGGATGTAAGTTAAGATCCCACACACACACATTCTGAGAAAAGGTGGACCATTGATTTCACTTTTCTACATAATCACCCAACAATTGTAAACACTTGTCTGAACGTGAAATTAACTTTTCCATGCCGCTACGGTAAAAATCCCCTCTCAACCATGTCAGCACTGCATCTTTGACGTCGTCATCAGCGCGGAATTGTTTTCCTCCCATGTCACATTTCATTCTCCAGAATCTTCTCATTAACGCGGGCAATGTGTTCGGGGGTGTTGGACATGGATGGTCTTACTGCGTGGTTTTCTTCCATCAAATTTGAGCGCCTATTTTCGAACTGCTGGCACCACTTCACAATTACAGGACAAGAAATCACATTACCCTTACCCACTGCAAATTTCCTATTGGAATTTCAGTGCAATTTAAGGCTTTCGCTCACAAAAACAACGGATTATTCCGCGAATCTCCAACTTGGAGTGTACAACTAGTTGCTGCGCCATGAAAACAATACTCTAGCGTACGCAGTAAAAGTGTGACATAAGGCAACATTCTTAAAAGGGGCGAATGATGTCGGCGCTCTTCGACCACAGATAGTGCTGAGTTTAACTTACTTTTTGATTCACCCTTGTGTAACCGCAGTGTCCTTTTCATTTGGGCACACATTATATTTAGTTCGTAACGCCAGCGAGATATGTCTTCCCACGTCACGTCTTAATTATTGTAATAATTGTATTTCCTTCACTGGAATCAAATGCTGAGCTCGTTTAATCCTAGAATTCCGTCTATTATCTCCGTATTATAAATTCCGGAAAAATTTTAAAAACTTTATCCTTTCATATACAATGCGTTAATTACGAGGGACGTTCAAATTTCATTGTTAGGATGGCAACTACCACCTGCCATGCAACAGCACTCATCCGGTTGCCATAATAACCGATTGTTTGTTTAAAGAAAATGGCGGACAGTGATGTATGAACCAAAATGGAACAACGAATAATCATAAAAAACGAAATTACGAAAGCATCTGAAATTCATCAGAGACTTCAAAGACAGTTCATCGAGTCATGTTTGTCTCGATCACCCGTCTTTGCTTGGTGCCAAATGTTTGAAGGAGTGCGAGAATCTACCGGCAATAAACCTCATGAGGCAAGGCCAGCAAATTCTGTCAATGACGGCATCATCGCACGAACAAATGAGCTGATAAGGGACAACAGACGGATTCATATCCGAGAATTGGCTTTAATACTGAACGTCAGCGCTGGCAGTGTAGAGACCATCATCCACGATAAGCTGAAAAATCAACAAGATCTGTGCCAGTTGGGTCCCTAAGCAACTCTCCGAGGATCACAAACCACCCGGGTGGAAATTGTTCCATGATGCTGCAGCGATATGAGAGGGAAGGTGACAGCTTCCTAAGGCATGTTGTGACCACCGACGAGACATAGATTAATCACCGTACTAATGAAAGCAAGCGTGCGAGCATGGAGTGGCGACACACTGACCCACCACGACCTAAGAAATTCAAGATGACCCGTCGCCAACGAAATTGATGGCAACTGTATTCTGGGACAATAAGAGTATTTATCATTCATGTTGATTTTCTGGAAGAACGTCGAACTATGTATGCACCCTACTATAGTGACATTTTGAGGACGTCCCTGAAGCCGGCCGTAAGGAAAAAGCGACCAGGACTCCTTACTCCAAGACAATGCCAGATCACACAGCCAAACTGACTATGGACAGACTGACGGAACTCAAATGGGACATCTTACCACGTCCTCCATACATTCCGGATCTCTCTCCTTGCGACTATCACCTTTTTGGATCGTTGAAATAGTTGTTTGGAGGGCAAAGGTTCGGCTCCAATGAAGAAGTGAAAAAGGTTGTCCTGACGTGGTTTCGACATCAGCCTGATGATTTCTACTCAACCGGTATCCAGATGCTCCCAGAACGTTGGAAAAAATGTGTAGAGAAGCAAGGAGAGTTCTTTGACAAACAAATTGTGTGTGGTTTACATCCCTGAAGGTTCATGATAATTCGTCAAGTATTTTTCTAGATACATATTCGGCAAAACGTCTAAAATCGAAAGTGTCCGATTATTTGGGTAGAAAATTTATGCTTGTACAGTATGGCTTCTTTTGAAGTCATGCCATTCCTAAGGTGTTAAAAACAATATTATAAAAGAAGAAATATTCGATATGCATGCTGTTATGTGTATGTTATGGCGAAAGTTGTAGATAATTTTTGACTCGCCCTCGTATATGTTGGGCAAAAAAGTTTGGACTTACGTAAATAAAACTTAAACGCTAAGGGTGAAGCTGATTAGGGATGCTATTAGGGGGGAAAATTTGGTCATGTGACCAAGATGGCCACCATCGTAGAAGACTTGCCATCTTAGATACAACTCCAAATTTCAGTTGGAAGGGAGTCATCTGCTATATGAAATGCATGTGCATTTTCCTGACAAGCACAATGGTATTGTTATTTTTTACGTGTTTTTACTCTTTCTTGAGTTAATGCAGTTTTTTGGTCAGACAAAAACTCCACATTCACCACAAAACCAACGACTGTTGGTTTCTAAGCTAACTAAATGTCATGCCATGGAAGATGTATTCAATGTCTTACTGGCCTTTCTGATTGTCAAATCTAATATGAAGCCCCATCCACGTTGAACGTTCAGCACATTAGTATCAACACTCTGGCAAGCCTGTGGGATGTGCTGTTTCAGATATTCAATGTTCAATATCTTTCTGCAAACATGTGAGCCTTCAAGTGACCCCAGAGATAAAAATCCATTGGGAGTCAAGTCCGGGAACCTGCAATTTCCCAGTCGTTAAATTAGCCGACGTGGACCAGTAGAGTGACCCCTCTCGATCACCTGCAAGTGAGTAAAAAATAATTACACCATTGTATTTGATGAAAATATGAAAGAAAATTCCACAGCCTGCATTCGAATCAGGAACCTTCAGCTCACCGTGCTGACGCGCCAACCAATTGCACCACTGTGGACATGGAAGCATGACGCATTTTCTTTCCTATTTCATCAATAACACTGGTCAACAGTCAACGATATGAAATGAGTAGATCGCTTATTTAGCCGCCATCTTTGGGGCAATTTGGAGGCGGCGAAAAGTGGAAATAATCTCCATTCTTCCATGTTATTACACTGCAGGCGCCATTACTATGGTAGTCTGAACATCGTCAGCCAAAGCGCCATTACTGTATATCCGCTTTGTCGCCAGCTGAGAAAGCACCCCCCCCCACCAACATCGTGCTTGTAGTCTGAAATTTCTTAAGCGATCTCCCAAATTTAGAAGGTTTTTAATAAATGCGGTATATAATTTCATAAATACCTCTAAGCAATCATTCTGGTATCACTGAAACGACGATAACAACGTTGGATACATCTAATCAACCAATCACGATATGAAAGACCAGGATTTTTACATGAGAATGACAGAAAATAAAAAATCCACCTGTGAAAGGTCAGTGGTGAACCTTTAATATATCTTTTATTACAATTTAAAGCTGAACAAGAAATCGGCATTGAGTTTTGGTGTGTTTATCTACACACGTAAAGATCGATGAAAGCCATTTTTTGACTACCAAAGCAATGGCCGCCAGACCTTCAAATGGGGACACTTTGGTGGCGCTGTAAGCAGCTCATGAGCGATCTACTCATTTCATATCGTTGTCAACAGTGAAAATCTTTCCGACTTGGAAAAAATTCATTTCATCATGGAAAAAACGAAAATTACCTTTAAAACTTTCAGTTAGCTCTTGGTTATCAAATTTAGCCCATTCAAGTTAAAAGGATAAGTGGTGCTGTAAGTGACCAACAAGGAGAGAGATTCCATCAGGATATTTCGCAAATGGAACGAAGGTATCAGGGAAAATGGAACACTTCTATGCTTGCAGACTACTGTTGGACAGTGACAAGAGACAACCCAAAAAAGGAGTACAAGCGACAAGCAAAGAGAAGACTTTCGCGTGAATAAGTCCTTTTATTTGAGGTTATTGAAGCTATAAAACCAGAATCTAATGTCAACTAAACTAATCAATATTTAATGTCACATTCTCGATCCAAAATTAGGGTAGTTTAGCTATTTTCAGAAAGGAAAGAATTTCGAAGTGTATTTTTAGTATTTCTACTTGAAATTAGTGTATCTTAAAGACTAGAGCTAACAAACAAAATCTGATGTTATGTTCCTTCTTCTCGACCCAAAATTAGGGTAGTTTAATTATTTTGATCAAAGAAAGAATTCCAAAGTGCATTTTTGTTGAACAGTGTAATTTAAACATCTGTGGTTTGCGTGTAAAAAATCCTCATCAGACCATCCATTATTTACACTTTTAACCATTGTGTTTGCCAGGAAATTCCACATGTATTACATATATCATGTATATCACAAATGTCAACCCTCTTTTCATTTTAAAATTTGGAGTTGTATCCAAGATGGCGGTCCTCTTGGTCGCATGACCAAAAACCTTTCCCTTATCAGAAATTATTAGCTGCACTCGTAGCGTTTGAGTTTTATTTAGGTGAATCCAGAATTTTGGCCACCCTGTATAATTTTATAGACAGAAGAAAGCCTTTATAATAGCTAACTTGCTTCTTAGTGTTTAAGAGGATCTTATTTGTGGGGTTTTAGCTTCCAATCTGACATTCATGTCGATTGGCATTAAAGATAAGAATTGATCGTTTAAAACGATTAGTTTACTTCGCACATTTTAATTTGTATTGAAATCAAAATCATATTTTTAGCTAGATTTGTTAATTTCTAAGATGGGGGTTTGGGATTAGAATTCATTAATTAAAGTGGTTCGATGTTTATCCGCTCTTTGAAAAAGAGCTCCGGCTGAATGGTTAAAAATAGAAAAGCAAAATCATGGGGCGCAGAGGGAGTGATGGAGGGAAGAGAAGCTGCACCCAAATTCCATTTTATTCCTTAGCTTAACTTTAAAAAAGGACTTTGTGTTGTGAGACAGGTCATATATTAAAGGAAATGGTTGCGTGGCTTCACATAATTAACCCTTTCGAGACCGTAGCGTGAGAAGAACTTATGCAAATAGAGATCTCCTCTATTGCCAGTAGAAGAAGTGAGGGAGAGACATCATGGGGAAGCGAATTTCCTTCGCTGCGTAAACACCTTGGGACCGACGATCTTCGTATGGATGAGAAGGGCACCACGAAAATTTATGCGATCGAAAAAGAAGGAAGAGGGGAGGGACGGAGTCGTCGCCGAAGAACTTTCGTCGGAGTCTCGTTGTCGGCGGCCATTTGGTATTTTTAGTCTGGGAAACGTTTGACAACCTCCTCCTCATCCTCCTCCTCCTCCTCCTCCTCCTCCCCCCTCCCTCAGCTTCTCTCTCTCCTCTCCCCTCCCCTCCTTTCAATTTTCTTCATTCCTCTGCCGTCGACGTTGTTATCAATTTGCCCATTCGAATGACCACAAACAAATAGGCTTTTGAAATACGTTCGTCCTTCGTTCTCTGTATCTGTTTAGCAAGACTTAAAGAGATAACACTTCACTCAAACGTTGATAACAGCCTTGTTTGTTAAGTTTTTTCCAAGTTTGATCAACAAGCATTTGTACAACCCATTGGTAAACATGAATTATTTTATTATTGAAGCTCTATAAAACTGACAACAGAAGATTCAAAACTGTTATTTGTTTCTTTGTTCAACTCCTAACTGTTCGCTCTCTGTTTGAAAATTAGTAGTAGTAGTAGTAGTAGTAGTAGTAGTAGTAGCAGTAGCAGTAGCAGTAATAGTAATTGTGGTAATATTTCGATTTTAGTAATCGAAATGTTTCAGTCAAGAGTTATATTACGTATTAATGTACTAAACCAGTTCTGATAAAAACTATTTTTAATTCAATATGTATAGTGTTCAGCATTAATAAATGGACCAAAAAAAATCGATTACGTAAATAAAAGCAATTTTAAAATCTCAAAACAGGAACAGCGATTAACATAAAGAATAGCTTACTCTGTATCTTTTTAAGCATGCAAACCTTTGCAGCTAGTGGATCAGTTTTGTTTCATTGAAATATTGAGGACAAACGCATTCATTAGACTTCTTTTGTTGCGCCTTTTCTGAAAAAGTTTTTATTTTTTTGCAAGGCTAACATGAAGTACACTGCTTTGGATTTCATATAAGCGGAATATATATATATGTATATCTAATAGTTATACTGGATTTTCACGTTAAATGAGAAAAATATGAGCGCAATATGCAACATCTTCAGTTTTAATGCTCATAATTAGAGATTCAGCTATTTGATCTCGGTAAAGACGTATTAGTTTTAATTTCACCAGAATTCGTTTTAGTACAAACGTTGTTTAGGACTTTTAAAAGTTCTGGATGATTTAAATAAATTTTCGGCTTCTGTGTTTTAAATTTTTGGAAATAGAGATATATTTTTTAATAATTTTCATGTTTATAACTAATTCGAATATCTCCCTTTCATATTCGACGCTAAGCTTCTGAAAAAGATATAGTCATTTACACCTTTAATAAAAGACGTGATGGAAGAGGGATTAGCATTCATTCATTATAAAGTATTACACTACCGTATTAAACTACATAAAATGGAATTCCTGTCATCATATACGTTAAAATTTTTCTCTATAGCATTTTACTTCACTATTTAATATTATTCTGTAATCTCAGACTCTTTGTATCCTGTATCTCCTCTTTATTCAGTAGGAAATAGGAAACTTTTCGGAAGGAGATTATCGCTGTCAACAAACACTCGCGGGTTGCTCCGCCAAAAAGGCGAGCTATTTTTGGAAGCGGAATAGTTTTCTCTCTTAAGAATGATAATTGGCTGCAGAAAGGCCATTCAGCTTTTCAAGGCCCCTTTCCAAAGCTCGTGTCGCATTACTTAATGACAATCGTTGCTTTCCTGGGTTTCTCCGAACAGTCTGAATCAAAGTAGATTAAACATCGTCTTCAGTAGAAAAGAGGAATTGAACACTCCTTATCATCTTACAAGGCATTTGTAATTAAATATTATAGAAATTACACATCACGAAGCTCGCTTTTAGAATATTTAATAAGTTGGAAGAATTTTCTGACTTGCTTAAAATGTAGAATTACTTCAATTACGTATGGCCAACGGAAGCGAATAAATTGAGGAAATTTAGAGTAATTAAAGCTTCATATAGTATCTCTTTCTTGCATTTTTTGTCGTTCAATAGAATCACTTTTTGAAAAATATTTCTTCAGGTCAGAATTTATTTTTCTTATTAAGTAATCGCAGTATTTAAAGTTTAATGTTTTTAAAGTAAAATTAGGTGAAATGTTCTAATAGAAATCAACAAATTTCTGGAATTCTTAGGGATCCAGAAATCATTAAAGGGTAGAGCAATTGACTAGAAAGTTATACAGTCGAAAGCCGGAATTATATTTAAGCACTTCCTATATATCCAGTTACAGAATAAAGAGGCTATCGCCCCATTACCTTCCTTTCTAAATCCGTCGTTAATGTATTTTAATACAGAATAATCATTAAATTCAAATTTTAAAGATATTCAATTCAAATTTGCATAACTTCTTTTCAAAAGATTTCCGAAGTGAATGTGGCTCTCCTAAACAATTTTGGGAGGCAAAAAACCGCGTATTCTCGTAATACATTAGAAGTGAAAGTATTACGCTTTAAGATTTTCTGGATAATTCTGTAACGGTAACATATGAGGTAGGTTTATCGAAGGTTATTTCTGAAATTAGATTTGGAATTGTTGATGGAGGTGAATGAATGGAATGGTTAGGTGAGCACGAAAGATCAAGAATTTGTTTTTCGTGTAGAAGGGGGAAAGAGTGGTAATGTAGATACGATTGAGAGACGAATTTGGAGAGTCAAATGTCACGATTCCCTTAAAGAGAGAGAAATAATCGAGTCTCAGGTCATCGGTTGAGCTCCCGCCATAATTTATAAGGCTACAGCAATCGAGCGATGAGAAGAAACCACAAATCCACAATAATCATTTTTAATGCCAGATATACATTTCGGGAGCTACGGTCCCTTCATTAGTGAGTGATTTAGCGGACAGAGAACTCGGTATTTATAAGAAAGTTGTAACACAAATTAATCATTACAAAAAATTAAACAATCATAAGCCAATTAAAAGAAAGTCAACACGAAACAAAAGCAACTGGCGAATTTTCTTGGCGAATTTTTCTTCCAGGCTACAGAACTTAAATGGCATAAAAGTAGTTGCAGTTCATTGCTAAAGGTTTCCTTACATTATACAGAATAAATCAAAAGTCTGTGATTCTAACTACATTTAGGGAGTGAATATGAAGTTGAGGGTGCTCTTTCTCATGGTTGCACTTTGTCTTGTCAACATGAAAATTAGGACATATGCAAATCTCATCTACTAAACCGTAGGAGATACAAAAAATACAAACTTCTTCAGCATCAAATAAGCAAAAAAAAATAAAAACAAAAAAAAATTTGAAAATCCGATGAACGGATCACTCCCAAAAAACTTATTGCAATCTCTTCAACAATGGCAATAACACCAGTCACATTTGTAAATGTAATGGCATCGTTGAAATGCCGTGCAGAATTATGTTATGATCCAGGTGGACGTCACATTGAACACTTTCTGGATTGACTGTAAAGACTTAATTTGTACACTTGACTGTATGTAAACAACAAACAATACAAGAGTCGATTGTCCAATTGGAGAGATTGCAGTGAGTTTTTTGTGTGATCCGTTCATCGGATTTTTAAATTTTTTTTGTTTTGTTGCTTATTTGATGATGAACAAGTTTGTAATTTTTTTGTGTATCTCCTACGGTTTAGTAGAGATCATTTGCATATGTCCTAACTTGCATATTGACAACACTGTAAGTGCCACCATGAGAAAGAGCACCCTCAACTTCCTGATCACTCCCTATATTGGAATTTGCCTAACTACATTTGTATCCAAGATAGAAGAGAGAAACTTTTGACTCACCCTGTATATTATGTATATAAAATTTTAGGAAAACGAAAGAGATTATTTATTACGGTATAACGAGCAAAGCTGCTTTCTCAAAATAGGGTTGAAGTTCACTTCTGAATGAATAATTTGGATAGGTTTCCCAGTAGTTGATTAAAGGATGTACCAGATATGTAGAGTATCATTTAATAAGAAGTTGTGAGAAAACAAATTTCAAACTTGCTTTTAAAAAATTTACTTAAATGTCATCTTAAAAATTTAGAAGATATGAATTATTGATCTAAGGAGTTTAAATGATTAATTTAAATTTAAATGAGTTCCGTCTCCTTTTATGGGAAAAAATCGTAAAATTAATAAAAACAAAAAAATTAATAATAAATAAAGTCACCAATCTTGAAAAACGATGAAGGAACTTGTGAGATGGAAGAAAACTCAAAGGATGTAGTCTATAGCAGATGTTGTTGATAGTAGAAATAAACCCAGTCTATTGAGGATGTAGATGAAGTCTTGTGAAGATAATGTTGAGAGGGGAAAAACGATAATCTTGAAGGAAATGTTGGTTTTGAAATATAGATGAAATTTTGAAGAGGGTGATCCAAATATTTGGGATAAAATTTATATAAAAAAACGTTTTCGAGAATATTTCTCATCATCAGTTGGATTAAATATTTTTGAATGTTGAAAACAGTTGAAATAAGAATTTAACAATTGATATAAAGATGATGAAGCTAAGTTGGTTGTTATTGTTGGTTATGAATGTTGGCTATTGTATATTAGGTTAATTGTTGTTTAAAAGTAGTGTCCATTTATTGTTTATCTCTATTGATGGCTTGGCTAAATTTTTGTTATTTGTAATGATATTTATTGTTTCTTTAATTAATCTTTTTTATAATTTTCTTCTTTTCCAATAATTTTTGTGTTATTCCAATCTGGTGTATGGTTTTCTTTGCTACAATGATTAACTAAATGGTTGTTTTTGTCTTTGTGGCGAAGTGCTCTTTCATGTTCTTTTAATCTTATTTCTAATTGTCGTTTAGTTTGACCTGTGTAGATATGTTCACAATTTTTACATAGTATTTGATAAATTATATTTCTAGTGTTCCATTTTGACATATTTCTTTGAAATTGATATTTGTGCTATTATTTTGATTGATTGTTGTTTTTAGGTTGGTGGTGGTTATTAATGTTTTAGTAATGTTATTTGTTATTTTTGGTATGATTTTTATGTTTGGTATTTGTTCTAATATTTTTTTCTGTTTGTGGAAAATTTTATTATTGTATAAATTTTATCCCAAATATTTGGATCACCCTCTTCAAAATTTCATCTGTATTTCAAAATCAACACTTCCTTCAAGATTATCGTTTTCCCCTATCAACATTATCTTCACAAGACTTCATCTACATCCTCAATAGACTGGGTTTATTTCTACTATCAAAAACATCTACAATAGACTACATCCTTTGAGTTTTCTTCCATCTCACAAGTTCCTTCATCGTTTTTCAAGATTGGTGACTTTATTTATTATTTATTTTTTTGTTTTTATTAATTTTACGATTTCCCATTGAAAGGAGACTGAACTCATTTAAATTTAAATTAAAAATTTAGTTTTACAAATTCATATTAGTTTTAATGACAGATACGTTGCTTAAGCCAATTCTTTTTACAAATATTGCTGTAAATATTATGTAATCAAAAAGCAGCAGAAAATATGAAAATACAACAAGTAATTTGATGCGATTTGCACGAAAATGCACAAAAAAAGGTGAATTTTTGGTTCATAATGAAGAAATTAATACCAGAATAATTAATTTCCTGACCAATATTTAAACTTTTTTTCTGTTTCCTTTACAAAATCGCCACTATACACATTAAATTGCAATGTACTTAACTCGAAAATAATAAGAAGCCTCGGTTGGTTCTAGTTTTTGAGATATTCACAGAATCGTGTTTGCATACCACTGTAATATAACATTACCGAATAGGTAAGTTAACTTACCTTGCTGAATACTTGGGCTTCGATTTGCGTTTATACTGTTCCTGCGGTACATTCCTGGTGATCATCCAGCAGTAATCCGCCAGCATAGATAGGTTCCATTTCCCCTGGTATTGTTTTTCCATTGCTGAAATCTCATGATGGAACCGTTGTCCATGCTCGTCGGTAACAGCATCCAAATTTTCCGGGTAAAAGTCCAGATGTGAGGTAAAAAATGAAGCTTAAGAGACATTTGGCACCCCATATTTTGATAGGCCACTAGGAGTGTATCGACAAGTTCTTCAATATTCTCAGCCTTGTTGTTAACCAGAAAGTTTTCAGCAACGTTTTTGAACGCGCTCCATGCTTATTTTTCTGTCCATTCCAATAAATTGCTTAAATGATCACTCTTGAGCAGCTGACGGATTTGGGGCCCAACAAAAATATCTTTTATCTTTGCTTCAGAAACACGAAGAAATATTTCTTGAAGACATTTGAAAGGCTTGCCAGTTATATCGAGAGCTTTGACGAAATTTTTCATTAGTCCTAGCTTTATGTGGAGTAGTGGTATCAAAAAAACCTTTGGATTGACAAGTGGCAAGTTTCGCACGTTCTTTATTCCAGGCTCTAGGCTCTACCTTGGAGGCCAAACTTTCTGCGTGTAGTGCTTGCTAGTCGCGCGACTATCCCATTCACAAAGGAAACAACAGTACTTAGTGTAACCCAGCTGCATTCCAAGCAGGAGTGCTACCACCTCTATGTCGCCGCAAATTTTCCATTTATACACAGAGTATTGGATGCATTTTAAGATTAATTCCCTCGATTCATATGATTCCTTCATGAAAACAGCGTGGCAAAGTGGGACGGAACTGATTTCGTTGCCATTATGAAGCAGTACAGCTTTCAAGCTGAGTTTTGATGCCTCCATTGTTCCGGATTATGCTCAATTCCAAACGCAGACATTAAGCCATTAGCGTTTTTGCAAAAACAAAGCCCAGATTCCATTTAGAAGTATTGAATGAGATGTTTATGACGATTGCCGTATGTAGAAACTCTGATGTTGGATCGAGCAGCTTCCAGCCTTGAAGCCTGGTCCTAGAAGCTCTGCTTTAGATTTACTAAGATTAAGGTCACGTACGAGATCGTCTTTCTCCTCTTGTGTGATGAGATGATACGATTCGGTACCAGCAATAGTAAAGTCCTCGTCACACTCATCCATGCGTTCCTCCATAGGCTCTGTTGAAGCGTAAGCTTCTTTATCATAATCAATACTCCACTCAGCAGGGGGCTGTGGAACTGGCAATTCTTGGCCATGGCGAACTGGCCGAATAGCTGATGGTATATTAGGGTAAATAGACGATTTCCTCTTCTTCATGGTCATTCCTTGCAGTTTAGGTGTCATGCAAAAGTAGCAATCAGTTGAATGGTCTTTTGGCGCACGCCACACCATGGGCACCGCAAAGGGCATTGAAGCCCTCTTACCATTTAGCCACTGACGCAAGCTCACCGCGCAAGTATTGCAGCAAAAGTGTGGAGCCCAGGGTTTATCTTGATTGCCTATCTTGCAACCGAAATACAGTTCGTAGGCCTTACGAACATGGTTCGTCATTCTTCGTTTCTACGAACAGAAAACAACGTCTCCGCATACATAGCAAAAACAGTTAGCGCTATTAAAAATTTCTATTTCATACGTGGATGGCATCTACCCGCTTTCAACAGACTGGCGGTTTCCTTGACGTGGAATGCTGATGTAGACTCTAGAATGGAGCAGAATGGATGATGCAGTAAATGGATGATGCAATCGCTCGAGAAAACATGCAAGGGATGAAGCAATGGACAAAAAATTATGATGTAATCTGTAACATTACGTTATATTGCGTTATTTCTGTTTTAAAGTTTGTAATGTCCACATACGTATGTATAATGTAAATAAAAATATTCTGGATGTAAATAAACATGCTCGATTGGTTTTAAATTTTGACATATGCAGATTATTTAAATTTAAATTAAAAATCAATCAATTTTTATTTACATTTTATTTACATGAATAACCTTTCATTCACTGCACACATAGATTCTCTAACTCCTGATATTTGTCAGAGACTAGGTATTTTGAAAAGGCTAACTAACTTCTTTTGTTAAACTCCTGTCTTTTCTCTGCTTGTTTAAGAGCATCATTCTTGCGAAACTACTGTACTGTATCTGAATATGGTACACTACTCCTAAGCAGAAGATGCTCTTTTTGAATAAAAAATTGATTAATTTTAAGCGTTTCTTTTTGGCGAAATTTCCTGCGTTTAAAGTGAATGATCATTTTCACAAAACTTTTGATATTTTTAATGTAATATAAATGTCTTTTTTAATAATTTTGTGGAGATCTTACATATAGAGAATGCAGTGCGCGCGCGAAATTTCACGAGATCAGGTATTTCTTATGAATCGTTTTGGAGTTCACTAAAAATCACTTGAAGGCATCCATGCAAAATTTAACACGTGGAGGAACAGCAACCGGCCAATTTCACGAAGCAGCAAGATTTTGCGAATTGGGTATTCGAGAAAATTGAAATTATTGCGGACTGGCTGATCCTGTGGACTAATGTAAATATATAAGGGTCGCACAAATGAAAACGAAAATTAATTATTTTATCCAAAATGTATAAAAGGAATTTAAAATATTCTCCAAATGCGTTAAGGCGTTTATCCCACTATGTAACAAGGCGTGTAATTCCTTTATGGAAGTAGTCTTTCGGTTGCGTATGGAACCATTCCAAAACCTCTTCCTTCACTCCATCGTCTGACTGAAACCTTCGGCCTTTCAGATGTTTCTTGAGATCCCCAAATACGTGAAAGTCAGATGGGGATAAGTCAGAGCTATAAGGTGGATGCTGCATTGCTTCCCAGTTGAACTTTTTGATGAGGTCTACCGTTAACAAGAACAACAGGAAACCACTATTCCACATCAGATGTTTATTACAAGCACTATTCCAACGCTGAGGAAGGCAGCTTGGTTGCCGAAATGCGCATACGTAGTAATAAACATCTGATGTGGAATAGTGGTTTCCTGTTGTTCTTGTTAATCTGTGTCCACAGTTTCTGGCTTCCTCTCCTTGTATAGATCTACCGTTGCTTTGGAGATGTGAGGACGCGCGTTGTCGTGGAGAAGAAGCACTCCTGTAAGAAGTCCAGGACGCTTGCATTTGATGGTTGCGTGCAGTGCCTTCAATGTTTCACTATATCGTGCTGCATTAACTGCGGTGCCTTTTTCAAGAAAGTCCAGTAAAATCTGGCCTTTGCGATCACAAAACATGGTCAACATCACCTTCCTCATGCTGTTTGCGATTGCTTTTGTTTTTTTCGCGATGAAACTTTGATTTGTTTGCGATTGCTTGTTTGGACGAAGCGATCACTCGCAGAGCTTCGAAGCGCGAGCTATCTTTCCTCTCACTTGATGCAACACTTGCAACTTATTGTTCAATTTGCACGTGGGGTTTCGCAATTGTTGAAAACAAAAACCGTTTTTTTTCCCACACAAATTTTCGTTTTCATTTGTAAGACCCTTATATATAAAGCCTCTATATTTGGGCTACAGAAAACCTACATTCATTTGTGGGAAATTCCTCATCAATTTTACTATATGAGAAGCGTCATAGCTTATTTCGTTATTGGTCCTTTTTTTGAAGAGGTCTATGGCTCGCTATGTGATCCCTATCCAGCACTATTACGAAACACACTAGGCCTATTACGAAGTTCTTCAAGAACCAGGAGGTTCAGGCTGTAAAGAAGAAGAGGAGAGTAGAAGAAATTCATCAACATGGTGCAGCGCTGCGTATAGCTACTTGTGTCCAGCTCTAGGCTGAGGTCAAAAACTCTAACCGGTGAGAAGAGTTAGCGATTGGTCGGTCATAAATCCCGGTGAGAAAACTGTGACGTCATTTTAACGCGGTCGAAAACGCCAGTTAGTGCTGCTATGCCTAACCGGTTAGTCTAACCGTCCTCGCCGAGAAAAAGACGGTTAGCCAGTGAGAAACTACGTCATCATCCTCTCACCAGTGAAGGTTTTGAAAGCACCGTTTTCTAAATGCTTTGCAGTGTCTACCCCGTCTGACAGCTTTGCCTTTGAACGAGAGTCACCACATTGAACATTTGAAATCAATTCTTTGATGTAAACTGTATCACACTCATGCCCCACGCAGCCCACGTCCGATTATCATAAACAGAAATATTCTAGAATTAAATTCCGTTATATCTGAAACTCCGAATACACAGACTGTACTTTTCATATATAAAAATATTTAGGACTCTTTTTCTTCTCCATCTACGTTAAATCAACTCATTTTATTCCAATCCAATTGCTCTCCGTAATAAGTGACAATCAGCAATGGGCGACCCAAGCAAGTTTGTGTACGAGTATTTATTAATTTGCAACGAAAAATTAAGTACCTGCAAGAAAATTTATAGGAGACCATTCTGTAATATTTTTATTCATTTTTTTTTCGTAGTTTACCACATCGCAGCAGCTTACTAAGAGCATTATGTGGCGTATTTAATCTTATGTTTTTTCTTCCTTTTCATACGACCACTGAAAACTTTCCTTTTACAGTTTTTTTTTTCCTCTGTGGTCCATCAAGAAAATTTCCTCGAAAGTTTTATTCGTGATTTGTTATTTTTATTTCTTTCGTTTCTCTCCCTTTTCCTCATCGACGCCGTTTGGAAAAATAGATCTTCGTCATTGAGCGTAGGGGAAGTGGATGGAACGTCGGCGGCGTCCTTGTCCTATCGGCAAGGATTCTCGGCGCCTCTGTTTTGTCTCCGTCTTCCACGATGATTTATTTCGAATCCTCTCGAATTTAGTCGAAACGGAGGAGGAGTGGGAGGGAAGATCCTCCTGCGTGCTTTGGAGGGGGGCGTCATCGTCGTTAAAAAAAAAAAAAAAAAAGAAAGAAAAAAAAAGAAAATAATAATAAACGGTGGAAAACGCCACCAACTGCGGCTGCTCCGTCATCTGCCCATGCTCATGTCCTCAATTGTTTTTTCTGTGCGAGCGGGTGTGAGCGAGGTGCGTATGTTTGTATGTGTGTTTGTGTGTGTGTGTTTGTGTGACTTGCTAGATTATCCCTCCTCATTTATCAACCCGAGCGCAATAGTCAACTAACTATACTCTCTTTTATGATATTCAACCTCATGCATAAACTCTAATTTATTATCAAACCGTGGAATATGAAATCAATTTAATTTTAAAGAAAGTATCACTACTGTTTGCATAAAATATTCGAGTTTTTTGTGAGATTCATTCACAGAAACCCCTGAATTCCTGATTTAGTTCATCAAGTGACGACTAGAGGCTTCTGTTGTTCCAGCTTGCATTTATTATTTACATGGTATTGGTAATGGACAAATATCTCATATATCTCTTTAGAATCATTTAAAGTGATTGAAGTATTTGCGTGTTCTAAATTAACAAATCCAATTTGCTTCAAAAGCACTTTTACAGGGGTTGGACAAAATAATTTGAACACCTTTGATTTTAGACGTTTTTTCGAATATCTAAAAAATTACTTGACGAATTATCCTGAAACTTCAGGAGTAAAAAGACTGTGTTACACCTCATATATTTCATTGAAGGTTTTTATCCTAAGGCAATAGGAAACTAGCAAAGAAGTGAACAAAAAATTAATATTTGGGACAGTAAGAAATAATGCTTTGAAAAGCGTTGTAGCTATAGCATATGATTAGCTCCTTTTACTTATCTGTGTTCATTTGTATAAGAATAGCACGCATATTCATGGAGATATAAAGGTTTCTTTATTAAGAAATCGATATTTTTGTAAGTTTTTTGTTTATAACATGCAGGGTTTTCAACCCAATGCAATGCCATTTTCAGGAAACTTGACAAACGACAGTAGAGACAACACCCTGCAATCAGAATATAAATAGAATAAATATTTGATGAAATATGAGCATTTTAACTAAATAATGTTTAAGTGCGCATGCGCAAGCGTTACCAAAATGTCTTTTGCATAATTTATTAGCCAAATGTATAAAGCTACTCTATGAAAAGCCCAAGCATATGTATGAAAATTCAGAAAGATATCGTCGATAGAATGAGTTAAATATCACTTGCTCTCAAAAATAAACAAAACGATAAGATGTTTTCTCCAATTTTTTATTTTTGGACCGGAAACCAGTTCCAACTTCTCCTTACGCTGATATGAAGACATATTGAGAGCAACTGAAATTCAACTCATTCTATTGACGATATCTGATTTTTTACGATATTTGCTTGGGCTTTATACAAGTTGTTTCTAAAGATAGTTACCAAACGTTATACACAGTTGGGGGGCACCAAAACAGTGTTTACCATAGCATGGGGGGTCGGAACTCTACCATTGTCCGGGTATCAGGGACAGAAATGATGTAACGTGCAAATCAAAAAACACAATGTAATATCAATTAGTTTATTGACACGTGAACACAGCTCTTTCAAAAGCTGCTCAAGGTGTCCACCAACCATTTCGATACATGCATTGCATCGTCGCAACATTGACCCCTGTATTTTGCCAAAGAGTCCTGGTATTTCACGGATTTCTTCGCTGGAGACTACAATGCAGGCAACCAGCTCTTCAATGGTAGTGACAGGTGTTCGGTGGACGAGTGATCCCACAAGAAGTAGTCAGAGGGAGTAAGATCCGGTGTAGCATTGTGATTAGGTTTCGACCATTTAGAAAGAAGATAGGTGGAGTTCCAGTATAAACTTGATCATGGAGAGATACACATCAGAAGATTGCAACTCTTGTTAATGATTGCAATTAATGTTATATGAATATCCCTTTTATCAGGAATTTTTAATTCATGCGCATCTTTTTTGTCATGTGCATTTATTATCATAATTTACCTGGTGAACTCTTTTCTCTATGATAAAACTGATTGTTTTGGTGTCCTATAACTGTGTACAACGTTTGGTACCTTTAGAAACATCTTGTATATGAGTATGTGACGATATTCCCGTCATAATTATTTTATTTTAGAACATATATTCTTATAATATATATTCTTAAAATGTATTCTTATCATATATATTTTGAATTGCTTTTGTCATTTTCTTAAGATATTTTGGGGTTTTTTTATTACTAGCTGTTTTACCAGGCGTTGCTTAGACTCTTTTTTGATGAGATGTTGCAATTTCCGTGAGTTAATATGCAGAAAAAGAACACATGAAAAAATATTAAATTTTTTTTAGAAAGACTTCATGTTTTATATTTTGCTAAAGGGCTGTATTTGGAGACGCCATCCATTGGGAACTTTTTAAAAGAAATCTTTTTTAATTTTGAACATGAATTTTTTCTATTTAAATTGAAAGCTTTTATCGTTGCTCGGGGGCATATTCGAAAAAATTTTGATTCATCTGAATGTGAATGTACAGCTAAAATGAACACATGAACAAAGTTCAGAATTAATAAACCATAAAGGAATAACATAACCAAGTACCGAAAGGCTAAACTAAACAATTCAACCATATTTTTCAACTGGCCTATGTTAACATTGAAAGTTTCTAATAGACCATAATGATACCAATAAACCACGTACCTTGGAACCAATTTGAATTATCATTAACTTTACGTTGTATTCATAATTACACATCATTGAAAGTTGTTAAATATAAGTATAGCATATTTTAATACTATTGAAAGTTCCAATGAATCATAATGGTTCCACTAAACCAGGTGCCTTTGAAACAATTTCTAGTATCATTAATTTTATGTTCTTTTCATTCATGACACGTCATTTCAAATTGTTTGATATATTACAAGCAATATCTTAGCTTTGAAAGATCCAATGAACCATAATAGTTCCAATAAACCAGGTACCTTTGATCCTATTTCATTTATCAATAATTTGACGTTATATTCATTCATATGGGGTTCTTGGGGGACTCCCCATATGGGCTAATAAATTATGCAAAAGACATTTTGGTATCGCTTGCGCATGCACAGTTAAACATTATTTAGTAAAAATGCTCACATTTCCTGAAATATTGATTGTTTTTATATTCTGACTGCAGGATGTTGTCTCTACCGTACTTTGTCTAATTTCCTGAAAATGGCATTGCATTGGGTTGAAATCGAAAGTGTCCAATTACTTTTTGGTAGATAGTGTATTTGATATACAGGGTGATTACAAAAGAACTTCACACTTTTAAAAATTTATTACATCAAAGCTATTCAGAATATAGACACATCATACACAGATTCTTAAAGAAAAACTCTTGAAGTTTATTGTGACACAGTTAAAGATGTTCAATATGCCCCACTGAAGTCGAATTCGCCCCAAACCCGCATTAACATGTCTCCATCAATCCCAAGTATCGCTACCGTAATGCGTTCTTTCAGCACGTCTAGGTCACGGGGAAGGGGTAGGGTGAAGACCTTGTCCTTTACACACCCCCATAAAAAGAAATCACAGCGGTGGATTGGTCGAGCAAACAATAACCTGGAACTTGCAAAGTAGCTACCGTGGGGCCCCAACTTCACACCTTGAGATTTCTTTTTATGGGGGTGTGTAAAGGACAAAGCCTTCACCCTACCCCTTCCCCGTGACCTAGACCAGCTGAAAGAACGCATTACGGTAGCGATACGTGGGATTGATGGAGACATGTTAATGCGGGTTTGGGACGAATTCGACTACCGCATTGATGTATGCCGTGTCACGACAGGGGGGCAATGAACATCTTTAACTGTGTCACAATAAACTTCAAGAGTTTTTCTTTAAGAATCCGTATGTGGTGTGTCTATTTTCTGAATAGCTTTGATGTAATAAATTTTTAAAAGTGTGAAGTTCTTTTGTAATCACCCTGTACAATAACTCATTACATACGCACACGAATTATTGACCTTTTTCAGGACTTGTGCTACATTGTTTTAAAGGAAACAAAGATATATTAGATGAACATTTTGGGCGGGAGGGGCGAAGTGGTAATATGAAAAGGAGACAGTGACCCATGAATTCTGTAAGAGGCTGGAAGAAAATTAGTTTAAGCTTGTGGCTACTTTTGGCGTTGTAATCAGGCTTTGGGTATTTCCCACTTCCTGTTTGGAAAGAGTCTTGCTCTACCGTGTCCGCGATGTCCCAATTATTTTACCGTGGTTCCTTGTTCGAATCCAGGTCGTCGGAATTTTTCCATTCCATTTTATACCAATAATACCATTAATAGTGATGTTTATGTACAGCACTCGTTCGTTCATTTTTTTTTTAACAATAAATATTCTGCAGGGCATTATAGGTGCCATTGATGGTTATTTTTTTCTTCTTTTATATTTTTTTTTACCTATCATTGGCTTTATTTGAAATTTCCCCTAATAGAGGATCAGCCTACTGAGCTTTTCACGATCTTCCAAGCTTCTCAGTAAAGGGAAAAACACAAACATTCACGCCCTCAGGGGGATTAGAACCCGCCACTCGCAGATGTAGAGAGGGACATGACGCTCTCGGCCACTGAGCCGGTATTAAATACTGTATATATTTATGATATTTCTTTTAATAACTTTCTAAATAAAGAAATTAAACTGGAGCTGATGCTCCAAGCATCAGGTAAAGAATTTCTCCTATCCCAATCATCAGAAACCGTTCTCGATCTGTGAGCCGGGTGCCCGCTTCCCATTGGGCTTCCACCTTGACAACTTGGTTGTCTTTAAGACACTTAGTGATAACATAGCTGTACGGGTGTCTGCGGTAGCCCAATTGGTAGAGACGTCGAGCAGGTGACACTCGAGGCTCCTGGTTCGAATCTAGGTCGCAGAATTATTTCTTTCCATTTTTCAATTAATACCATTAATAACTTTCTTAAAGTTAAAATTTCCACAGCCAAAAAGTAACTTTAATTCCATAAGATTAAAAATTTATTTTCAGCTTAATAAAAGTATTTACATGTTCAAAATTTTTCATTTCACAAAGATTTTTATTTATTTAATTTTTATTTAAACCTGAAAATGGAATTCAGTAATGAGTATATAATTTACTCATCCACTAGCGTCGAGGTTTCCTGTTTTTTACTTTTTTACTTCGTAAGTTTATGGTGTAATCAATATACGCGGCTGCCAGTTGTATAGAAGTCATCGTGTAAGATCCAATCGAGTGACTACACTACGGGGAGAACCTGCATTCATGCCCCCCGCCCCGTTTTGGAAGGGGAGACCGAAGCAAGGGGTGCTTCCTGATAGTTGCGTTTCCACGAGTTTCCTCATTTCCTCGAGTAACGAAACAAGTGCGTACGCACATGAGTTTGAAAAGCAATGGGCATTTGCAACTGGTGTGTTCTAAGCTTTAGGATACACCGGTCGGGCTACTGCCCACATGCCTATCATCACCCCTGTAAACGCCCAGCATCGTGTGGCGTGGAGTAAAGAGCGATTGTCTTGTTCGATGGACCGCTGGAAGAGCATCATGTTGAGCGACGAATCATGCTTCACACTCCACCGATTGGATAGGCGCACCAAGGTATTGCGTTTGCCAGGGAAATGGCTGCTACCTGAGTGTGTCATCCCAACAGTGAAGTTTAGCGGTACTGGTGTGATGGTGTGGTCGTGTTTCTGCTGGTTTGGACTTGGCCCGCTGGTTATGATAGAGGGGAACATGGCATCTACACAGTATCTGGACATTCGAGACAATTCTATGCTTCTTAAGTTGTGGCAGAAGTTCAGTGAAGGGTCCTTTGTGTTACTGCACGACAAAGCCCCGTGGCATAAAGCCCGTGCTATCAGCGCCTTGTTTCTGGAGAATAATGTATAGAAATTTCAGTTACACGCTCAGAGTCCAGACGTATTGAACATCTTTGGAATGAATTGGAACGTCGGATTCTTGCGCGTCCTATGCGACCAGTAACGTGCATCCAACTTGTGCAGGCTTTGAATGAGGAGTGCTTGCTATCAGAAACTGGTAGAGAGCATGCCACGGCGTATGGACGCTGAGCTTTTGGCAAAAGGCCTCGGTACGCGCTATTAGCACGCTGTAAATAAAGCGTCTGTTCCATATCACAGGTGTCCACTTTCAATCGAGCAGTTAGTGCAGATTTGATGTTTCCGTGGAATATTGATTCTAGTCTCTTGCCAGTTGTATCATACTTCTCTTATCATAGAGTAGTGATTTATAAGGTGAGAATGCCTTGTAACTACAACCCCTGGCAAAAAGAATGAACTCAAGGGAAAGCAATGTCACAGAAAACCTATATTGGAATTGAAAATGCAAAAAATCAAAAATGCTTTAATAACTCCCTGAGTCTAATCTATAATGTACAGTAATTTAATGTCAATACATTTAATTGGATACAAAATAACAAAATGAAACGTAATTCACCACCTTGGAAAAAAGTATCAACTCAGTGGTTTCCTGAGAAAAAAGTTTGAACTCAAACAACTTTTCTGTGGAAAAGAAACATTTCAATACATTAGTATTTTGTAATTCCACACTTGGCTTCAATTACAGCCTTAATTCTTGTAGCCATCGTAGCAAAAAACGTTAATAACAGTTCTGCAAGCAAGGTTTATTCCACCCTTCAGTAATGGCACTTTTGAGTGCATCTTTGTTGGTCGGATGAGCTTCTCTTATCAACTTTTTCAGTTCACGTCACAAGTTCTTAATTGGAGTGAGGTCGGGACTGTTGGCAGGCCATCTGAGATGCTCCACTGTTGCACTACTCCGGGAATCTGATGGTTTCATCGTCTCCAAATGGTCTTCAAGTCTTGGAATTAAGAAGACTCCAATACTTCCAAATATGCCTCTGAATTCATGGTAGCTTCATAATACACATTCTGCCTGGACCGCTGATCGTCACACAATCCCAGATCATGAGAGATTGCGTAAACTTTGCAGAGAACTTTAGGCAATCCTCTTGAAAGTTTTCATCAACACGTCTCCAAACAAATGTTCCATCACTATCTCCTGCACAAAGAGCAATTCTCGACTCATCGCTGACAATTACCTTCTTCCAGTCGTCTGCAGTTATATCTCTGTGTTGTTTGGCTCACTGCAGACGAGCCTGTTTGTGCTTCTTAGTAAACAGTAGAAAAACCCATCTCGTTAAGGCGATTTCGTATTGTTCTGTTGCATGCTGTTGCATCCTCTCCTGCGATCACCTAGCTAATTTTTTTTAAAATTTTGTTGTCTAAATAAAATGAAAAGAAAAGGGACTTTAAGATGATTACAGTTGATTGTTTGTAGTTAAAACCATTCTGATTGTTGGCAGTGAAGTGAATTTTGAACGTGATTAATAATGACTTTATTTGTTTATTGTCGGTGAGGTTTCATTCTTGTCGACTATGACACTAAAAATAAAAAAGGAACGTCGATTGATTATGGCTGAAAAACGAACAGGAAGAGATGTGGGTAAATGTGTTGCTGTTATCCAACGACGATTTTGGATGCAGAACATTTCATTAGAGCCGATCTACCTTCAATAATCGCCAAAGTAGACGACGGAAAAACTGATCGTTGTTAGGTTAAGGAGAACTATATGTTTGGAAAAAAAAGGCATATCCGATAGAAATACATGACTATCAGATACTTCGATGTCAATTTGGAAACTACTACTTGAACGAAAACAAAAGAGAACCACAAAGGAATTCTACCGAATAGAGTGAATCTTGACTAAAGACATTTCGTATAATCATTTGACGATAAAATACTTTCCCAGAACTATTGTAATGAAAGTAATGTGTTTGGATAAACTACTTAGTGCAGAGACAATTTGTTAAAATTAATTCTTTATTGCACCGACGACTATCGAGGAATAAAACTTCAAGGTTGGAGAATCGTTGCCATTGGAATCTACACGGCGAAATTCGACCAACCCCGGACAGCACTGTTGAAAGATCCACGTCGATCCTGGAAACTGGAACAACCCCAAACTTCACGTTAGAAGCAAGTCGTCCTATCCACTATATTCTTCAAGGAGCGACCGTCAAGCCATTGACGTCCATTGGAGAAGGATCACGGAGACGAAAATTTGCGAGAAGCCCGAATACGGTGAACTCAAGACGAGACGATTCAAAGAGAAGTATCTGGCGAAACGCAGGTAACCTTTTGACCGATATATTGGTGGGTCCCCTAAGAAGATAACCAGGCCTTTGACCACAAGAACTGTAGTTAAAAAAAGGAATTATTAAGAGAGAACTCCCAGTTAAATGAATAGAAATTTAAAGATCACTTGTCTATAGAGGAAAAGAATTGAACGGAAGGGGAAAAGATTAAATTATTGTTGATCCGTCAAGCGACCTAGAGTTGATCTTCGTGCTTTGTTTTATTGGAAATCCAACAATCTGTAGAACTTACCAAGAACTATTTCAAGTAGGATCGGAATGTTAAGCCGTCTGCTTGTTCTTACCGGTCGCGGCCCCTCCCTCACTAACAATCCTACCTGTCCCCACCGTGTGAATGATCGACGCGAATGAACCCCCCCCCCCCTTCCCCCCGCGAACTGGCTCTTTTGATCGGGAAAACATGACTCCCAACTTGTTAGCATTTCATTTAGCCATTTCCGATAGATTTGTCACGTTTGATCTAATCCCCAGGCCATAATAATTAAAGACATTTAAGTTATTATCACGAGTAGATTATTCTAACTGTAACAAAAAAAAGATTAAAAATATCAACGGACTTAATGACTATTTTCCCATTGTAAATTACGATTCCGACATTTGTGCAACCTTAGTTTTTTTTTCTTTTGTATTCTCCCTAAGGAACGGGTACATTGATTTTGCATCAATAAATTACCCCAATTCGTAGAGTTGAGGGGGATGAATCCATTTGGTCTATATATTGTGGGTTTATTGTGTATCCTGACTCATTCTTCGAAAGAGTGTTTGGTTGGAATAAGATAGTGATGGTCTGTTTATTGTGGGGATTGGTGTGTATACTGCTCCAGTCCGCTACAATGCATATAAAGATTTGGTATTTTCTCACCCCGTTGTTAAGTTGTACTGATGGTTATCTTTGATGTTGAATGCAAAACTTTCGAAGAATTTGATCTTGCTTCTTCATAGTTTAGGGGGGTATCCCACTTCTCTTGTTTTCTACTGTTCTCTGGTTCCGGTATTTTCTGTATATTTGTGATTCGGCAGCCTGAGAACATAACAGCTGTTCTGCGACAACTCTTTTTACAGATTAACAAAGTTTTACAATTTGCTCTTTGAATTGTTGTGAAAACTCTTTTGAAGGTCCCATTGGGTCACGAAAACACAAAAACTACGTCAGGAAAACTAGTAGTTTTATGTTTAGATAATAGAATTCCACATAAAACCTGACTTCCCTTTATTTGGATTGTGTTATTTAGCGTTCTTAGGGGTGTTGCGTTAGGGGAGTTCAGAGTTTTTTCTCAGGAAACCACTGAGTTTGATACTTTTTTTCCAAGGTGGTGGATTATGTTTCATTTTTTATTTTGCTCCCAACTGAATGTATTGACATTAAATTAATGTGCAATATAGATTAGACTCAGGGAGTCATTAAAACATTTTTGTTTTTGCATTTTCAATTCCAATATAGGTTTTCTGTGACTTTCCTTTCCCTTGTCAATAATAAGTCACATACTGAGTTCATTCTTTTTGCCAGGGGTTGTAATTCATTTAATGCTTGGTTAAAAATAATGTGTCTAGTTAAATATTTATGATATATTGCAAGTATTAGTTTTTGAACATTTTACGTCAGAAATTAAATGACTTAAACTGTCTTGTACAAATTTATTTCTTATTCGCCATTTGGCGACATGACGTATTCTACGACTTAACTAGCGGCCGTGTCCTAACATAGCCCCGTAAAAAATTTTTAATGCTCAATATAAAAGCATTTAACTTTTCGTAGCTCAGGCTAGAATAGAAATTTTAGATTTATTTCTGGAAAAGAAAATCTGACAACTTCAGATGCTGAGAGCAAGAGAGAAATGGATTGATTCGATAGACCTCATTTTATTTCCAATCCTTGATACCTATTAGAGCAGGAAAAAAATACAAGCGTAGCACTCGTTTTGTATTTAGCAGTTTTCTTCATGCAATGTTATCTTAAATATCTTCTTAATCGTAATTTTGAAGAATAAGCCATTTTTTGAAAGAGCATGTCCAATCTATAAATCCTGTTTTGTTTCTATCTTAATTTTACTTGGGTCAATTCTTTTTAATTACTTACTCCACTGAGACACGAGAATATGGGTAGGAGGTGAAGGGCATTATTTTTGCGCTAATGGCCCAGTTAAAAAAGGATCTGCCTATACGACGAGATGAATGGTGCAGGAAGAGGAGGCTGAGGATGGGGGAAGGAGAAAAGGCTAGATTAAAATAAACAAAGTGATCCCATTCAGCCTTTTTTTTTCTACAGTTAGACCACCCAACTGATAACTGACCCTCATGTTAATTTGCAGTCACGTGATCAAACCGAAAGGGCATTGAATGAAATGGTTCAGTGAAAATAGTTGGATTCAATTTGAGATTATGCCACGCCGTAAATACGATCGTAATCACAATTGTTCCAAGAAAAACTTCTACAAACGAGATACGAGCTAAGGAATGCGAAACCTCTGCGTCGTTTGCCATGATTACTTACTATCAGTTCCCTTCACCCCTCCTTTGCCTTCCTGCTTTTAATTTGTGCATACATTTCATTGAACTTTCAACTGTTTTTTTTTCTTTTTTTAATGTTAATTCCGGTATCCGCTTGAGTGACTTCTAGTTGTAAGAGATAAGAAGTGGATATGGTCACCCTCATTAATTTCGTAGTCTTTTAACAGCCTAGTTTAAGTATCTATTCAAGTGTTGTTTAACTGTTTTTTGAACGGATATATATATTTAGAGAAGGACGAGACACAAGAACCCTGGAATACAATAATTAATAGCTATTAATAAAAATACAAAATGAATAAAAATAACATAAAATAAACAAAAATAATTAATCAAAAATCAAAATAAAAAGCTGACCTTTCGGATAGAGACTATCCTTTATTAAAGCAAAAAGGATAATTCTCTAAAAGCAAATAGAATATTAGAGAATTATCCTGAAGTTATGAAAGTTGTATCGACAATCGACAATCGAACAATGTAGTGAAAAGAAAGACGCGAGTGGTCCAGGAGCCAAGCTCACTTTGCACGCTCGCCCAAAGAGTAAACCAGAAGAGGTACACTGAACCGGGAGAGAAGCCTGAAGAACCTCTTTAGTCCTCCAGAGAATAAGTCCCAAGAAGGGACGAGAGTCAGATTGTAGATTGACGAATAGAGTCCTCAAAAATCAGCAGGATCTAAAAGATCCAATAGTTGTGGAAGACGGCCTTGTTAAACGTCATCAAAGCAGACATCCAGGATATGGCGGGGTCTTCGAAACCTGAGAGGACCCATAACAACGAGTGGGTGGTCCATGATACCAGAAACCAGGGTGTTTTCATGATTCTCCATCTTGGGTAGCATGTTCTTCATAAGAGTCTGGACAAAGGTGCCTATGTGGGTAATCCCCAAATCCTCATTGATAGAGTGGTTGTTGGCAACTTTTCTGTCAAGTTGGGCAATGTACCGGGGAGCAATATTTTGGAAGGTCTGGAGATCCTTCCACCTAGATTTGCAAATAGAAGCCCAAGCAGGCATTCCATGAAGTAAAATATTACGAATCACAACCTTGTATATCAAGACTTTGTTATCCACACCAAGAGCGCTGTTTCGCCCCAGAAGTGCAATCAAACTGAACCTCGCTTTCTTTGCTTTGTTGAGCGCGTATTGGACTTGGTCATTCCAATTTAGTTTGGAGTCGATCATGACACCAAGATATTTGTAGCTTTTTACCCACTCAAGTTTCTTGCCAAATAAGAAGAGGGGCTTTGGAGGGTTTTTGCATTTGCGAGTGATAAACATGACCTTGCACTTTTTGACATTCAGCTTTAATCGCCACTTCGTGAACCAGCTCTCGCACTGATGTAAATCTTTTTGAAGTCGAGTGATGACATGTGCTGGGTTTCGTGCCCAGGTCATGATGGACCCGTCGTCAGCAAATAAGTAAAGATTACACTTTGCAAACTTGGGAAAGTCATGGATAAAGAAGTTGAATAAGGCTGGCCCCAAGACAGAGCCTTGGGGTACACCAGCATTTACATCGCAGGGTTCAGACAAGCAGTCCCCAACCTTAACACGAAAAGTCCTCTTTGACACGAAAAGGAAGGAGCGAACCAGAGCAATTAGATCGTCAGGGAACCCGTAGGTAATCATTTTGTAAATGAGCCCATCATGCCAGACTTGGTCAAAGGCCTTTTGGACATCGAAGAAAACGAGACCACCAAACATAGAGAGGTTGAGAGGACCGTTTAAATCAGCAACGAGATTCCATAACTGAAGCTGACAACAGTGGCCTGGACGGAAGCCAAATTGCTCAGTACGGATGAGGTTGTTTGCCTCGCAGTACTCGTTGAACCTCTTGAGTATAGTGCGCTCAAAGACCTTGGAAAGCATGGGCAACAAGCTAATGGGCCTATAACTTGTGGGAAGAGCAGGATCCAGTCCAGGTTTAGGAATGGTGATGATGAGTCCTTCCAGGCACTAGGGAAATGGCCGTTAAGCCAGCAGTCATTCATGACCTTGGTGATGATGCAGATAACATTGGGAGAGCACTGTTGGTAATGGTGTCGATGCTGGCTGCCTTTTTGCGCTTAATGATGTCCAATATCTCAGAGGTGCCAATGACATCGGGAGAGCCAAGAGCGCGCTGTGTGGGGCCATACCTATCGCACACGTCTTTGACCTCACGAGTAATATTGATCAGATCATCCTCTTTGGGCGTAGAGAATTGGCTCTTCAGTGAATCGGCGATAATTTGTGCTTTGTCCTGGTCATTGCTAACGAAATCGCCACCCTCTGTAAGCAAAGGAGGGAGAACAATAGTCCTGTTGCTTTTAAGGACCCTGACCATACTCCAGAGAGAATTATCCTGGACGGACAGACTTTTAACTTTGTCGTTCCATCTTTGATTCCTTAAATCCTTAATCTGCTCACTTACCTTGCGGGATAGCCTATTGTACTTTGTCTTGAAGTGGAGAAACCTGGTACACTGCCAAAAGTCTTCTGAAGGTGTTTTTTTCGTTGATGAGTTGCCTGATAGAGGGAGGAAGTTCCAGATGGTCTGGCCACTTGCAATTCACTGGAGTAGCACTTGCATTTGTAGCCATCTTGATGGAGTGAGTGACTTTCTTGATATTTTCGTCAATGTCACTGCTAGTGGCGGGATCCTGATAGGGAATGTTAATGTCGTTCATAAGTTCTCTAAAAAAATTCCAGTCCTGCTTATAACGAAGATTTATTCTCAGGCCGATATTTATCCCCTCAAAATTTAGTGCAACAGGCAGGTGATCAGATGATAAGGCATTTACTGTAAAAATATTGTAGGGTCAGCTTTGGACCCTCTTCTGGAGTACGATAACGTCCGCCCGCACAAGAGTCACCACACACCAGAGGCGTTGCAGGCCTACAGTTCAAAGATGAAAAATTGCAGTTCAAAAATGAAAGACTTTGCACATTGCGACTTTCACCACTTCCCAAAGAAGAAAGAGCCCCTTAAGGGACATGAGTTGGTTCTGACGGCGAGGTAAACGCTGCCATTCAATCCTGGTGTCGACAACAACTCCGGAATTCCTCTCCGACGGGTTCACCCAACTAGTCACGCGTTGGTGCAATGCTTGGAAAGGAATGGGGACTATGTCGAAAAGTGAATAGTGCATTACATAGAGAAGAAATGTGAGTATAAGATACAAAAAGAATTTTGAAAATCGGTTAACAAATAAAAAAGTTACAGCCATGGAGATCTTATTTATCAATCGCCCCTCGTAATAACATTTGTGAGATATTTCAAATACACTCTCAATAACCAGTTGATAAAACAAATCGTCCTTAGGAGCTCTCGGTATTTTTTTTCCTAATTGCATCGTTTAAATCGATTTTGTTACAATTTGCAATACCTTCAGTCATTCAATATGATTCTAGATTGATTTTCAATATCAGATACCGCCTCTGTTTCACTGTCAAAGGATTTACACATTATTTCAATTGGGAACTCATTTAATCATCTGGTAACTTTTTTTTTGTGCTGAATTTGAAATATTTACAAGTTGCCACAATTTTTCACTTGTAAATTATTCACGCCGTATTGTTTTCGAGCAGCACGACTTGTTTTCTTAAATATTTGGTATCACGACTTTTATTTGATTAAAAAGTAACTTAATTAGTCGGATTGAAATTAAGCTTGACCGTGAGTAGAGAAAGGAGGAGGATGACAAAATTGTAATATTTAATTCAAAAAGTTTAATAATCTTTTGTTGGAAAAGTAGAAGGAACAACTATAAATTTCGAAAAGTTAATAATAAGATATACAATTATATCACAGTTCAGAAATCCTAGCAATCGTCGGAGGTGAGAATGTCGAAATTGGGAAACGAGCTTCGATGGTCAGCTGTTGAAACTACCAATGGCGATGTGGTCCTCGGGGATTTGTCATCGCTGTTACAGAAGGCGGCGACCCTGGAGGGTTTCGAGGAGCGTTGCCCACTGTTATGAACAGATGTAAAAGGAAACATAAATTAGCATAACAAGCTAAGCATTCCAATTTGGAGAGAAGAGAAGCAATTCAGATTTCGTTATGAGAAAAGTTCAGGTTGTTTGAAGAGAGATTACGATGCACACTTAATTGTCTGAGCAGTCTTAACTAATTAAACTAAAGCCACGAATATAATTCTAATAGAATACCCCTTATCGGAGACACTATAGCCAAGTGCGTCTCGCGGCAAGAGATCTCTGCCCGGCGCTTGTTTGCGAAGCAGCCGTCGTCCGCTGGCAGGCCGGCTGGGGCGCTCGATTGGCTTATGGGCGCCGGCTGTTGAGAGGCGTTGTGGCTAGGGGAAAAGAGTCCTCTTCGTCTACGGTTGGTGTGGGTGGCTCGGTGTGGGATTCCTGGTCGGTGGCTAGACGGCCTGAGATGTCGACGTCGTCGTGGCTCGTTGGCGAGTCGGAGCTTATGCTTTAGACTCGTACCACTTCGTCTGTTGGCTTCTCCAATGGTCCGAAATTAACGGGATCAGTTTCCGCGTGGCAAGGAGATTCTTCCTGCGTGCGTATGAGCGCTGAAGAATGAGGTTCCGTCAGGAGCAGCGGTGAGAGGCTTGGCGGTCGGCGTGCTCGTCGTGTCCACGTGGGTTTCCTCCCGCTGAGCGAGGCACTGAGAGCTGAATTAATAAAAGTTCTATTAATGAAAGTTTTATTAATGTCACTCGCTTTCTCGAATCTTGTGCTGACGTCCTCTTTTGCTCCGAAGTCGGCTCTTTCGAGGCACTCAAGCTGACCAGGCTCTTGCTCTCTTGCTGATACCTTGGTATCTCCGCTGTCGGCTTCGCTTCTCCTGGCTCATGGAAAATTCCACAGAGGCAATGTCTCGCCGAATTCGTTTTCCTTGGTCGGATCGTCGGCGTGCTCTTTCATTCCTCCACTTACCATCGAAGTTCCATCCTTTCTGTCCTTCCAAATCAGACTGTCCTTTTTTCTTCCTCTTCCGCCACCTCTTATTACTCTTCCTAATGAACCGCTCCTGCGTATTCCTTTTTTCCTCCAATAAGCGGCTTGGCTCGCCCTTCCCGCGTCCTCCGAACCTTCTATTGTCTTCCCGGGGTGACGGGCGACTAGATTCCTTCTTTTTCTCTTGCTTTCGTCTAATAGTTCTTTCTCTCCCTTTTTCTTGCCTTCGAGTTAGATCATCGAATTTTCTCCTTTTATTTTCTTTTTCAATTCGGCGATCTGACATTTGGTCATCATACCTTATGTCACTTGGCGTGATTTTGTTCACTTCCATGAGCAATTGGCGATGAGTTCAACCTTTCACTTCCAGGTTCTCCTACATTCATTATTCCACCATGCTTTTTTTTATATTAACACCTCTGATCACTGCCTGCATTCAATGCCTGAGATGCATTTAGTTCACTATCTATACTGATCATTCACATCACCAACATAATTATATAAACACCTCACATAATCTGGTAAATATTGATTTACATTGTCTAATTAACATCCTGCAACGTGATAAAGTTATACAATAATGGTTTGTTTATCTCCTCTTTAATTCGACAGATATTCTATCAAGCAGATACGGTTTAGTCGCCAATTCGCTTACAGACGCTATAGGAAGCTCTTAGCTTCGGGCTTCGAACAGCTCTTCAATCCAATATAGGATCCAATATAGTACTAAGCGATAAGTTATGCTTAATTAATAACAGCTTGTGTATAAATACTTTTATTTTATTGAAAAAGGAATTATGTTAAAAGTTCTGTAAATATGTTCAGCAATCTTGCGATACAGTCTTTAAAACAGCAAATGGCGGACGAAATAAGGCTTAGGCAATGTCTTCGAAGATTTTACTAACAGAAAAGCAAAAAAACAAAAAAAAATAATAAAAACTTTAGAAAATAACTAATAAAATTATAAAAAATATTAAATATTAAATAAATTTTATCAGCGTTTATGTAAGTTTCATGTTTTTTATTAGTTTTTTTCTTAAGAATCGCTAATATTAATTAACGGATCACGGGTCATTTGAACTGATATCCACATTCTGATCTGACCTTAGGATTCGTAATCTGTGGCTATATAACTTTTCATGGGAAAGTGCAAACTACCAACGGCTTTCCTAGTATAAACATCGATAATAAAAAGGCCCATTTTCTGTCTTGAGAAAATAAAAGCGTTTAATGATGAATGATAATACTAAGAAAGAGTTAAATTAAGAATCAAACCACTTAAAATCAGGAAATATTTTATTCCAGCAAGGTTTGCAGGAAATTCAGGGCATTGTAAGTAAATCTCCTAAATATCACAAAATCTCTTGAATGAAGAATGCTGTATTTAGGTTTTGCCTTCCAGGCTCTGTATGAGGCTAGTATTTGCATATTTTGTCATTTCATTCAACAAACACATTTGTTTTGATTTGAGTCATATGTGAATTATCATTTCTGAAAGAGCGGGGGGGAAAAGAGCGCAATTTCTAAAACGAAGCAGTTTCCGGAATAAGTTTTCCCTAGTCTGTGCCTCTTTTCATCATCCTTTTATCCGGGCTCCCTGATTCTTCCTTTATTTTCTTTTCTGTCTCTTTAATTTCTAAAAGGAGGGTGGGAGTTCCTCGTCCGTTGGCCAGACGGCGCATGCACTGCTTCCACTCGAGCGATGATGCTTAGAAGCCACTCGGCCGTTCAGGCTCCAAACACTGAGGCAGACATTATGGAGTCGTCTGGCCCCGAAAAACACGCTCGTGGAACCCTCTCCACCCACCCGCTTGTGGTTCGTCGACTCAAGATTCTGATCGATGTCCAATCCCACTTGGGGACTTTTGTTAATAAAAGTTGATCTAACTTTTCTTTTCTAGGATGAAAATTCTTAAAGAACAAAAAATTGTTTTCTCAGCATTTTAAAATGAAAAAGAGAGAGACTCAAAGAGATAAAAGTTAAAATGTTATAGATTAACACTTACGTATTATGTACGAGAGATTTAAAGGCTTATTTTATGAAAGCCATATTTGTCTTAGTTAAAGGATAAGAGACATATAAGACGCAGCTTAGAAATATGGCAAACTGGAAAATTTGTCTTATCATTCAATTAAAAAATCTGTTATTTTTATCAATCTGACGAAAATGATGCACGTGATGAAGAAGTTTTTATTTACTACAAAAAAAGAGTAATAATTCAATTATAAAGTTGACTGAAGTTTACGCAGTCGTTTCATAGGATAATTTCTACTAGAACGACGATAACAGATTTGACTACAGTTATGAATTTCTTGCCACTCTTAGAATTGTATTAAAGGTAAAGAGCAAAATTTTCCCATTATTTTCGCCAGTAGATAAACACAAAGAAATGTGCCCAAAAGAAGAATTTTAATTATGTACGAATTCACATTTCAGCAGCCGAACCTAAACTAATCTATCCGCCCTCATCCAGAAACAAAGTCGAATCCCGTTATTACGATCTCGTTTGATACTATTTTCCGCTTTATACGTCCCCCCCCCCCTGGGCCCCCCCCCGTGAAAGCTAAAAAAATGAAAAAAAATATTCATCAGTAATAAAAATAAAATCCCTTACACCATTCCTAGATGGGGTGGGCATAGAATCGGTACCCTACACCTCACTTTTGTAGGTACCCTACACCCTACACCCTACACCTCTCCATAACTAATTCTTGATCGAGAGGAGAATAGACGTTCTTGACCAGAATGTGAAAGTTAATTCCATGTAAATAAATCTTTTAATATGATGGCTTTCTTTCTCAAAAAGAAATACGATTCAAAAATTAAGAAATTCATTACAAGAAAGATAAATTATTTGAGATGTTTATTTGTAAAAAAAAAATATAATATAATCTTTATATACGGCATATAGCGCACTTTCCGTCTGTTTGTTTGTTTGATTGTTTGTTACTCCATAACGTCTGAACCGGGCAACCCCCTAGGCTGAAATTTTACACAGAGGACCTCGAAGACCCGGGGAGTGTCTTAGGCTAGGTCCCGTTCATATCCGATCTCCCGTTGGCCGCCTACGCTCTTCTAATCGATATTCAGATGGCAACAATATCGAAAAAAATAGGAGATTTCTCACCAACAATATGCATGGACCAACAAAGCAAGGCAAAGTTTGGGCCAACAATCGGCAAGTTGTTTTTTTATCAACAATTGGCTGTTTGTGTTTCTATGTTGTATCAACAAGGGGTGATATTAAATGCTTGCTTTAAGAAGGCTTTAAGTTTTAAGGGGATTAATAATAATAAGGACGGCTCAAATTAGGCGGATGCCTCAAGCAGTAAAATTATTGGGGCCCTTAAACTGAAGTTAGGAGCCTCAATTTTGGAGCCCTCAAAATTTACTGCTATTTGATTTGAATAATTAAAGCTTCCATAACATAAATTAACTTACTTTCAATTACTTCATTAATTACCTGTTAAACGATAATTTTGTCTATTTTTTTATAACATTCGCATCCCGGGACCCCACGTGGCCGCTTAGTCCGCCTACCGTTAAACCCGCCACTGTCTATATCTATAACATCGGTTGTCTGTTTGTGATTGCAAATGAGAAATAGTGGAAAGGCGGCAGAGAAAGCAGTCCCTTTCGGCGTTGTATCGGTTTAAGTCTAATAAATAATATTATCAGAAAATGGAAAATTAATCCAATATTATTTATTAGAAACAAACGATCATGTACATTCATGAAGAAATAAAAAACAAGCCCAATACAAGGAACTGAAGACTTCTGTCGAGCACCAGATGAAGAGGAGTCGGCCATGATTCCGCGCAGTTTTCGACATCGTGCGAATTTTCACCAAATGGCCAACAACCGGGTTAATGTAGTTGCATCGGAGTAGATGCATTAAATCGAAACTCTCCTTGCATGCAAGATAGCCATTGCTCTAAAAGCTATCCATTGTATCGTCGAAGTTCACCACATTAGGGCGAGTCCACATCTAAAGAATGATTAGGTTGTCTAGAAATTATTTAGGCTAGGAACGCCATTCGCGTGGAATTTTAGAGTTGTTGAATATTTAGATGAACAAATGATTTTTTAAAGTCAAGTTTTTATGATTTCTTATTCTATATCGGTTATTAGCAAGTTTAGAATAAGTCCAACTGCAGTAATGAACGATACTCTTTTTCAAATTATTATTATCTTCTCTTCCCATGGGCTGACTGTGGTAAAACAAAGCCTACATGTTGCCACAAGCTCTTCCAAACTCAAGTATGTCCTCCGAAAATTGCTTACTATTTGCTCAATACAGCACGGAGCTAAAAGAATGCTTCCTCTGTCGTCTTTCCACTCTTTCTCAATAGTCTGATAACTCTCCATTATCTCCAGTTACTGATCATTTTAAAAGATTTTCAAGAAAATGTTAGGTAATAAGAACTCTCTTTTCTAAGAAAAGCCTGAATAACAGGAATTCTATGCAGTGTCGCAAATTAAAACTTCTCTATATTGCACAAACTTTGCCTTGCTTTGTTGGTCATGAGATATTTCTCATTCATATGCCTTGCCATAACCATGAATATCGATTTTTTATCAATAATTATTATATTTTCGAAATCTGAGATAGACAGTGACCTCCCTCGTGGTTTGAAGGTCAAGTATGCAAAATTTCATCAAGATCGGAATAAAACTGTAGACTTCTATAAGAAACAAACAAACCCACAAACAAACATCCTTCTTTATGTATATATACTAGCAGAGGTACCCGGCGTTGACCGGGATAATTACACTTGTAGGTAAAAAGAACAATCTCAAAAATGAAATTATAACTCCCAATAATAACTCAATCAATATAACACAGAGTAAAGGGACTATCCATTCTCCGAAAATTACGAAAAACAGGAAGTCTAGGTAAGATACAGGGACTTTATCTAAACTCTTCTTGATTTGCCTCACCACTGCGGAGCATCACCAGATACTTTAGACTCAAGTTTTTCCTACCCTTGACGTAGAAGCTCTTATACCCTCTTGCTCTATTCAAAAATCCCATTGTTCAGATGTTTCAAATGTCCGTATAGCTTTTCCTGTTTTAGTTGCAGAGTTTCTCTGACCAATACTCGATCTATCTCTTTTTTTCCAGACACAGAAATTTTTTCCAGTCGTCAGGACGTTTGATAGGGATCTCAAGGGAGACTTGCATGGCTCCTTTGTCTCATCAATACACGCTGCCTTATTAGGAGCTTTAGCATAAAAGCTACGTATAAGAATGCGCCCTTGGTCTGTACGTTTATCCGGTCAGCCGCCGTTTGCACGATAACTTGAAAACGGATTAACTTTTTTAAATTCTGTTTTCAGAAATATGACCATCAAAGTCTGAGCTCGGCCGTATCAACTTTTCAGAATTTTTCGTGGACCCCTTCAAGTCGAATTCACGTGCTAAAACAGTGAGTGTTACGAATACCAAGCTAATGGCATGTCATATAACAATCGATTTGTCGAGAAGGAATACATAGTTACTTTCTGTTTATCTTTTAAGCATTACTGATATCGGCGCGCGCACGTGAAATCGCTTTGTCGACGCACGATTGCTCAAGTGCTCATAATCTATAGGATTAAGTAGCGAAAGAATGGAGCTACTTATTGATTTTATAATGTCTTAACTGTGTACCCCTTCATAATATCTACATTCTTTGAGGTAGAAGGTTGAAATTCGGAATATAGCTTACTAAGGGCATGCCCATCTGTACTATTTAGTTTGGTTTTGATTGGTACACTGGGGTCGGAATTAGGGAGAGCAACATATCTGTGTGCTATTTAGGCACGTAAAGGCGTGAAATTCGGTATCCAGATTCCTCTAAGCAAGATCTACAGTACTTAGAAATTTAGGCCCAATTGTTCCAGGGGGGGGGGGTCGGATTAGCGAGGGTGGCAATCACTTGGTCCTTAGAAGAATGACAACATATGGCATGTTATATATCATACGTTCGGAAATGTTGAAAAAGGAAAGAATATACGAAGTTTTTTACATTTCATACATTTACGTTCGAGAAAATCAGTTTTCTTGATTAAAAAACTTGGGGAGAGGTAAAAAGTGCAAATAAAGGGGTAAAAATAGATGACCACAGGATCTGCCACTTGACTTCCCCTTGATCAACCAGTCAGCGTGCAGTATTCGTGTCACGTGACCACCCACCCCTGATTCACAGATCACTGGGTATCGCCCCATCTGAAGTTAATGCTCGGAATGCACCGGCACTGTGGTTGAAAATGCGGCGATATTACACCGCTGCTCCACAAACAACACCGCAGTTACAAATAGGTGACCGCGTGCGTATTTCAAAAGTGAAAAACATATTTGATAAAGGTTATTTACCGAATTGGACTGAGGAAGTGTTTGAAGTCTCAAAAATCATTTACAGAAAACCCATTGTGTATAAAATAAAAGATTATCACGGTGATGAGATCGCTGGGTTGTTCTACGTACAGGAGTTACAAAAGGTGAAAATACCTGAAGTATATAACATCGAACGTATTGTTCGACGGCGCACGAGACGGGGTGTGCGTGAAGCTTTTGTGAAATGGCGTGGTTATCCCGATAGCATGAACAGTTGGGTACGCGAGGACGCACTTTTAAACGTTTAACAAACTGCGTAATGGATCAGTTGCGTACGTGATTCGAGATCATCAGCATCATGTTTGAAGACACGGATTTCTACGTTACTTTACCTTCGAATACTACAACACGTCGACATTTTTCGTCAAAATCGTTATTTACTGAATTCGGTGGATCTACGTTTAAGAATGTACCGGAGTAAAACACCTTTCATACTTATGTCAGACATCGAAAATCCAAACTATCGAGTGGTGATCGAACGTGCGACTTTGAATGTTGAACAAGTGAAATTGAGCGCTGCGACTTTAATCGCACATGCAAAAACTCTACAGAGTATTAACGTATTTTCTCCACTCAGTCGTGTGGAAATGAGAAATGTGAACATTCCGGGAGAAACCACACGGTGCAGAATCTCGTCACAGGCCAGATTCCCTCCAAGCTCATTTTCGTGTTTGTTGACAGCGAAGCACAAAACGGTTCATTTAAACCGAACCCATACAATTTTCAGCACTTTAACCTTTCTTAATTCTCTCTGGCGCACGACACACAAGTTATCCCACAACATCCCTTTTGTCCCGACTTCACGTCCGGATCATACCTCCGAGAATTCGTCCATACGCTTAAAGCTCTCGGGTTGTGGCAACAAGATCGTGACACTGGTATTTCACAAACCGACTTTGCAGCGGGGTATATGATCATTTCTTACGACCTTACGATGGACAAAATTATATATACAGAACACTATAACCTAATTAAAAACGGAACGCTTAGCATAGAGCTTCAATTTGCTCAGCCACTGGAGACATCGGTTAATCTGATTGCGTATTGTCAATTTCAAAACCGCTTGGAAATCAATAAAGACAGAGCGGTTTGTTTTGATTTTGCAAATTAAGTGCAAAATTCGATGAACATCGTACAGTTGTGGAACGCCCTCGAAGGCGATGTGTACACGGCGCCGTTGGCGAGAGGTGTCTACCTGTCAGATGTGATCCTCCAACTCGCACCCGTCTATCCTTCTTTACTGATTGTAAACACGGATGATTCGGGTAAATCTGGGACTCACTGGGTGGCGTTTTTTATACCCACACATAAACATGCATTCGTCTTCAACTCTTTCGGAAATTTCCCTCCTACACAATTTCATACCTTCATGCTTAGAAACGTCAACAAATGGACGTTCAACAATAGAATGGTTCAAAGCCCACTTGCATCAACCTGTGGTCACCAATGTCTACATTACCTGAAATTATCAGCCCGGGGGATTTCAATGGATGCAATCGTGAAGAAGACATACACAGATGACTTGGAATGGAACGACAAGCTCGTGAGATGCGAATATCTCGCCGACGAACTAACCAGTAAATTCAACGTTGTTTGTACTTGTTTATGGAATCAAATATGTACACCGTTTAATGTATTTTCAAAAATTAAAAAAAAATGTAATCAATCGTATCGAATTAATAAAATTTGAAATGAAATGTTACAATTTGTGTGTGGGTGTAATTACTTTTTTTTATTTAATTAATTATTTTTGTGACATTGAATTTAAAGTTTTGGAAATAAAGTGGGAAAACACGTAGGAATTAAAGCATAATACTCAGCATTTATTACAATTTCATAATTATTACATAAGAATTTACAAACATTTTTTTTTCTAATTCTTATTATTTTAACGTTGCCCAAGCCCTCACATCGAGTGCCAGAAGAGGTTTCTTACTCCTTGTATGCATCGGCGATGGGGTAGGGGGTATCCGGGGTGTACTTGCATGATGACCTGACACGCCTGTTCTATAAAACGGATTCGTGATCAACTCATCAGGAATTTTTAGTACTTTTAACACTTTGGCAAATTCACGCTGACCAACCAGCGGAAACTTTCGAGTATTAATGTTCATCACATCGTCAATTAGGGTGTTAATACGGGACCCTGGGAGCGAGCGGCCGTTGATCGAGAGAAGACCCCTGGTACTCCAGCTAATAAGGTCGGGGCGCTCGTGAAGATGTCGTAACAACCTATCTCGACGAAGTTTGAGATCAAGGTTACGCCTATCAGTGAAATTATTTTGCGTAAGGTCCACAGCAATGTCTTCTTTGGAATCATGATCATGATCATCATCGTCATCACCATCATCAGAGTACTCTTCACCAGAAACTGCAGATCTTACCTCAGGTGATTCGTACGTGGTGTGTTCCTCTAAACGGTTACCTTGCGATGTCGTGCCCTTAGTTGTACTCAGCAAAGTTGAAAAGACGGATCGTGCAACTGGGTTGATGGTATATTTCCGTTTGTCGGATTTGTAACGTCAATACCTGGACCCTTAATCTGATCGGTGTTGCGTCTCTTGACGTTCAGCTATTTTTGTAACACGTTAAGATAAAGCTCCATTTTCTGGTGTATATTAAGCATAGGTGAGTTTAAGATGTCGCTTATTTTTCGATCGAAGTTTTTAGCATGATTCTTTAATGGTGAATCAGAGTGAGGTGTATATTGAGTGTTATTTAATCCTAGGATCTCGCGAGTTTTTGAGACCCTATTGTATTCGTGCTCTGTTAGTAACACGTACTTTTGCATTTTCTTAACCGTTCAATTTATTCAGAATTGGTCCTGCAACAGTTCCTAACAACAGTGGCAGCAAGATTCCCGAACCTTCCTGATTGAGAAATGCCTTCTTACTACGGAGGGATATTCTTTTGTGTGCCAATCCTTTTATCACCGGTAAATGGCGTCTGAGCAATGGGTTCCACGCGTCTTGGTGATGCAATAAATTGTAACAAATTTCACAGAGAGACTTCACTTCGTTTAAAGTTGCTTGCTTCAGTAAAAGCTTTCGTTTCTTAAGCTTTTTGCAGTGTGTGTAAAAAATAACGGTGTTTATTCACAAGTGGTTCCATGGCCGTGTGACCATTACGAGGCGCAGATTGCAAATGAAGTGACTTGAAAATCACATACGACTTTTATCGGCGTAAACCAAAGTCGGCCATTCAAGGGGTAAAATTTTACTCCTTATACTTAGAACGTCAGGACAAGTCTGTGTTGAATCGACCAGTAAATAACTGTGGGTCTCCTTTGTTGCATCTTTGAATGCCTTTGTCAGTAAATCACCGTATACTGTTTGCGATGCCAGTGTCCTGATTTGGCCCAGATTCCGTGGAGATTTCATAAGAAAATGTATTTTGAGCTTAAACTAATTGTTCTCATGTTCTTGGCTTGAGCAAACAAATTTTGCGTGATTAAGATTACTGAGAAATTAAAATGGTGACTATAACGGGTATATATTTGCTCGATTAATACGGAGCAACTTGATTCGTGCATGAGATCGTCCAAAACCAGTAGGCCGTGTTGTTTAATTTCATGAATCATTTTCGTATTCGGCACGCCCTCGTGGAAAGTAATGTTTGAAAGCTGTAGCTCCTGAATTTCGCGTGGAATTACAACACCATAACAATAATAAATATGAGAAGGAATTGTTTCGAATAATGCGTTTTGAAATCTTATTAAATTGGCAAGTAAACAAGTTTTGCCGCTACCAGATGCCCCTGCAATAAGGGCAGAGAAACAAGGTGAGAAATTAAGATTCGCTGTGACCTCTATAACCGCATTGTTGTCAAATGACAGGAAAAATATCCGTATATCACAGGTCAGACTGGAAACAAAAACTGCAACCATCATTTTAAAGACAACGAAAAAAGCATACAATGCATATCACTAGCGTATCCTAATACCATAAGTGAACAGAAAAAAGTTGTATACTGAAAGAGAGTGATGGCGAAAACAATTTTAGAATATAATTTTAAGCAACACCTTGCAAACTTATATTGGTTATGTATGTATGTATGAGGAGAGAGAGAGAGAGGGGGGGGTGGGCGACTGAATATTGAGAGGTGGGGAATCAAACAACGCGTTTATTAACCACGGTGTGCAAATTGGTAAAGAGAGAGAGAGAGTCAAATATGCCTCACCAACATTGAGAAATGTGAAATTTGTATTTTTATTTCAACATTTCAACCGGATACGAAAGCAATCAGTAAGAGAGGCAAAAATGAAAATAAAACAAATTTCAAACAGTCCACCTTTAAAATAAGCTAAAAAGTTAGTGAATATGACCATTTCATCAGGCTGTGTGACCTAGTTGTATTCATAAGCATGTATATGCGAATTCAGACATCTGTCAAACACTGCAACGGGCTGTGGGAGCAAACAAACAACCATTCAACCGAGACAATGCAATGCAATTTTTAAAAATTAATTGAAACTTAAAAAACAAACTGAGCGCCTTGAAACAAATTAGTTAATTAGAAGGGAGTGTAAAGTACTGCGGGAAAAATTTGGTTGTGGTAGAAACAAAATGATAATTAGTAATTAGGTAAAAACAACTTGAGATGGCAGTTACTTTAGGTTACCCCTAGATAGTGGGTATATATACCGGGACTCGAGTAGGTTATATTGTGAGATAAAATCACAAAAACCCATTTTGCAGTGAAGCCCAAACACAGTGATGCATAATCATGATATTAATTTTATTATCCACCATCGACCATCAGAACATGGATGCTTAATCAAGGAGATGGCAGTAACCAGATGAGTGACCACACCCAAAACAAGGACCAACACCCAAAAAAAGGACCAACGCCCAAAACAGAGGGCCAGCACCCAAAAACAAGGACCAATGCTCAAAAAGGACCAGCGCCCAAAACAAGGACCACACCCAATACAAGGGCTAACAGCAAAAAAAGCACCAACGCCCAAAAAAAGGACCACACACACTAAAACAAGGACCACACCCCAAAACAAGGACCAACACCCAAAACAAGGACCACCAACACCCAAAAAAGGACCACCAACACCACCACCAAAAATAAAGACTACACCTGAAACGACAACACCCGAAATTAAAAAAATGGCAGGTAAAAAATTAAAATGAAAAATAAAATTTAAAAATAATCATATCATCTGTGACGTCACGGTAAAACCCCATCACGTGACCTGAAAATGGCCGCCTGAGACGTCAGGAAAGAGGTGGAGGGGGTGGGTTGTCACGTGACGCGAATACTGCACGCTGATTGGTTGAATTCGGGGCACGCCCACCTCATTAAAATTCACACCAACCCATGGCTCTACTACTAACGTCCAGTCATCGCATTATCAGCATCTGGAGTTTCCAAAATATACACATTCCCACAGAATATAGTCAAAATGAATTTTTATGAAATATTTGGATCTGCTGTGTTACCAAATAAGCTAGGTGATAACCCCGGCGTGGCTCGGACTTTTTTTTTGGAGTAAATTTTGAAATATCTTAAAAATTAACACATGAAAACGCTTAAAACTGATACAGTAAAAATTCTTAATGAAAATTCGTAATTTTTTTTTAATATAGCTCAGAATGGATGGAACTCTCCAAGGATGCCACTGCTAGTCTAAATAATTTTTTTCTCACGTAATCTTACTTTAGATGTACACTTCATGTTGTTGTAATTCCTTTTCTTCTCTCGATTTCCTGAAGCAAAACTTTGCTATTCATCACTTTGTGTAGTGTAGCATTTGCCGATTCTTCTATTTACTTGCTTCCATTTTCTCAATACAGCACGAAGCTAAAGGAGTGCATCCTCTGTCGTCTGTCCACTCTTTCTCAATAGTCTGCTAACTCTCCATTATCTCCAGTTACTGATCATTTTTAAAGATTTTCAAGAAATTGCTAGGTACTAAGAACTCTCTTTTCTAAGAAAAGCCTGAATTACAGGAATTCTATGCATTGATAGAAATTGAAACTTAATTATATTGCACAAACTTTGCCTTGCATTGTTGGTCATAAGATACATATTGTTGATCCTTGCATAATGTTGGTGCATTGCGTGTTCACACCATTGTTGATACCTATCGTTGCACAAACTTTTCTTTATATTGTTGGTCATGAGATATATATTGTTGGTAAATGCAGAATGTTTGTGAATTGCATGTTGATACCATTGTTGATGCCTATTGTTGCACAAACTTTGCCTTGCATTGATGGTCATGAGATATTTCTCATTAATATGCCCTGCCATAACCATGAATATCGATTTTTTATCGATAATTATTATTTTCCCGAAATCCTTATGCTTTGAAGATCATGTATGCAAAATTTCATCAAGATCGGAATAAAACTGTAGATTTGTATAAAAAACAAACAAACCCACAAACCCACAAACAAACAAACATCCTTCTTTATATATACAGGGTGCAACGTAATTCAGGGACAATAAGTACCTAGCGTGATCCTTTGCATGATTACAAACTTAAAGTTCCTTATGCAAAATGTTTAAAACTCAAATGTTAAGGGTCTAAACATCACGCGAAGTATGCTGAAATCCTGTCAAAAACGTCATTTAATCTCAACAATTGCCGCCGATTTAATTGTAATCGCCCCTTTGAGTGTAATGAACGGAAAGGTTGGTGCGGAAAGTTCATAAATGACGTAACGACGCAATTTAAATTTTGAGTTTTCGTGATTTTCGATAAGGAACTTTAAGTTTATAATCATGCAAAGAATCACGCTAGGTACTTATTGTCCCTGAATTACGTTACACCCTGTATAGAAGACTATCAGAGGTACCCGGCGTTGCCGGGATAATTACACTTGTAGGTAAACAGAACAATATAAAATGATGATGCTCACAAGGTGAGTGGCATTTATTGTCAGATCACTGATGGGAGAACTCTGATCATTTCTGCGTATGTGCGAAAGGAGCAAATCTATCTAGAAAATAGGGTTATCAGTGTGTCCCAAATGGTTTGTTTGCATGAGTAAGGTTTTTAAATTGTTATTTAATTTTTAAACTCAAATCCTTTTTCATAATAATTATTTTTGAATAACAATTTGCTCTGTACACTGACGGAAGATAAAATTCGTTGCACTAGGGACAATATTTCACATCCCTTCCCCCCCCCCCCCAAGTGAATTGAATCCACTTGGCACTGTGTCAACAAGGGGTCTGTCATCCATGGCCTGACAGTACATAATGTTTTGTAAAATAAAATACATTTTTGTAGAGAAGAGGTTATGCTTACCCTACTGGGGTCGGAGTTAAAGGGTCCCATCTGATCTCTATGGAATTATATGGTATCATCATTTCCTTAAAAACATACAATTTTCTCAATTTGTTAAGTTTTTAATGAGTTAAAGCGCTTTTGTGATCTTTGGAAACCAGAGTACGTATATAAAAATCGTACATGTAGAATATTCAAATTTAAGATTTATTCTTTGGTAAATCATGAATCACCATGATGAGCATGGATTTTTTTCATTTCATAATTTATAAAAATGTCTTCTACATTTCTGCATTTCTAAATTGCATTTCTAATTTATAAAAAAAGACTTAATTGTCTTCATGATTAAGCTACCATCCTCCCCTCTCCCAAGAAAGAAGAATAAACAATTTATGCTAGGTTCAGGAGAAAGAGTTTCTAAAATTAATGCGGGAAAGAGGCTGAAGAAGCGATAGGTCTATTGATAATTCCGTGTACATATTTTCACACGCTGTTGATTAGAATATTTACGAATAATATCCACTTGTATTTATTATAAAATGTTGACGTACCAGATTATTTTTATTCCTCCTCTTGCCAAGTTCAAAGAATTAAATATTAATGGCTCCATGGAATAGTTTACGTTGTTTCTTTGCATAAATACGTCATCCATCGTCCAATGTTACTGCATCATTACCATTTTCGCTCTTTCCTTTTGTGGCTGTAAATGTTGAGCTTTAGCGGAGGCAGTGCATTTTCACAGCCATTTGTCACTTAACTACAAGGGATTTATTACATTCCTGCATAAGAAGTAGTGAAAGTCATAAAGAGGAGAAAGACGTACGACCAGTGCCTCTGGGCTGAAGGGAGACCGAGCCGAGGATGCGGGCGGTATCCCATGATTTCGAGTTCTGTAAGAGGCACCCTGGATCTCCATAGGAGAAGGGGAGAACGTGGTCAAAGGTTAGCCTATTCTCGCATTCACGATAAATGAAGCTCGGCCACATGAAGCCGTCCCTTTACACCACCCACCTACTGAGTAGCAGCGAATGTCAAATCTGTCGAAAGAAATTATAATAAATACAGGAAAAATCGCAATAACACAGAAAATAATTTTTCTAGCTCCCCCTGAAAAGTATGTCTTAAAAGCTTCATGTCATGGTATGATAATTTGGATATATACGTAAATTATTGAGTTGTAGGATTTTCAGAAACTTTTTAATTAAAATTCTTAATTTATGCAGTTGCAAATGGAATTAAATACATGCTAATTTCGTAATCAAATAGCAGTAATTTATTCGAAATGGACTGTTATGAGCACAATGGTCTCATGGCTCCGATTAAATCAGAGTCAGTGCAAAGCGACATCTTGAGATCTTTGGGACAAATATTGACCGATATCCTTTTCTTAAACAAATTTATCTCTCATTATCTGCTATTACTGTTATTTCATATGTCGTGAAGTGATTAATAATTTTAATCGGTGTCATGGCAGATTTTCAAAAATAAAAGGGGATTATGTAAAGGAGTTTTTATCAAAAGGATAGCCTTAAACCTAAACTTAACTTAGCGTTTAAAATAAAGTTTTAAATAATCAAGTCAATGTTGTTTATAATTTTGTTAGTGATCTTATTAAGATTAAATATGACATCAGTTTAAGTTAATATAATATTCATTAAAATAGTTCGTTGTCAAATAACCAGATTTTCCTTTTGGATTTTAATATTTCTTATTTAATCTAATTCTCATCATCTTGGAAAATAATACACTGCTTTATTCTATTTACTTATTAGAGTAAAGTACGTAGATATATTTTTTACTTTTAAATCCAGAAAAGTTCGAAATCATATCAATTTCTTCTCCTTACACTTATATGAAAGCTTATTGACAAAGGCATATGAACGCATATTGATTTCGTATCAGCGTAAGGAGAAGTTGATACTGGTTTCCGGTCCAAAAATAAAAATTTGGGGAAAACTCCATATCGTTTTGTTTATTTTTGAGAGCAGCTGAAATTCAACTCATTCTATCAACGATTTCTTCTGAATTTTCAGAATATTTGCTTGGACTTTTTATAAGAGTAGTTCTACAGGGTGTCTCAGAATTCACTGTACAACCTTCTAGGGGAGTTAGTATGGGTGATTCTAAGCAAAAAAGTTCATATGACCATGGGTCCGAATTTGAACGATAACAGAGATATGAACAGAAATAAAAATGCCGCCACCAAGATCAGCAACTTAATAACTCAGGTTCTGTAAAGCCTAGATTAATGAAATTTGGGGGAATAACAGGGTACATAAGAATACCGTTAAAGTTTGATCGAATTCCAACAAGAAGTTTCCGAGTTACTCATTCAACATCATAACACGTGCTCACTTGTGAGTACTAACTAGCACTTGTTACAATTTTGACTGTGTAATTCGGAAACTTCTCGTTGGAATTCGATTAAATTTTAACGGTATACACAGTCTTATGTACCCTGTTATTTCCCTAAATTTCATTAATCTAGGCTTTACAGAACTTGAGTTATTAACTTGGTTCTTGATCTTGGTGGTGGCATTTTTATTTCTGTTCATATCTCAGTTATCGTTCTCAGAACTCGTTCATATGAACTTTTTTTGCTTTGAATCACCCATACTAACTCCCCTAGAAGTTTGTACAATGAATTCTGAGATACCCTGTATACATTTGGCTAATAAAATTATACAAAAGACATTTTTGGTAACGCTTGCGCATGCGCAGTTAAACATTATTTAGTTAAACTGCTCATAGTTTATCAAATATTTAAAATCTTTATATTTTGATTACAGGATGTTGTCTCTATCGTAGTTTGTCAGGTTTCCTGAAAATGACATTGCATTGGGTTGAAAACCTGCATATTATAAATAAAAAACTTATGAAAAAATTTCCATTTTTTTTTAAAAGAAACCTTTATATCTCCATGAATGTACGTTCTATTTTCATACAAATGAACACAGATAAATAAAAGAAGCCTCATAATCATAAGCTACAGCTATAACGCATTTGAAGCATTATTTTTAGAGGGTGATCCCGAACATTATTTTATTTTGTGCAATTTATTCTGGACCCCCCTTTGTCTTCGGGACCATACCATGACTGAAATACATGAGATGTAACATGATCTTTACTTCCCTGAAGTTTCAGATAATTCCTCAAGTATTTTTCTAGATATTCGACAAAACGTCTAAAATCTAAAGTGTCCAGTCATTAATGGCATATTGTGTATTATTCAGATCTTTCTCCAGTCTATTATCTAGAAAAGACAGTTCAATATTTGTTTGAAAAGTTCGGTTAGCAATCTTTTTCACACCTTCAGTAAAGAAAGTATTGAAAAAATATTGGCACATTCAAGCTGGTCATCTGCTATAGTGTCATTTTTCTTTAAGACGAATTTATTAAGTAGCGGAAGAATGGAGCTACTTATTGGTTTCACATTGTCCGTCTGTCCGTCCCCTTCATAATTTCTGCATTTTTTGAGGTAGAAATTTGAAATTCCGAATGTAGCTTACTATTGGCATGAGTACCTTCACTATTTAGTTTGGTTTTGGTTGGACCACTGGTGTCGGAATTACGGGGGTGGCAGTTAGAGGCAACTAAGAGATCTATTTGGTATTTAGGTATGTACGGGAGTGAAATTCCTCTAGGCAAAATTTATATTGCTATGAAGCTTGGGCCAAATATTCCCAGTGGAGTCGGACTTATGGGGGTGGCAGTCACTTGGTCTGTAGTCCTATGGCAACATATGGCGTGTGATATATCATTCGATCGAAATTAGAGAAAAGAAAGAAGATAGGCTTCACTTTTATTTTTTAAACTCTAAGTTGAAGAAAATAGATTACAAAAATTTGGTCGTTAAAAAATGCAGATAAAGGGGTAAAAATAGATGAACTCAGAGCTTCCGCAACTTTCCTATACTTTACACGGCAGGCTTAATTTCTTGTTATTATTCCTTTTACCTTGAATAAGTTTTGTAGAAACTGCTATCTTATTTGTAAGCTTCCAAACATCAGTCTTTTAAGAGCGTAGGCGATTTAAAAAGTAATCCTTCCTAGCTCTTTTGATTAAACCGTTACATCTATTTTTTTCCATATTTCTGTTTCTTGTCAACACCATCAACACACTGTTATCTCTCTATACGCTGTCCAACGAAAGAAAAACTGGGCGTGTCTAATTAAATTCCCAATTTCAATTGTTAGACATTGTTGCTAAATAAAATTAACAATGTTTAACAATTGAAATTGGAAATTTAACTGGACACGCCCAGTTTTTCTTTCGTTGGACAGAGTATAGGTGTCGTTGTTCTTGTACACTGAAGATCTTGTATCACAGTATATTTTGAAAAGGTTATTTTACCCTTAACTTCTATACGTAGATCTTCATTAAACCGTGGAATCAGCTTTCGCTTTCTTGTTTTGCATTTGTAGATTGGACATGCAGCATTAACACAATCAAAAATAAAAATAAAATTCGCTCCTCATATAATTGACATCCAATATTTTACCAATTTACCTTCATCAACAAAAGTCGTAGGATTTAGAAGTTGTAAACATTTATCCTCCTTCTTATCAAATAATTTGGTGTTAAAATAGCAGTTTTAGCAAATTATACACATTAGGTAATGACCAAAACTTTCAGATAATAAAATATTAACATTCAAATTCATATTATAGAAAACATCATTAACATAACATGTAATCTCAGGACCACAATAAGTGGACTCAAAATTACATTGAGAATTACCAAAAGCTGTTGAAAGATCTTTAAATCCCTTTACCTTAGAACATATTTATTTACATATATGGATGAAGATTCCAGGTATATAAATTTAAAAGATGTACGAAATTGCGACTGATACTTCTTTTCCAGGGTTACTTGAAACAAAGATTAATATTAATTATATTCGAGAGATTCAATGGGTGTTTTTCAGATTTTTTTTTTTTGATATGGCGGAGTGTAAGAGAAGAAATTTCTATGTATAATGAAGGTTTTTTTGAATGATGATTGCGCTGCCGAAGTGTTTTCAAACAAATTTGCAAATTTTAATAAAAGCTTGTCATCATATTTAAGCACACTGAACAAAAAGTTAGTCATGATGAGAGTTCCACGACACTGCTATGTATATATTTTAGGCTCAAAGAACGAAAACGCTCATTGGGCGAATAAAACGTCCACGACGCGTTGTGGATTCTTTAAAACATCCACAACGCGTGTTTGTGCCATGGCACTCATAAAAATAGCCACAACGCGTCGTGGCAAACTCAAAAAGACCACGACACAAAATTCGCGTCGTGGCTCTCATAATATTTGTGATGATTAAGAAAAGCCCTAACGCGTTCTAAACGTTAGTTGTTGCAGTGATGCGCCATACAGATAATACAACAGAGTGATTTGTAATATGGGTAAAAAATAAAACATTTTTTGTCGTTATCACTTTTTTATTTTTAATTATTATGTTATATAAATTGCTAATAAAATTATTTACCACATACAAAAATATAACAATTAACAAATATAACAATATATAATTCAACAATTTTTAATCATTTACGAAAATCTGTTCAAGATATTCCAACAACTAATTCACTTAAAATAATTGGAAATTTTATCAAAAACGTTTATTAAAAGGCTTTTGTTATAATTATCAAAAATATTGCAGTCATTTATTTTTACAAGAACTATTACCGTGGGCATTTAGAATTACATTTTATGTTCTTTGAGCGACATTTACATTTTTTATCAATACAGTACTTTTTACTATGACACATTACAAATCCTTGTTGACTTCCAGATGATAACATAGATGCTGAACAAAGTGTTAATGTTGATGCTGAGGGTACGTCTTGAATGCTAATGAAGTTGCTCTCTGAAATAGTGAATTCATTTCGAGGATAAAGTCCATCGAGAAGACCTTCCTTGTTTCCTAATTGATAGAGACCTGATGAATTGATGTTTATAACAACAGCTAAAACATTTCTGGGAGCTGCACGTCCTGTATCAACTTGAGGTACTCTAACTAAAACATTGGAACCAATTCCAACTGCAGGAAGTTTGGAGTTGGATAACGAAATCTTTTTATGGGCCTGTTGCTCTTGGCCTGATTTAGCACATTTTCTTTCAGCAGGGATGCTGTTCTTTTTTAAACAGAGCTTGCAAGTAACGTGGACATATTCATTACAATCTGAACACTTGTGGGCTCCTGAAGTCTCATTTTCACAAATAACGCAGTTTTTTTTTTAATATTATTGTTTGTGGATTCTTGTATGATTTCATTGTCGTCTTTTTTCTGTAATACTTCATTTTCATCATTGTCAACATTTTCTGTAAAAATCTGGTTTTGTTGATCATCATTTCTGGACGTAGATTCCACTAGTTCTTGTAATCCCTCTTCAGTTTCTATAGAAGAATATATATCACCGGGGGGAGGCCGTGGCCTGGTGGGCTTTCACTGAAACACAACTTCAGTGAAGTTAAGCTACATCAGGCACGGCTACTTACTGGATGGGCGGCTCATCAGTGACTCAGGATCTTCACCCCCCCCCCCCCGGCTGCTGTGACCATCATACAGCAGTTGTTAATCCAGGTCCATCCAGAGACCCAACTCGTCGGCTTCAGGCCATACAGGCTCTGGATGGACGTATTGGATTTTTAATTTATCTAATTAATAATAATAGACGAATCTGCAAATCCAGTTTTTTGTGGAGATCCAAACATAGTTTCGTACGGACTTGTCTTGATTCCGGCAAGGAGAGCACGGTTTTTTTACTTTTGTGAATTTTTGTCAGCCATCCAAGCTACTAACATGTCACGGACATCTTGATTCGACCTCTCAACTGAACCTTGACTTTGAGTATGTCGAGATTTTCCATGAACAAGCTTCATCCCGGGCCACATTTCTGCTAATGTTTTTTATTATTTTATTAGCAAATTCTCGACCATTGTCGCTTTGCAATATACAGGGTGGTCCATAAGTCTGTCCCCCCCTTTTATTTTTTGAACCGAAGCAGATATGTCAATTTTGATGAATCCAATGAATAGGAAGTTGTGGGTGGCCTATCCCATGGTGCACTTTTCATCATCCCAAATATGCAAATTAGGACACATTCAAAATTTATCTCAAAAACTGTAAGGGATAGAGAAAAAACCCAATTGCAAACTTCTTCAGCATAAATAAACAAACAAAACAAAAAAAATCATCCAAATCGGACCAACGGTTCCCAAAAAAAGTTAAAAAAAGTAAATAACCATCTCAAACTAAAAAAAGCCAACTGGGCCAAACCAAAGCGAATCATGTTGGTAACACTCTAAAGGGTATGTTCCACATGATGCCCTTCAGCACCAATGCACAACTGAGCACGTAGTTTCAAAGATGCCATCACTCTTGTTACCATATCAGATGTAATGGATTGGCAGGCAGTCTGAATTCTCTGTTGCAAATCCAGCATAGAAGTTGGCTGAGTGGCATAAACATTGTCCTTAAGGTAACCCCACAAAAAGAAGTCATTAGGGGAAAGATCTGGTGAGCCTGCAGGCCAATGAATTGGGCCACCCCGGCCGATCCACTGACCTGGAAACATTGCATCGAGATGATCACAAGTAGCTGCCGCTGAATGGGCTGGAGCCCCATCATGTTGATACCATACCCTTCGAAGTGATGCTAAAGGAAGCTCATCTGCAAATTCTGCCACTACAACATTTATTATCATGTCTCTGTATCGTGCAGCAGTCAACGTCCCTTCGTAGAACAATGGACCAACCAATCCACCATTGATTATTCCACACCAGACATTCACTCTCCAATTCACCTGGTGCACAGCTTCTCGTAACCATCTAGGGTTTTCTGTTGCCCAATAATGGAGATTGTGTTTATTAACCAGACCATCTCGAGAGAAGCGGCTTCGTCTGACCACAAGACCCAATTGAGAAAGCCTGGGTCATCGTCGATGCGATTTAGCAGCCAATTGCAGAACTCAAGACGAAAATCGTAGTCTGTTGGCTTCAATCCTTGGTGGCAGTGGACATGATAAGGGTGGAATCCATGCAAATGAAGTAATCTTAATACTGATTGATGACTGCAGCCAGCTTCTTTAGCAACTGATCGAGTACTACAATGAGGATTAGCGTAAACAGCAGCTAAAAGGGCTGTGCTGGAATCCTCTGATGTGACAGTTGTTGGTCTACCTTGCCGGGTCTGATGACTGACACTTCCTGTTTGCTGAAATCGTTGAACAACCTGGCGAATTGTCTTAGAAGTGGGAACTCTAGCATTGGGATATCTAACTTGGTATTCCCTGGCTGCACCTTTGTAATTATGTGCAAATCCAAAACATAAAACCATACCAACCATTTCTTCTCTACTGTATTCTGCCATTTTTCAGACCTGATTGGCAGTTTCTTCTCCATTCATCAAAAAGCTTCAGCATTTAAAGGGCTAGTGGATAAAACCCAACAGGGGGGACAGGAAGATGCAAATGCAATGTGAGTGCCAATTAGCATTTGCAATTAACTTTTTTTGGGAACCGTTGGTCCGATTTGGATGATTTTTTTTTTGTTTTGTTTGTTTTTTTATGCTGAACAAGTTTGCAATTGGGTTTTTTTCTCTATCCCTTACGGTTTTTGAGATAAATTTTGAATGTGTCCTAATTTGCATATTTGGGATGATGAAAAGTGCACCATGGGATAGGCCACCCACAACTTCCTATTCATTGGATTCATCAAAATTGACATATCTGCTTCGGTTCAAAAAATAAAAGGGGGGGGGGGGCAGACTTATGGACTACCCTGTATATGGGGCACCAAGCAAACAAAATATGCCTAAAAGTTGATATGCTACTTCTTCGGCAGTTTTTGTTTTCAGCAGACGAAGAATTGTGAACTTAGTCAAGTGGTCTTGATAATTCATCACAAATCGATAATCTTCATCTGGCTCAGACTGCATGTCGATTAAATCAACTTGGCATCTGGAATCCATGCATTCAGATAGAATAGGTTTCACCACTAAACCACGTTTTGGTATCTTGTTGACATTGTTCACATAAACTTTATAATTGACTTGTAACATTACAATATTTCTTCTTCAATTCACCTTCCATAACTGCAACGAAAATAATAAATCGTTTCCGACATACTATAAAAAAACGCTGTGACTACGTACACGCTAACCATGGTCTGATTGTTTTCGTGTGAAAACCGAAAGTGACGTACAAGAGTGCACAATGATCATTTAAATTTTAGACAAACTAAAACATACAAAACAAACATCCAATTAGACGATCGGTATATAAAACTGAAAACATACTGCAGGGTCTGAAAATTATCATGGAACTGCCATGAACGCAATCGGCACATGGTTACTGTGTGCGTAGCCACAGCGATTAAATAAATGATTCTATTTATTAGTTAGGTAGATACGCCCTAGTCTTATATTTACCACGTGATATAGCAAAAAACAAAAAAATGTAAAACAATAAAAAACGTATGTCCCTTATATTACAGTTTATAATCCACCCAGCACTGCTAACAAAAATTTCATTAAAAAAAGCAGAATTAATTTTTTTAACAATTTACTTACCTCTTGTTCGTTTGTGTCCGACACTATATGTGCTTCTTCCAGAATATCAAACAGTTCATCTGCCCTACAGCAGTAACGGATTTTCGAACCACGAGTGCTGTGTGATCCACTTTCAATTAATTCCTCAGATATATTGATATCCACTTTAAGATATCATATCGTTTAAGACGACGATACTGCTTTGTCGATAGAGATTCGTTGTTTTTTTTGTTTTTTTTTTAACAAAGCTGAGCTTGTTTTGTATCTTGAAGTAACGTTTCGTATTCTTCAACACTGATTAAAAAAGTGCGATCAGTACTTGTTTTCATTAACTCGCCTAATTTATCATTAAATAAGTCCAATTTACTAGCTATGACTAGCGCACAGGATGTTCGCAGTATGCCACTCAATAGGCTCCGTGCACACCACGGTGGCAGCACTGAAATTGATGTTTTTCGCCATCTGGTGACTAAATTTGTAAGTTATTGAATGAAAGCCTGCTCTTTCATGTGAGAGACACTGGATATAATGGCTAGTAGAAATTTTTTGTGGCTTTAAAGCCCTGACAACAAACAAATTTAGAGAATCTACACTAGAGAAAGGCAAAAAAATAAAGGATGCTAGTTATTCCCAAAAAACATATGAAAGATACAATGTTGATAAAGTTACTATTATCAGTAATTGCATATCACAAACATGGTATGAAAGCTCTGCCATACAAAATCAAATTCGAGATTCTTAACGATTAAAAAATATAGCATTAAATTTAAATAAATATTAATATTAACTAAAGTGCCTTTAGAATATGTAGGTTCTGATACGTAGACTTTTGTAGACGGTTGTAAGTGCGATGCAATGTTATTTTCTGTGATGGTTGTAATTAAATTTACATTATGAATTTTCATCAACATCACCCCCCCTATCCTACATAAAGGGTGGGCAGCACGCGAAAAGAAAGAAAACGGATCAACCACTCATACATCGCTAATCAATCGGCGCCACACATTCCGATCTCTACACACCATCCCAGCTTCTTCATGCAAGCACCATGGTCATTCTCTTCTTCATGCAAGCAGGTCTCTTGTTCAGGCTCTCAAACCCATATAGCTTCAGATATTCATCCACCTGTTCTCTCCACTCTTTCCTCGGTCTCCCTCTTCCTCGCTTACCATCAACATTACCAATATACAATCGTTTCATCAGTCGTTCCTCACTCATGCGTTCCATATGTCCAAACCACCTCAACGTTGACTTTGCCACTACATCAGCCACACTACGTTTCATTCCACAATCGTCTCTTACTACAACATTTGGAATACAGTCAAGCCAAGTGGATCCTGACTGAACGGAACTAAAGACAAATATCGCGCCTGATCACGACCAACCGCTTTCAAACCAGGCAAGACTGCTATAGGAAGTCAATAAGGGTCCCCATAGATAAGTTTTTGAAAGAACATTAAGGAGAATACTGCATAAAATGGACATCTGGAGCCGATTACCTCGCAAGCGTTTGATACTCACTTCAGCTCACAAAAAAGCGATATCAGAACTGAACTTTAGATGACAGGAAACGCATGATTTGGTCGCATGAATCAAAGTCTTGTCTTTAATCAAATGCCGCTAGACGATGTGTACCTAGAAGAAGCCTTTCACTCGGATTGTGTCCAAGGTGCGGCTCTGTGATGCTGTGGGCAAGTTTTCAGTACAATGAACAGGGACCGCTCGTTGGAATTAGCACCAGACTTAATCAGCATCACTATCGGGACATTCTGAATGGACAACTGCTGCATTTTTTGAATCATGTCAAGAATAACTATGATCTAGACGATGCCTACTATCAAAACGATAACTGCAGGGTTCACAGGGCTAGATCCGTGGAGGAGTGGTGCGACGAACATGATCAAACCTTGCAGCACCTCGATTGGCCCGCCAAATCCCCCAGATCTGAGCCCGATAGAGAAATTGTAGGACCACCTGGAGCAAAGTGTTAAGCGGAAGAATCGCCATCCGACTAACATCGCCGACTGTGGGATAAATTGTACGCAGCATGGTTGGAATTAGATAAGGACTATCTACAGACACTCGTAGCAATCAATACCCAAGCGCATTAAAGCTGTAATTAAAGGGAAGGGATGTGCAATGCACTATTAACAGCAAGTGACTATTTTTTATGTCGAGTGTCTTTATATCTTATGTGTACAAAAGACAGGGTATATACAATTTAGAAAACGTTTATCTTGAGTAGTTAATGCATGTATTAAAAGATCCTATAATCATCTAAGCTGTCTCGTAATTGTTTTGCTCAATGAGATTGACATCTACTTTATTTATTTTCAGTTTTATATCGAAATTATTCATATGTTAAAATTATAGCAGCCGCCACGTAAGTTGAACGACAGGATGACGTCATGTCTAACGCCAGCCAATAGACGTTAACGGGAAGTAAATCGCTTAGTTATTCCATGAAAGCATCCGCTTTCGATTTCGAAACATTGTTTTCGTATTTATATTTAGTTTCCATTTTAGTTTCTTTTTTAAATAGATAAATGAAATTAATAAATGAAATTAATAAATTAAAAAATGACGCAGAATATCAATTCGAAGGCAATTTGTTTTATATTATGACTTTTAATAGGCTTTCCACGTTTCAACGATATCTCCGCCTTTACTATAGTAGAACAAGTGCATCATGGGTAAAACCCAGACAAAGCAAATTGATGAGTAGACTTACTGCGCATGTCAAAAAGATCGTTCAACTTATGTGGCGGCTGCTATAGTAAACGAAACTGGAGCAATTCAACAAATACAAGACTAATTTCTTGCAAAACTGTTTAATATTTTCAAAGTATTTTATCTTCTGAGGTTATTGGTTTTGGAAATATGCTTTAAAGTCTTGTGTCTTAATCCTTCCAAGTTCGGCTATAACGTTCTTTTTGATGTCCTCTATATTCTCAAATCTGTATTCTTTCAGACTTGTTTTGACCTTTGAGAAGAGGCAAATATCTGGTGGAGATAAATCCGGGGAATGGGGCGGGTTATAAAGCTCTACAATTCCGTTACTGGTTAAAAACTCCTTGAGAAGTACAGCTGTGTGCGATCTGGCATTATCGTGCAGTAAAAACCAACTCCCTTTGCAAGAAATTGTGGCTGCGCTCGATGGATTCTCTTAAAATCAAACGCTGCAAAATCTTTCTGTAGTAGTTCTCGTTGACTGTTTGTCCAGGCGGAACAAACTCCTTATGGATATGACAGTGCTGTCAAAGAAAGCGAAGAGCATTACTTTTGTTCTTGACTTTTGAAACCGGCATTTCTGTTTTCGCGGGGATATTGGGGATCGTTATTCCATGCTCTGTCGTTTTGTTTCGGGGTCATATCCATAACACTAGGTTTCTTACCCTGTCACCATTGAATCCAGAAAGTTCGGGTTGTCATCTGCGGCCGCGATGAATTCCGTGTAAGCATCCCCTCTTGTTTCTTTTTTCTCATCTGTTAAGATTTGTGGCACAAACCGAGAACACAGTTTCATTTTAATTTTCTGTGAATATTAGACGAATTGCTTCCCAGTTAATGTTTAAAACTTCTTTTATCGTTTTCAGGTTCATTAGCCGATCACTTAACAAAAGTTCTCTCACCTTTTCGATCGTTTCCTGTGTTCGAACACTTTTCAGACGTTCCATGCGTTCGTTGCCTTTCAGATCTTCCTGGCCATCACGAAATCTAGCTAACCATTCAAAAACACGTTCACGAGATAGTGTATCATCACCATGCACTTGCTTTATCAATTTGTAAATTTCCGTAGCGGCTTTTCCAAGTTTAAAACAGAACTTAATGTTTGCCCTTTATTCCATGTTTAATATTGGAACGTCAACTAATAAGTGCGCGTGGTTGAAGCACGAGAATATGTAGGCGCGCGAAACTTTATTGTACACAGCAACAAGGATAGTTTATAGATCGAAAACACGCATCATCGTGGTCGCACTTGCTTGATCTCGTTCAAAGTAGCGTCAGTCTCGTTTATTAATTGTTGAACCTTGTATATTGTGTGAAAACTGCGAAAAGATTTCATTTCCTTTCAAAGAGACCCATCAGGATGATCTAAAATCTTGAAACGCTTGAAAACTGCAAAGACAAAAAACATTCATGCTGCCGAAGATGTTTCAACGAATTTATATATTATTAAGGGTGGTGATTGCAGATCTGCAAAAAGTTTATTCAGATTGGCTCTAGTTCTGGAGATACAGGGTATTCAACCCAATTAGGGTGACAGATTCAACCCCACCACATTCAACTCCTGGCGAATATTGCCAGGAGAAGCAAAGAAAAAATATTGCAGATTTTGTGAAGCAAGCAAATCTGGCATATTTTGGAATGAAACTCGGAGACCAAGATAAGCCTTGGGCTCCTCATGTGGTTTGTAAAACATGTGTCGAAAATCTACGTCAATGGAAAAATGGAAGTAGAAAAAGGTTAAAATTTGGTGTTCCTATGGCGTGGAGAGAACCAAAAAATCATCACAATGACTGGTTCTCTCCGAGTTGTGAATGTGAAATACCTCAATCGTTACAAGTAACGTAAATCCAGTACCAAGATTTGGTATCAGCAAGGCGATATCTCAAAAACTAGAGTCAATTTGAAAAAACTGATGTCATATTCGGAACCAGTACAACAAATGTACCATAAAGTCACTTTTAAATGATTGGCAGCAAAATGTGTGTTGACTAGTATAATAATTCGCAAATTCTTCATTATAAAATTTTTAACATATGAACAAATTAATAATAGTTATCAATGTTGGTATCAATTTTGGATTTTTCTTTCATTTTAATTAAATTTTATACAAGCATTAAAACCTGGAGTTAAAGCAGAATTATGATTGTTCAAATGGATGTTGGTTGAATATTGACCATCGCTAAATTATTTAATTTTTTATAGAAGCAGAGTGAGTGATAGTGTTTATTTATAAATTACATTGCAACGAATACTCAAAGGAAACAAGAGCGGTATCCCATTATTTCAGATAATTTTCAAAAACAATTTGAAAAAAGCTGTCTAAATTCGGTTTATATTCTTTTTTCTTTTTCATTGTATTAAATACTATTATCGAGAAAGATTCATGTATACACACTTCAATCAAATTAAATTGTTTTGAAATTGGTTGCTATACTTAATTCTATTATACATTGGATTCTGAACCAATTCTTCATTTACTGATGTCTTACCAAAGGAGATTAGAACAGAAATTGATCGGATTCTTCCTAAATGATCGAGCTTACTTAACATTCAAAAAGTGAGATGGTTTCAACCTGATTGCAAAAGAGGTTAGGTCTACTGTTTCTATCCCCACCCCAAAAAGTAGGTTGCTGTCTTATGTAAACTTCAGATATTCGTGTTAAATCTCCGCGAATTCCATAAATCTAATGCTCCATAATAATAACAATAAAAAAAGTAAATGTTTCAACAGTTATATGAGCTTAGTGTAGATTTTTGTTGGTTTGGGAAATTTTTAAAACATTTTTTGCGGTTCTTGTTGCTCATTAATCTCCGTGAGTTGTCACCTTGTAAAAATTCGATTAAAATTTTTGGTTCAGCGTATTTTTTTAATTTTTTTTCTTAATTAATCCTCAAGCAACTTATATGAAATGGGAAGGACGAAGTTTGCATTTGAATGGGATAGGTGGGGTGGGAGGAGGGTGTGCTTCATGAAAAAGGCTTCTTGGTGCCATTATTTAATTTTTTATGCTCGTTCGGATTTCTTTTTTATATTCTTCCTCTTTTGCTTGTTTCCCCCTGTGTTCAATGTAAAACATTCAAGACTGGTTTCTCTCGAATTTTTTCTTAACTGAAAGCATTTCTCCCCCTTCTTCATGATTTACGAGAAACAAAGGAAAAAGAGGAGAAAGGCTTAAAAGAGAAATGTTTATGAGACTAATATTAAATTTTCTTAATTTAATAGGAATTATAAAACTTGTGCTGTGATAGATATATTATGACCATCAAATACAAAAGAATAAAACTGACGCCGTAATACTTTAGTTTAATCCGTATGTCCCCTCTCACCTCATTACTTGCTATTTTAAATCTAAATGTTTCAAACTTTTCCTTGATATGATACTATTAAAATATTTGTGTGTGAATATGCGTGTTGCGCCATTGCCATTGTCAAAGTTCATTTTTCATAACCTTCTATTGCACAAAGGAGAATTTAATTTTTCCACGTTTTCAATTACTGTATAATAACTCACCAGCAAATTTATCATGTAATCAATATTAAACTAACTTCCCGACAAGACCCGAAACTTGGTACACATACTCAGTGCCGATGACAATGCATGTTACAGGAAGACAAGATAAGAGGGGAAAAAAGTTTTTTTTCTAAACACGCTTTTATAATGTTTTATTATTATATCCCTTCAAGTCGGCGTCAATAATTTGAAAAACTAATTGTTTGGTCGAAACAATTAAGCAATTCGTATAATAATCGTTCCTCCGACTTATGCAGAGACGACTGAAATGAATTGGTACCCTAGAACACGAACCAGTGAACCGATTGAAAAATGTTTTCTTTAACATGCATTGTCATGGGTCTTGTGTATATGTATCAAGTTTCAGTTCTCTAGCTTGTCGGGAAGTTGGTTAAATATTGGTTACAAGATTTGACGGATACACAAACCTACAGAAAAGCAAGCTGAATTAAAGCGTATAAAAATCAAATAGATTCACTGATTTGGTTCTAAGAGTACAAATTCATTAATACGAATTGCTTAATTGTTACAACAAACAATTAGTTTTACCGACACATGATTACTGTTGATGAATGAATACGTCCTTTATTTTTGCATATTTAAGGATAATCAAAGTTGTTTAAAAACCATTTCTCAAGGTTTTTCCGCGTAGACTGTTCGAATAGACACGAAAACGGGTCAGGAATCGCTTATCCATAAGATATGAATACAAAGTTTAATACCTAACTGAAAGACGAACACAACGAATGTTATCCTCATGTTAAGCGTCATCTTCTCTCGCTATGATATTACGTATCAAATAAGTCTTGTGACTATTTAATTGTACGTGGTGATTCAAACTGCTAATAAAATACTTAAACTACAAAGTTAACAAAAAGATAAAGGTATATTGAAATCTAAATTATGTTTTTAGTGTGTGTGTGTGTTTAGTGTCATCTTTCACTTTTGGCCATACAGTTCTAGGCTGCCAAACTCCCTAATTTGCTTCAAATATGGTGGAAGGTTTCGGGGTCTATCTTTAATTTACGTCGTTGGACTAAGGTACTATAAAATTAACTGACCATTGTAGTCTGAGCAACAATTTTTTTTTGAAATTTTTACTCTCAGAGTTATCTATATACACAGGGTGAGTCAAAATTCTGTTATCCCCTTCCTATCATGGACACCAATGTAGTTACGCAAATTCCAATACAGGGAATGAATAGGAACTTGAGGGTGCTCTATCTGATGGAGCACCTTTCACCATCTCAAATATGCAAATTACAACACATCCAAATTCTATCTCGAAAGCCGTAAGAGATACACAAAAACTTCCAATTGTACATTTGTTCAACAGCAAATTCCAAACAGAACAACAAAAAAAAGTTCACAAAAATCCGATGAGCGGATCACCCACAATCCTCATTGCAAGCTCTCCAACATTAAAACCTTGATTCCTGTCAAGATTGAGGCAAGGGATGAGTGGCCATAGGAGGAAACAAGAACAACAGCGTCCAAAGAGCTGTCACTAAAGTAACTACCGAGTGTTTTTTTTCTTCTGAATATCATTTGCCAAGCATGCAAATTATTTCATGCACCATTCACATCCTGTTCTGGAAAGTTCCACAATTTACCATAAAGTCACCATTTCCTGTGCAATTGGTATTATGCTATGGTGCAAATGGACATCACATTGAACACTATCTGGATTGATGGAAAGACTTACTTTGTATCAGATGACTGTTTGTAAGCAACAACCAGTAGAAGAGCCAATTGTCCTGTTGCAGAGCTTGCAATGAGAATTGTCGGTAATCCGCTCATCGGATTTTTTTTTTGTTTGAAATTTGCTGTTGAACAAATGTGCAATTGGATTTTTTTGTGTATCTCTTATGGTTTTCGAGATAGAATTTGGATGTGTCCTAATTTGCATATTTGAGATGATGAAAGGTGCTCCATCAGATAGAGTTCCTATTCATTCACCCACAAGTTCCTATTCATTCACTGTACTGGAATTTGCATAATTCCACTGATATACAAGATAGGAAGGGGACATCCACTGACTGACTTACTGATTCATGATCGCACAGCAAAATCTACTAGGGCCACCGACTCGAAACTCGGTGGGATCATAGGACGGATAGCGTAGGGGCGTGCTAAGACGGGGTTTTTCGAAATTCGGATCCCCTGCCTCCTCAGTGGAGCAGAAAGGAGTTGCACGTTCAGTTGCCTGGCTCCGCCCCCAATAAACGCAGTTCTTCGAAATTTTGCAAGAAGGTTTAGCAACCTGCCAAAAAAAGTAGTTTCCCCGATTTTCGATATTCGAATTTTAAGGGTGCAAAAACTGAAAAATATCGATTTTCGGGGGCGTTTCACAAAATTTTCTGATATTTTGATGCAACTTCGCAGGGAATGAAGGGATTTGAAGCAACGCAACTCGGAGAGAAGCTTCTCGGGGACATTTCCAAAAACCAATTTCTGCTTTTTTTTATTTTTGATTTTCGCTTCGTGAAGGGGGCCAGAGGGATTCAAAGATTGCTCCCCCGTTTTTTGTTTTCGCCACCTAAATTTTCGCGTTTCAATATTGCGCACGAGGATGTAAAAGGCGTATATAAAAAAGAACCATTTGTTGGTTTTTGAAAATCGATTTTAAGGGGGGGGCGCGCGCCCAGAAAATAAAAAATCTCAAAATAGGCCTAACTTTGACGTTCGCGTCCGGTCACCCACTCTGGCAAATTCACGTACGACTTAGATATTAGACCAAGAATAGTTCACATAATTTGCAAAATAATAATTTCTGCTTATTTAATAATTTACCTCTTCCCCCCCTATGGCCCTTCTGATTTCTCGCAGTTTTTTCAGTATTTCTCGAGTAAAAATAAGTCTAGATTAATGAAATTTGGTACGCTGATGGCAATTAACGAGATCAACTGTCTGCTTAGTTTATTTTTTGATTATCTGGATCCAATTTTCTGATATGTTATATTTTCCGAATTTTAACCGGATTTTTTTTTTTGGTTTTATAAATTAACATACAAACTCGGATGTTGAAAGGTTAGTTTTTACATTGGTCATAAAATATGGATTCTGTTCTTTCATTTAAAATTTATTTCAAGTATCTACGACTAATTTTCGATTTATTATGAACTAGTTGATGTATCTGGCGTTGCTCGGGCTCTTTTTTGATGATATTTTCAATTTCTGAACGTGAATATACAGAAAAAATGAACTTTACTTACCACTTTTTTTCTCCGCTACTGCGTCAAACTCGCTCAGCTATAGACAACATTACAAAACGAGCGAAGCCGAGTAGAACCGCTAAAGGGCCGATAATTTTAGAGGCCATCCATTGGGAGCATTTTAAAAGAATTCTTTTAGATTCTTCAATATGAAATTTTACTATATTAATTCAAGCATTTTTCATGTGTTCATTTTCTCTGTATATTCACATTCAGATATTGCAAAATTTCATCCAAAAAGAGCCCGAGCAAGGCCGGGAATATCAAAATAAGTTGAAAGTGTGATATGAAAAAATTCCCTTTTCTCTAAAATACTATTTATTTTCACAAACTAATTAGCTTAATATTGATCTTTTTATCACAGAAGATAAATTTTTATTTTTATATGATGCAAAAAAGTAGGACATTAGTTTATTAAATTGTAATTTAAAAGGAACATCTAAGGTCAATACAAATTTATTTAAATCGAAAGATTAGCGCATATTTCAAAATTTTTAATTCGAACCCTGGAAAAAACGAAATTTCCGAACGCAATTTTCATATGCAGATAGGTAAGAACTTAATTTGGTTTGAGCATTCTTGAAAATATCCTTAGAGAATAAATGTTATGTTTTGTATTTATATACGTGAAGTAAGTTCACCGTATCTGAGCTAATATAAGAATAACCGTGAAGGAATATATCCCACTTTATATGGATAAATTGGGACAAACGAAGTAGATTATATTTACTTTAAATTAAGTATGTGCTCTTTATTCAAGTTGTTTTTTCATTACGTCGGTTTAATAAAACGATAAAAAAGTTTGATATTTTTTAATAAAATATTGAATAGTTCATTTGAATAGCAAAACACGTTTTCAAGTATTTATAATTCCTTGTTTTTATTATAGTTATCAAGTTTATCCCTCCCCAGTAAATGTATGTACGAACATTATTAAATGTTTAAAATACGAACATTATTATTTTGCAGTAAATGTTTTTCGGTAAGTATTTAAAATACAAACATTATTATTTTGCTGGAAATCGAGGAAAATCAACTAGCTTTAATTATAACAAAATTTCTTGTTTATTCTTTTTTCTTCTTGGCTCTTCTTCCTAAAATTGGAACTTCAAGGCATTAATCCTTTCCATTTCCCTCTAAAATTCCTACTGGAGATTCTATCTCAACTCGTAAATAACAAAAACCTAGTTTCTGTGCATTAATAAAAACCTACTCCATTTTAACGAAACAAGAAATTTCTCACTTCAAGCCATATAGTTAACCTAACCTCATTTTCATATAGTATACAATAATGCTACTTAAATCAATCTTTTTATAAATTTCCGAAGCTTATACACACGGTACCGTATTCAATAAAAATATTAAATATTTTTCCATCGTTATAGACAAAATGCTAATATAATTTATAATAAACCATTAACGAATGACATAGCCATGTACCGAAAGGCTAAACTATTCGCCGTCACATAAACCATTTGTAACTTATTTCCAAAATTTTTGAATCATTTTTGAAAACCTCAAAACATGTTCCACTGAATCAAATTCGACCATCGTCGATCTTATTAACTACGCTTATATATTCGTTCATGACATGTCTTTTCAAGTTTTTTGACATATTACAAGCCATATTTTAGCATTGAAAATTTCCGAGATACCATAATGGTATCATTAGAAGAAGTACCACTGAATTCAAATCGTCCATCATCGAACTGTATTTATCGATTGTCATAATGATACCATTAGAGCACATGACATTGTATCGGTTTCATGCGCTGAACCATATTTATTGCTTCGTGAAAGCAATACTTAATCCATATATATTTGGACTTGGTTTGACTGTTCTCGCCATTGCTGTATCTCTAATTGTACCCACTTTAATAAGAAGCTAAAAAATCATATGTTATCTAATCAACGATTGTATCAATTTCTTTAATTCATTGCTTTTATTGATATTTTTGAAATAGTGTATCTTTTACATTTGTTTGTGGCTACTTTATATACTTGTTATTGGTTTATTTACATTTGTTTGTTTTATTTTATTTATCCTATAACTCTCCTTTTATTGGTAAGATGATACAAATTTTGTATGTATTTATTCCCAAGGAATGCAAACAATAATAATAATATATTATAAATCAGAGTCCGTTAGAGTGTTTGCCCTTTTACAACTCAGAAAATACTCAACGAATCTCCACGAAACTTTCCATGTACGTAGTTAAAGTTACTGTGCCCTATTTAGGGTATTTTTATACCGTGTTTTTATTAACCGACTTCAAAAAAAGGTTATCAATTCGACGCGTATTGGGCTTGCACAATATTGTTGTAATATTGTTGGAATTGCACAATATTCGTATATATTAGTTTATGTGGGCTTCTAAACAGGTGTGCCAAATTTCATTTGTGTAGTATGTATGTATGTATGTATTTATGTTTGTTTGTCCACGTATTTCTCAGAAACTAGAAATCGAATTGCAATAATTCTTTTTTTATTGGATTAAGTATCTTTCAACTTAGGGAACAGTCCAAGCTTCATCAAAATCGGTTCAGTAGTTTTCAAGGTATGGACTGATATAGCTAGGCGATAGTGAAAGTTTCATCAAAGTCGTTTTTTTTATACTCTGTTTAATCTTGTCAATTTATTAAGTTATTCCTATTTTTTGTAAAGTTGAATAGACTTCAAAGAATGTCACTAGATGGCGATGCCAGACGGCACACTTCTATTTGGTTACATACTATTGTAACTTTAATTTAACATATTAATATTAATTTATTAATTAATTTCGTTTATAGAAGTAAAATTACTGTATAGTGATTTAAGAGACCATAGCTTAAATTTCAACTTCTATAATGGAAAATTTCATCGAACAAACAGTCCGAGCAACGCCGGTCAATTCAGCTGGTAATGTTATATTCGCTTACAGCTTGTCATTAAGAGTTTAATATATCACTTACTATAGCTTACCATTAAAATCTGTAGAGTGTACCAGAACGGTATCATTACAGCACAAAATGGTTCTTGCGATGAACCATATTTATCGATTGGCGAATAAATCGGCCTCGGTGGCTCAGTGGTTGCGTGATCGCCTCTGATGCCCGAGGACGAGGATTTTTTCAGGGAGAAAACTCTGAGATCACGCACTTCCTTCGGAAGGGAAGTAAAGCCGTTGGTCCCGTGTAGTCGTTTGCCGGCTGCACGTTAAAGAACCCTTGCGAGGCAAAATTTGCGGCTCCTATAACGCCGTCCTGAAATGACCATGGCAGTTGAAAAGGACGTTAATACCAAACAAACCAACCAAACCGATTGGCGAATAAAGATTTTGAAAATCTCCCATACGTTTCTAGAAGATCGGACAGAAAGTCCTCCCCCCACCCCCCCCCACTAATAGCATAGAGCACCTTTCGGTACTTAATAAATGTGCTTTAGTAGTTTTGTTGCAAAATAAATATATTCAATTTTTAAATAATAAATTGGTGTTTGAGTTAATTAGTTCGCTCGAAATAAGATTTACTGGGGAGAAATGGTGTTAATATTTACGGTTGAATAATAAGAAAAAGTTGAAAATGGCTTGGCAGGAATATTGCTAGGTAATAACGCCAGAATCAATTAAAAACGTTAAATAACAGTGTGTCTTTCAATTCAGTATTTTGAGACACATACAGAGCTTATTACAGTAGGAAATTTGTTGCACTCCTTGGATGTTCACAAAATAGCTAAATTTCGTTAACGATTACTGCTAACTGATCATCAGTGGTTTAAAATGGAGACTTCACATAGTTCGACAAGATCAAGGGGAAATTCAAGAACAAAAGTGGGACATTCATTCATACGCAGAAAATTAAGAAGTATGTCTTCGCATTCGCCAAATACGACTCTCCTCACAAGAGAATACGATTTTAAGAATTTTTCACAAACGAACTTTGACAGCTATCAGAAAACGAATGAAAATGTACTTAAGTTTGGATTTCTGTATCTAATGGTGTAGATACCTTTACGATTGAAATTCAATGAAAACTCAGCATCAAAACCAGTTGAATGCGTGTTACTTCATTGTCAGAACGATGCTACGTATAAATGCAAAATACACTAAACGAAAAAAAATTGGTTAATTTATCCTCATTTTAATTATATCTACTGCAATTTCAAGTTAATCATATGCCATTTCTGGTCCACCTAATGCCACTTCCTGTCTATCTAATGCTACTTCCGGCCTATTTAATTTTATTTACCTTGTTAAAAACACCGTTACTAATTTTACGACGTCAGTCGTTGAGTTGCCAATTTTTCAGATTTTTATTTCAGATTCGTATAGATCATCAAAAAATAAGTAAAATTTATAATAGGCATACACGTTTGTCTATTCGGGAAACTGATCATAATGGCGGTCAAAAGTTTGGTCGAAATTTTAAGTCTGTGATTTTATATACAAATAATATATGTTTTCCAAGAAAATAGCATTTCAAGCTACTCCATCCCTTTTCCGGTCAATGAAATAATTGTCGAATTTTCAATAGAATTGTCGTTATAGCGCACTCGTACTATGAATTATTGTTTTTCAAACGAGTAGGGCTCATCATTCACTTAACGAGGCTGGTGCATTTAAGTTTTGAGAATCAGGCGGAGCGTGTTAATTTAAGAGAATCAAACACTTTGAATTAAAATTGTTTTGTACTCATTCTTCAGCAATTTGTCCATTACGAATAAAAATCGTTAAATGGTAAAAACAAAATGGCAAAGGAAACCATTGTTTTCTTTCTTTTCTCTGCTTTGCGTCCGAAGAGTCTATAATTTTATAATTAATTATTATAATAGATCTCTGTTGAAAGAACTCTGAATAAATTGCAAAGATTTCAACCTTACTATGGGCTACAAATGCAGTCACACAGCTAAGAAAATAGCTGTTCGTGTACATTAAATTTTTAGGACAGAGCCGTAAATAAACGGAAACCACCATAAATGACTACCTACATGATCAAAGGAGTTGAAATACCCCTGTGAACACTTGGGGTGTTTCTCTTGGACTGGACTGGGCCCGCTCATCGAGGTGGACGGAAACCTCAATGCTGATGGCTACAGAACCATTCTGGATAACGGGGCACTTCCAGCGCTGTGGGAACACTTCGGTGACGGGCCGTTCCTCTTCCAGCACGACAATGCGCCTTGCCACAAAGCAAGATCCAAACCCGACTGGTTTGACGAGATGCGGGTTGAAGAACTGGATTGGCCCGCCCAGAGTCCTGATCTCAACCCCATCGAACATCTTTGGGACGAATTGGAACGATGTATGAGATCCAGAATGGTTCGCCCTACATCTGTCTAGGAACTGACTAGGACACTCTTCGAGGAATGGAGGTCAATACCTGTGGACACATACCGTAAACTTGTGGACAGTATGCCATGTAGGGTGGAGGCAGTGATAGCAGCTCGGGGTGGTCCTACACACTACTGATTGAAGCTTTTTGCGGCTTTACGGTAGAGCAACAGGTGTCCCAACTCTTTTGATCATGTAGCGTAATTCAATTGCGTCAAAAGTTTATATGTCAGAGAAGTCCAGATTTGCCTTCCGCATTTTAACGTGCGGATACGCTGATGTTAAAGAAAATTGCAAAGTTTCACATACGACAGAAGACTACCGAATGGTAAAATTTTCTAGAATCTAAAGAAATTTCTAAACATCACTCTGACAAGTTATTGAACCAAGAAAACTGGTTTGGACAAAAAAGTATTGAAAATAAATAAATGGTTGGAGCTTTCTTGCAATACTTAATGTTTAATATAAAGACTGACGATCGTTTCAGCTATTTTGCCATTTTCAAAGTCAAGAGATTATAAATATTTGAAAACGTAACAACGATCCAAAAATGTGTTTATGACAATTGAATAATTTTAATACTTTTACAACAATAGTAACAATATAATAAATTAATAATTAATTTTGAATTTCTTAATAGCAAGTCTGCGTCGGATGATCATTGATTATTCAATAATAAAATTTAATTTTTCTTATTGCTTTAATTTTTTAATAATTATTCCATTATGTTGATTTTGTTGTGGTTATGTGAAGTTATTAAGATCTCCTTGCTATTTTCTACATATATTATCAAATGGGTGACCAGAAGTAAGGATGTCAAAGTGGTTGGCGAAAGTTGAGTTATTGCTACCATATTTGTATGAATTTTAAATTGTTTTTTCTTCACGCCTAAATAAACTCTATTACATAAAGTACATTTCAATTTGTAGATTTCGCTCTTCTCGTATTTGAATCTAATGTACTCATTGCGAATGAATATGTTATTGCCAATGTTATTAGCTCTGTAGGCTAAATTGTAAATTTTGATTTTAAATACGATTGTTAATTTAGGAATATATGGAGCTATGTATGGTCTAGTGTTTAGGTATTGTTATTTCTGATGGGATTTTGATTTTTCTTAATTAGTTTCTTTTCTTTTAAATTTTCAAATATTTGTAATCTCTCTTGACTTTGAAAATGGCAAAATAGCCTAAACGATCGGGCAGCAGATAACTGGGCGATGGACAACAGGGCGGCAGAAACTTGGTGATAAATGACTTCTTTCACCAATTAATGAGCGTTGCTAACTTCCAAATTGGCAAAGGAGGGGAAACCCCTAAATAAAAACCCAATTAGGAAATAATTCTATATTTTTACCCATCATTGAATTTCAAATCATAGTTTTGTCCAAGAACCCTACATTCAAATCTAAATTAAACAAATTCTTTGTTATATATATAATTAACTATTACTCTACACTTCTAAAAATTCATATTTTTTACCCTCTTTGGACAGAATTATGATCCTCTTCGGAGAAAAAAAAATTTAATGAAATATTTATTAAAGAAACATCTATAGTTATCTTTTTTTTTCATTTTAACATTTCAAACATTAAGTATTGCAAGAAAGATCCGACCATTTATTTATTTCCAAGTGTACAAAACGTTTTACAAGATCCTTATTCCAAAATATATTGAACTGAATAGATTATCTTTTATCATCGGTCTGCGTTGGTCTGCAAATTTCTGTTCAGTGATATTTAATTATGGTTAAAGCAATTTGAAAAATTCAAACATTTGTTGTCAATAACCAGAGATGCGTATTACCAATCAGAAGAGCTATAGATTCGAGTGTTTTGATTGGCCCTTTAATTGTATCGTTCTCTAAATTTGGCTAACGATACATAATAAACGGAGATCACCTGGTGATTGAAATGTCCATATATGCAGAATAAAAATTGTTGTTTCTTGTGGACAAAGTAAGTATTCACATCCCGTTACAGTTATTTATTTGTTTATTAGGTTGTACTACAGTGATTTATAATAACATATATAACAACGAACTTTGCTGTAGAATTGTCTGTATTGGAAGGAAAAACCTCTAATCACAAAACTACCCGACATATTAAACACTAGGCATATATTTCGATGGCTGTGCTTTTATTATGAACGGCAAGAATGGCACTCAATGAATGAAGGCATGGCCTTCGAAGTACGTATCTGGCGTTTAATATTTCGGGCGCTTCTTCTTGTTACAGGGTTTTTCTTCCAATTTATAGCCAATGCGTATAGTCTTAAGTATGCGTGCAGTCGCACTTCGGTAATATTAGCCGATTACGTTTAAGATGTTAGAAAATCTTTCTACGAATTCATAATATATAGAGAAGATAATACTTATAATTAAATGAAGAAACTCTTCAAAAATATCATAATTACAAACAACGGTCGCGGAATTTGTCCTTACCTTCTCTAGTTTGTAACTATCGTTATTTATAGGAAACATTTTTAAATCAGACAATTTTGTGAATAAAAGATATAGATAGGCAAATGGCGTCTATCCCATTTTTAAATATGAAAGCGGTCAAAATTTATATGATCACTTAAAGAAAAAAACTTTTAAAGAGATTCTTGATTAGTTCTCTGAATATAGTTAATTCAACGTTAACTTTACTTTTCTCTGTAATTCTTTCCCTCTTCCTCCTCAGATAAAAATAGTTTTTAATCTGATAAAACCATTTTAAAAATTGTGTAAATAACGACATTTTAAACATCGCAAATTTGAGGCCGTCCACTTATTTTAAACAGGGCTAAGAAATATAAATGACACGTTAAGATGACTCAACATTTTTATCATACTTAAAAAACTCGGAAAGTATTCAAAATTACATTCTGCCAACGAAATTCATTGACTCAAATTATTTAACGCAATGGAAAAAATAATTTTTATATTCCCTTCATTTATTTCAGCTATTGAGACAGTGTATCTTTCAGAGCCGTCATAAATATTTACGGGCGTTATGAAACGAATATAAATAAAACCTTACGAACATTTAAAACAGTGCACAAAACAAGGCCTTCCCCCTTCTCTCCCTTGCGTAACTCTAGACGCTTTCTATCAGCATCATGAGTCACCGACAGAAAATTTGTTCCTTGGCCAAAATTTGTTGTCCAAGTCAAACAAGCAAGTGAAGAGACACAGAGAGAGAGAGAGAGAGAGAGAGAGAGAGAGAGAGAGAGAGAGAACATGTTACATAATTTTCAAATACAGTTGCACCAACGTGTTGAATATGTTTTTGAAAGGCAGTGGTTAGGGAAGAATGTCTATGCTAATGTTTTGGTCCTTTTTTATTATCTCTCCTCCTCCTTCTTTTATTTACAAGTTCTTTCTTTTTTTTAACATTTCTTTTTGGGCCGGGGTAGGCGCCGCCGCTGACCTCGCCGAGCAATGAGTTATGGTGGGCAAACGGCTCTGGTGGACTTTCCCCGCCCCCTCCCTCCATCACACCGCCTTTGAAAATATTTGGTTGTATCGTGAGATTATGACTTTAACTATGCATACTAAGTAACCAGTTTCTTCAGCTTGTTTTTATCCAGACAAGAGGAAACAAATTTTAAAAAAATAGACACTTTCTTTCGATTCCTTATCCGCCTCACTTTTCACTTATTTTTTATAAACCCATACTTTTTACCTAAAAATACTACTTTATAAATAAACATTAATTATTTATTAATTACCTATGCCTCTTTGTGAGATGGAGCCGAATTCCTGATCATATATAATTTTTCTTAATAGAAAATTGCATTATCATTGTAACTGGATTTTTTTTTATTCATGCAGGAATATGTCATGGATACATTTAGCGCTATTAAAACATGGAATTACAGTCTTTTAATGAATAAATAAAATTCCAAATAAAATGAAAACAGACATAACAAATGGAATATTATATAATTATCCCAAGTAGTGATACAATGATTTCTTTTATACTATTCAGTTTTTAATGTGTAAAATGGGTTCGTTGTTAAGTTTTATAGCAAGCTATAATTTTGTTTTACTGTTCACATAGCTCCAGACTGAGTCAAATATGTTTCTTTTCACATAGGCCTATTTCAGGAGCCTTACTTGGGGCACTCTTTATCTTCATCTATATTTCTAGAGAAATTCATTATGATAAAGAATGCTTGAAAAGTCGAATATTACTTTCAGTAAAACATTCGTTAAGCATAAAGGCATATCTTCGAGTTTATTGTGGAGTTTATATTAAAGTTTAATTTGACTGGCATGTTCATTTAATTGCCTATTTATCCGTACACCCCAGACAAAAAGAAACACTTAAAACAATGTAGACCTTATTATCTGGAAATTATGAAAAACTATGAAAATCTTTGGATTTTTAAATGCTGTTTTTTAGTTGTAGGGGAGAACGAGGTAATGACGATCATCTAAGAACAAATCACAATAAAATCAAAAGTTACGTCTCTAAGTACACCTTTTTTTATGTACAAGAGTCATTCTAGGTTGACCAAGACTTTTGTGTATTTAATATCGAGAAATAACTCTAGAACATTACACTTTTCAGGGAAAGTTACATAAACCTTTTTGTGTATCGCGCGTTTGGTACGACGTATATGACGCATGCGGAGCAGCTGCAGTAAATATAACAATAAGCAGTGTCTCTTAGCTGTGGAACAGCGTTGTATAATTAAATTTCTTATGAAGGAGAACCTTAAACCTGTTGAGATTTTCAGAAGAAGCAGGTAGAACCTTAAACCTGACCAATCAAGCACAGTCTGGGGAAGAAACGATGAGATGGGCAAGAGTGCATGATTGGTGTAATCAGTTGGCAGAGCACGAGAGATGGTGAAAAATGCAATGGATGGACACGTTCGTCCGACTCCATTCACAGCAGAGAATATCGCACCCGTTGAGCGAGCCATTTTTGATAAAGGTATCACAATTACCACCCACTATTACTGCAAATTGCTTCAGGGTGCCTTACGCAGCGCCATTCACAAGAAAAGACCCGGGATGTTGTTCAGAAATGTCATTCTTCTCCATGACAATCCCCGACCTGGCACGGCAAATTTGACAGCAGAAACGCTTGCCCAAATGGGCTGAGTGGTGTTGCCCCATGCCCCTTATAGTCCAGACCTGGCTCTTAGTGATTATCATTTGTTTGGGCCCCTTAAAGAGTTTTTGGAGAGTAGCAAAGTTCAAGACAAATGAAACGCTGCAGAAAGCTGTCCTGCGTTGGCTATGACAGCAGCCTAATTCTTTCTACGTCAAAGGTATCAGGCAGTTGCCACAATAGTGCCTGGATGCACATAGCGAATGCTTTGAAAAACTGACCTAATTTGGTGCTTGTCGGACATAATCTTTATTCTGTAAAAATAAAAGTCTAGGTCAGCCTTGAACGACCCTAGTATAATAGCCCGAGATGTGTATTTCGAATGAATTAAGGGAATCTTTCTCCTTGTTATGATATGGTACATGAACTGGTATTGTTTTGCGTGGTGCTCAGAGTTTTGGTTGCTTAAAACAAATTAAAAACTCGTTGTTTTCATAAAACATGTAAAAAATAAATTATTACTCAAATAAACATTTACTGTACATTTCAATTGAACTCTAAATGAACGATGTTTGCTGGATGATAGCTATATAATAAATTAATTGGACTAGAATAAATAATTTTTAAACAAACATATAGCAAGCTCCTCCACTATCTTCATGCTCCACATAATCACCAGATGCACTGTGTTGACTCTCATTTGTATCAGACTGATTGACTGCCGTTATCCCAAAAGCAAGCATTTTTGCGGACAAAAAACAAAATAAAACTAGTACGATCAATATGTTCGGAGAATGGTCTTCCTGACGGATATGATGTATTGTTATCACGTGTTACACACTTCAAAATACTCCCCTTCTGGAACTATGTACTTCTACCAACGCTAGTACAGTTGATGAAAACATTCCTGGAAGTCTTTGGAAGAGATGGTCTTCAGGGCGGCCGTCACTGCTTCCTGCACCCCAGATGCACTCTTAAAACGGCGCCCCTTTGAGTTCGTTTTTCATGCGGGAGAACAGATGGGGCGAGATCTGATGAGTAGGAAGGGTGTGAAAAGGTTGACGTTCTCATTTTGGCCGTGCAGCTTGCGCCATGAAAGACCGATGTGCGGGGGCATTGTCATGTTGCAGATTCAATTCTTGCTTTTCCGGCAGACAGCATCACGGAGGCGAGGCAGGATTTGAGTGTACCTCTCCTTGTTCACTCTCGTCCCTTCCCGTACGAACTAGTAATGCACCACGCCCTTCCGACGAACGCGAACAACTACAATTCACTGATATGCATTGTTTTAAATGTGACGAGTATAGTGGTAGTTTCAATAAGAATAAAATTAATAAACATGTGGCAAAATGCCTAAAAATGTTCTAACATAGCCGAACCGCTTTAACAATGGAGTCTTTGTATGGCTATGTATGCTGAAATTTTTTCGTTTTGGCGGTTTATTTTGAAAGAAACACAATTTCGCACTCTCTTATTTTGCAAGCATCTATAGTAGCTTCAGATGAGTAACATATTTCAATTTGGTGGAAATCTGTGACATACATGTTCGAGGGATTCCCTTGTAAATTACATAATCATTGTGTGATTTCCGCAATAATCCAATTTTATAACAAAAATAATATTAACTTAGCTATTTCATGTAAGCATCTGAGTCTAGAGATGATTGAGAATAATTTAGAAAAAAAAATTAATTAATTTATTAAAGTCAAATATAAATTTTTAAATTAAATAACATTTGTCATTATTAATATTGAAAACAAAGATATGTTAAGTCTCACTAGAACGCTTGTGCTTAATTCGAAAGTATAAAAACAAGACAGTATAAAAATACTCGTTCAGCTGAAGATCTCATTTTAAGTCAAAGCCAAGATAAGAAGAAAAGAATGCATAGTCCTATCAATGGTTGTTAATAACAACAATTATGTAATAAAAAATTGTCAACTACTAACTTATGTTTAAAGCATGAAGCCTAGCATGCATTTGAAACAATAGGTAAGCAAATTATCTCAGTAAATATCAACTTATGACTAATTTTAAAGCATAAAGCTTTAACCATAAAGTCTATCTAAAATTATAAAATTTTCTCTGAGTCACTAGATATTTAACGTCTAATACCATTAGAAAATATAAAGAATTTTGAAAGGTTAAGAATGTGTCGAATTATGACTACAGTGCCTTCAGACAAAGTCCAAAATAAATGATAAATAGCAGGAGCATAACCTCCATCCTTCCCCTAGTATCGATACGAGGGAGTTTTGCGCCATCCCAGTAAATAACGACTGCTACGAGATGACAGTAGCAGCCGGGACCGACGGCTTAACGTGCCTTCCGAAACACGGGGGGTTTCATGATGGAAGAGCTGCTGGCGGACAAACAAACCAGTGGCTGTCACCAACTGCTGGAAAACCAGCTATGGTCACTTGGCAAATGGGTCAGACTAAAGTCCTCCAACAGCCGTGCCCCAAATAGCTGTCCCGCCAGCAGTGGCCCTCAAGCCCTGGCCGTCACCCAGCCAGCAGCTGGCCGCGCCTGAAGTTGCTGAACTCCATCGATTAGCAAGCCAACCGACGAGACAACCAGGCCACGGCCACGGCCACCCCCCATTCTTCCCCAACTTAACAAGAAATTAAGCTTCCCGAGAAAGGTATAGGAAAGTAGCGGAAGTTCTGAGTTCATCAATTTTTACCTCTTCATCTGCAATTTTTAATTCCCAATTTTTTTTTATCAAAAAAGTTATTTTCTAGAACTTAGTATTTAGAAAATCTAAAAGAACTCATCATTTTCGATCAAATGATATATCACACGGCATATGTTTCCCTAGTTCTAACGACCAAGTGACTGCCACCCCCACAACTCTGACCCCACTGGGACAATTAGGCCTAAACTTCATAGGAATGTAGATTTTGCCTAGAGGAGTATGCAAAATCTATTAAAAAACAGCATATCGAATTTCACTCCCTTTACATACCTATATATCACATTGATCACTTGGTCCCCTCTAACTCCCACCCCCGTATTTCCGACTTCATTGGACCAATCAAAACCAAACTAAATAGTGCAGGTAATCATGCCCATAGCAAGCTACATTCCGAATTTGAACCCTCTACCTTAAAAAATGCGGAAATTATGAAGGGGACGGACGGACAGACGGACATTGTGAAACCAATAAGTAGCTCCATTCTTCCGCTACTTAATAATATAGATTATGAGCACTTGAGCAATCGTACGTCGACAAAGCGATTTCATATGTGCATGCCGATGTCAATAATGCTTAAAAGATGAACAGAAAGTAACAATTTTTTCATTCTTGGCAAATCGATTGTTATATAACATGCCATTCTTTACAGTCACTGTTTTAGCACTTGAATTCGACTTGATGGGGTCCACGAAAAATTCTGTTGATACGGCCGAGCTAAGACCTTGATGGACGCATTTCTGAAAACAGAATTTGAAAAAGTTAATCCCTTCTCAAGTTAGCGTGCAACGGCGGATGGCCGGCTGGATAAACGTACAGACCAAGCGTGCATTCTTATAAGTGCCTTTTTGCTAAAGCGTGCATTCTTATAAGCTCGTGTAATAAACATGTGATTACGAGAGACAATTAATTTATATGAATTTTTCGAGCTCATCACAGGGAAAACACTGCGCTGCGGAGCAGCGTCCTCCTTACCAAGTCTGGCGTCATATGTGCCTCAACGCCATGGTCAAATAGTTCCTCTCTCCTCCAACCCTGATTAGAGATATCAGCACAGTCTCCTGATCTTATTATGTTACATTTCTGCGGCTAAATATTACAGACAATAGTAGAGTTTACGATAAAAAAAATTGAAACGTCAACTTTTTATTTTGATTTTGATTTTATGTATTATTTTTTAATTATTTATGTTTATTATATCTTATTTTTTATTCATTTTGTATTTTTAAATAATAACTATTATTTATATATACAAGTGAAATTCGTAAACTTATCATTTATCAAAGGAGTTAATTTCTTGGAAGGAAAGACAGTGAATACAAGTTGACAGACTGCAGCTAAACAGATAATTCCTAGGTGGCGACTCACTCGCCAGTAATTTCCTACATGATCGCCTCTGATGCCCGAGTACGCGGGTTCGATCCCGGCCGAGGACGAAGAGGATTTTTCAGGGGGAAATCCTGAGATCACGCATTTACTATCAACATATTGCTTCGATGCTCAATTACATCCTTCCACTCTCTCCATTTTCTAAGATTTTTTGACCGTTTGAATAGACAACAATTGCACAGTACAAAACCATGCTGAATTATATATCAAATTGTAAAGCAAATACAAAAGAAGAACCAAGCCAAGGCACTGAGTTATGGCATGTTCTTCATTCATCCATGGCTGTGGGCACGTTATAATGGCGGACGCACAGTGAGACATCTGGCGATTCAGATGACATATCAGACTTAAAAAAGGTGGATAAGATGGAATCAAAAACGTATTTTAAGTCAAAATTGGAGTTACGCTTTTTAAGACATCGATATTAGAGCTTTTATGAAATTATGGAAAGTCTCATCTGAAAAAGAATATTCGGGATTATAGATGCTTATCGCTATCATTCATATCGTCACGTTGCACTCATGGATAAAATTATAAACCCATAAACATTTTGCACAAAACTTTAATAAAAAAGAAAAAAATTACTTTTTAAACATGAGGCAAAAATCACTCCAGTTTTTCGCAAACTGTTTCGTTAGTTTTTGGATTCCTTAAGGTATAAGTTTCAGAATAAAATCAATCTTATCTATCATGTTTGGCTTTTTATTTGCTCCTTATGTTGCACGAATACGTCCAATGCAATTAATTCAAATGGAAGGCTGAGTCACCGTTATTCTCGGCGAAATAATCATCCTCGGAGACGTTTTTGCATTTAATTTAGGTCGCCGTAAAGAAACGTTTCGCCCTTCATGACGCCAGTTTTAAGTAACTTTTGGACGTGAATAAAAGTCCATCACTGTAGAGCTTTTTATAAATAAATCTAGTAATTATATCATTTACAGATTATGTCGATCGGTAAGTTACTTTCGTTATAGACGTATTCCACTATTATGCTTGTGATTGATGATTTTTATTAATCTATATACTAAAACTCTTGCGTGTATTTATTTATTTATCTGTAATTCTATCTCCTCCTAGACGGTTTGAGCTAGCGACTTGAAATTTTCAGGGCAGGCTTATCAATAAAGGACCTGCTCTATCGCCAAAAATCAGCCCCCTACGACCCCCCCCCCATTCCCCACTTTCTGGGGTTTTCATTTAAAATTATCTGCTTTTGCTTTGTAATTCCCCTCAACAGATGGCGCGGGCGGGCGAAGCCGCGGGTAACAACTAGTTTTTTCTAAAATTTATAATTTTGAGCTTAACCACTCTCTAATATCACAAAAATATTTAGCCTGAAAAATTCTAATCTCATCAGATGAATGTTTAATTTTGTGAACTAAGATGGGTTCCATGTGCAGAAATTTAATCTGCAAAAATAAAGAATTTCTAGTAAAATCATATCTTACGCTACATAGCACATTTAATAAAATTTTAATAATAAGAGTTATTTTAAAAACTTCTAATTTTAAAAAGTATTTGCTAACCTTTCCTATTTTATCTTATAAAATGTAGAATATATTTTCAAGTACAACTAATTGAATTTAATATCTCCATACCTAACTTCACCTAAACTAAAAATTAATAAACAACTCAACAAATAAAACTTTCTTAGTGGTTCAAAGTTTGTTTTAAATTATTCATGAAATATTTTTCTTCGAAATGCTGTGCACTCGTATAACTTTTCCAACAAACGAAAAAACAATGGTGTGTTGTTAAATTCCAAGATGGAGACAATGAAGGTTGGATTATAGTTAGAAGATTTCTCAGTGCCTAGGCCTGTCTCTCTCGTCGGCTGCGAGTTCCCCTCTAGTGGTTGCAGTAGAAAATCACTTAAAATTAGTTTGAAAAATCGGGCGAGTTGCGCATCCGTTTTATGTCATCCGTGATTGCATGTTATAGCTATGCGTGGTATCAGCCAATCAGAAAGCAGTTTGCAAAACGTGAGTGAACTAGCAATATGGCTGCCTCCATTAGCGTCTTTCTCCTGTAATTCAGTCATCTTTGTTACCTTGTGATCAATTTCAGTTCCAAACATCACCTTTAGTTTATTAATCATTTTATAAACTATAAAATAGGTTAAATTGAACTATCTGACCAAATCGCAAGCTTTCGTTTTGAGTTTTTTACTACTTTCGGCGCTTCGCGCCTCACATTATGTTTATTTTCGGTTACCACTCTCGGCCCTGCGGGCCTCACTGGTCACTGTTTTCCGTTACTCGAACGCCTTCGGCGTCCTGTCTACGACGTCCCCCTCCGGGGGCAAATTACTGATATATACCCCAACCTATTTGGTCACAGGGGGCAGTTGGTTTCCCCCCGGCCGGTTACAGTTGCTTAGACAGCAGAAAACGCAAAACGAACAGCTTGCGATTTTTTGGTCAGATAGTTCAAATCAACCATAAAATAATTAATAATACCAGGTAGAAGAAGCAATCGACCAAAGAAGAGACTATTTCATGGAAATCGCTTCACGAACAATAAATCTTACGAAGAAGGTGCTGCCGATACAGACAAAAACGCTACTGAAAAAATTACTTCTTTCAGGAGGCTAAGCGCATCAGGTATTCACAACAGTTTTTGCAAGAGTGAGTTGAATTCTGAAACTAATATCAGTGGATACAGATTTATTGACTGTGAACTGTTTTCGACATTTATTAATCAATTTCCTTGTCCTCAGTGCTTTATTAATTGTGGATATGATATCAGTGAAATTCGAAGATAAGGACTATGTAGCTGGTGGTTTTTAAAAATTGATTAAAACAAAAATAAATTGATATTTTAAATTTAAACCTAATTTTCTCAGCTTTCTTATTTTCACATTATCACCATCAGTCTTGGCGTAATATCTTTTTAAAGAATTAACATATCATGAAATTTTTTTTTCAGTTTTTTCATACATAATCAAGGAACATAATGAACTAGAATTTTTGATATGTGAAATTTAATACTTTTTTGACTTGAGTTTGAAATATGTATTAAGCAAGATAACGTGACTAAAAATGGTAGAGATATATTCATTTTTTTTCCCACCTGAATGGATAAAGCTAATTCAATATTTCTAGTTCAGAATGTAATACACATTAACTAGAAACCAGAAAAAAAATTTCAACTCAATTGGACTAATAACTTCATCATAAAGATGACAAGAAATTTATGCTAATTGGGCCTTTTTTAACACAAAAATGCTGTTTTTTAATACAAAAAATTAAAAATTACGGTTTTTGTTAATTTAATTTAAAATTTAGGTTAATAGAAATCATATAGTAAAAGGGTGATGACCATTTTCTCTCAAGTTTTCAATTTTGCCTTTTCGAGGGGGGTGCTACCCTTAAATATAGTCCGACTCTAATGTCTGACAACTCGAGAGCCAACTCTCAAAAACACTACTACCAGAAAGAACAATTTCTGCCAATTCGTCCATTCACTCCATTCTCTCCCATGACACAAATAATTTATTTTCTTAAAATGTCTACAGAACAGGATAATTAAGGGCTATGTATTAAGCATTGAATGACACACACAAAGAGCAGCAATCAAAATAGCAAATTACAATACAAAATGCCTCTGCTAAGGGAGTAAATCAATATTAAAAAAATTAGTTAAGGCATCGTTATCCAACAAAATCAGGGTTTTACCATCAAAATGTTACGAGCAGTAGCGGCTCGTGACTATAATAAGTGGAGGGGCACAAATAAAATATTTCAGGTTCTCAGGCATTTTCGTACAAAAGTTATAGCTTGATTTGTATTTTGAGCCTCGCGGCCCCTGCCGAGGCCTCAGAGGACTATATCACTTTTAGTGTGTAATAGCTAAAATTTTAAGGAACACATTATAAATATAAAACATTTTTAATATGATTTAAAATTTATAGCTTGATTTGAGATTGAGGCCGCATGGCCCCTGCCAAGAAACTTATATAAATTTTAATATATATTAACTAAATTTTTAAAGACCACACAATGATTAAACAAAATTTCAGGTCCCTAGGTCTTTCCGTTCAAATATTATAGCTCCAATTGTATTTGAAGCCGCCAGGGCTCCCGAGGCCTAAGCCACTCTCCTTGTATATTGTCTATAATTTTTAAGTAAAGCACTGTGAAAATACAAAACTTCAAGTTTTTAGGCCTTTTTATTAATCAAATGTTAGAGCTTGATTTGTGATTTGGGCTTCAGGGCCCCTGTCGAGATCTAAGAGGCTTAAATCAGTTTTTAGTGTATATTAGCTAAATTTTTTGGTATATTACTATAAGTATATAAAATTTCAGATTTCTAAGCCTTTTCGTTCAAACATTATAGTTCTGTTTGTGTTTAGGGCCCCTGCCAGGGCCTCAGAGGACTATACAGGGTGTTTCAGAAAGGTAGGTCAAGAATGAATTGCTTGACTAATGCGGAGCTGGCGGACATGCATCTCGTCTACGGCGAGGCACAGGGTAATGCTACTGAAGCGCAAAGGATTTACCAACAGCGTGTGGAGAAGTCAGTGATTCTCCGGATATCTTCACCCGAGTTCGCGAGAATCTCGTCCGCAGACTAAACACTTGCATCGAGGCTCAGGGTCGGCATTTTGAACACCTACTATGTTGGTGTGATGTCATTTGTGAACGCTCACCACTCTGTATTTCCTGTCAACGAGAGTAAAACGAGAGTTCTAACGATATCTTCCGTTTCATGTGTTGTCTGTTCCACACTTCCAGCTAGGAATGATAAAACAATGATTTTCCATCATACTGTAATGTCATTTCTACCTCATACAAGTTGCATTATCTCTGTAAGGATGCATTTCCAGACCCATGTTTATAGGAAAAATTTTGTTCCCTGCTACAAACTGTACATGGGATTTCATTCTTGACCTACCGTTCTGAATCACCCTGTATAAGTTTTAGTGTATAATTGCTAAAATTTTAAGCAACACACCGTAAATATGCAAGAATTCACGTGATTTGTGATTAGGGCCTTAGGGCCCCTGTCGAAACCCAAGAGGCTTATACCAATTTTTAGTGTATATTAGCTAAATTTTTAAGTAATTTTCTATACGTAAACAAAATTTCAGATTTCTTAACCTTTTCGTCTAAAAGTTGTAGCTTTGCTTGTTTTTGGGGCCTCTGGGGCTCTGCTGGGGCCTATATTACTTTTTTGTATATTTGCATATTTTTTTAGTACTACACTATGAATATACAAAATTTCAGGTTTCTAGACCTTTCCGTTCAAAAGTTGAAACTCGATTTGTATTTGAGGCCTCGGGGTCTTCTGGCGGGGCCCCAGAGTCTACATCACATTTCTTGTATATTTGCTATATTTTTAGTACCACACTATAAATATACAAAATTTCAGGTTCCTAGGTCGTTCCGTTGAAATGTTATAGCTTCAATTGTATTTGGGGCCTCGGGACTCCGGCGGGGCCGTAGAGGCTTATATCACTTTTCTTGTATATTGGTTTTAATTTTTTAGAACCGCATACAAATTTACGAAATTTCAGGATTTTAGGCCTCTTTGTTCAAAAGATAAAAAAAGAATCATGAAATTCATACAAGTAGCCCCTGAGGGGCCCAGGGCCACCCTAGAGGATTCGCTATATTTTTCGCACCGTCCTCTGTATAGGGCCTACGTGTGTAGAAAATTTCAAGCCTCTAGGTCAATCCTTTCAAAAGATAGGGCGTGTGACATACACATTACAGAGTACACGTACATACAGAGTACCGTCGTTAATAGGGATTTAGATGATGCTAAAACCCCTATAAGACAAAACTGATGACCATTGTCATATTGTAAACCATTTATATCTTAAAATTTCACGTCCTCTTAAATCGTTTGATCTTTTAAGAATTAACAAAATTCACCAAATTCTTTGTTTTTAATTTAACATATCCACACTTTCTTTAAGTTCACACAATGGAAGTAACAATTCAATTGCATTATTATCATTGACTTGTCAAAATCTTAATGCGTATAAAATCGTGAACGTACTATCCGTAACGAATTTAATTGTCTGGCCGGAATTTTAGATGATATCTTCTAACTTTTGTTTGCAGCCAAACCATGTTACTCAAAGTACGAGGTCTGTTCAAAAAATAACTGAACTGTTTTTTTAATTTTTTTATTTAATATAAGCTTATTAGTCTTTGTCTCCTTCAAAGTACTCCCCTCCTCTATTCACACACTTGTTCCAGCGGTGTTCCCACTTTACCATGCAATCATGGAAAGCTTCTTTTGGATTATCCTTCAATGCCAGTAACGATTTTTTGTTAATGTCATCAATGAAGTCGAAACGGCGTCCTTTCAGCACTGATTTTTATTTTGGAAACAAGAAAAAGTCTCGGAGAGCTAAGTTTGGGGAATAGGGAGGCTGGGGAGGACAGTCATCCGATTTTTGGCATAAAACTGGCGAATTAACAAGGTTGAGTGGGCAGGCGGATTGTCATGATGAAGGAACCATGAGTTGTCTTGCCACAACGGTGGTCTCGTTTTCTCCAGTTTCACGCAAAATTTCACGTTGCATCGTAAAAATCTTGTAAAGAGTCCATTAGGCGGAAGAATATTACAATTGCAGTGTGGCCAACCGCTCGTCGCTGCGCCGCGTAATTAAAAAAGTTCGGTTGTGTTTTGAACAGACCTCGTATGATAAAATTCCCAGGTCCATTGATAACAGGGAAAAACATTCCGTGTAATAACTTTATTTTCATTCAGCGAAACGTGTAAATGCTAGCTCACCCGATCCGATCTTTTTCCGATATTGGCTACATTTACAGCAGTAATTGTTAGTCGATCCTGATATGCAGCCTTGTTCAATAAGCGATGTTAATGCTTTGAACATAACAGATATATATAAATGGTGTTCAGTGTGTTCATGCATCGCTGCTATTGCCCTTCATCTCAGTTTCCATTGCAGGAGGCTGAACGCAGAATATCTAGAGCAACTCGTAACCACTCCTGTTGACACGCTTTCCAAAGACCCTCCACTGTTCGCAGTCATCTCATTCCGAGGGCCCGTTTAAATAGGCCAAAGCCGCGAAAATCCACAGGCGATGCGTCCGGCAACTTGACGGGTATGCCGCTGAATGGAATGCAGCAGATTCCGGTATTTTCCAGGAACAGACAAGCTGACGCGGCAGTGTGACTCGACGCCTTGTCTTGGTGCAGCCATGTCTTATTTACCATTGTACCTTACAAACCGAAGATGTCACGGCAAATAAGGGGGTTATAGCATTAAGGCTCTTTCACACAAAGCGCAAGCGTTAAAATTTGCGCATGCTTTCGTCATAGCTCCGCCCCTTTGGGCCGTGTGGCTATTCACTCGTAAAACATGCACGCTTTGAGACTTCACAATGTTCAACATTTTACGGACATGCGCAGTTGGACTTTCACTTTAATTTCAAATAGCGGAAGAAAGTATAGACGAAGTTTTTATACAGTATATGATAAGAATAGATCGTCCCTTTTTATATGATAAATTGAATAATGGATATAGAGACACTATAGTTGATAATTAAAACTCGACGTTTATTTTCCTCTGTTCTTTTCAACAAGGTACTGATACGGAAAGATTCAGCGGAACGTCGAACGCTTTAAGTAGACAGATCAACGCTTTCGTTTGACGCTTGGTGACGTCATGTTTTGCGGTGCATATATCTAGGCTGTGCGAAAGATTTGCGGCGTTAACGCTTGCACTTGGTGTGAAAAGCCTTTAGTCTGATAGTATATGGCGTTGACTTTGGCCTTTGACTCAACTCTGTGTAAAGTTAATTTGCCGTTGTTGCTGTATGCCGCCACGATCATGAAACTTTTTAAAACTGTTTCCTTGCATTCACGTACCATTTTCTGAAGTCCTTAGGATCCCTTGGGTGGTAAAAAATGGCTCGGCTTTTCTTGCAGTCGCTTAAAAAAACATAAGGCTCATCTAGTGCGACCACGTATTTCCACTTTTTATCCGCCAGGTATAGTTCATATTGAACGTGGCTCTTGTGTCGCTTCTCCATTTGCAAATCACGGTCGTGTTGTCAAATAGCCTGTTGTGTTGTTGGGTTACATCCAGTTACGAGAAACCTAACTATCCGAACGATGTCAGAAGTACGGCTAGTATATGATCTCGGATTAGCCTTCTTTTTATCCTCAGAAATGGCGCAACTTCTGGTTTTGCCAAAGATATTTAGTACACTTGATATCCCTTTCTTGGAAACTATGAAGCCTGGCTTCTAGCATGCTCTCAAATTTCGGAATAGATGAATTCGACGTCGGAAATGGCTGTTACGTCGTTCTCCCAATACCGTCAATTATATACTCTTGAAGAACGAATGGGGTGGGGGTTAGCAGTGACGTTAATAGTAAACTGTGGTGGGGTAGTTGAAGTTTGGTCGATCATATGACTAGTTCTTTTAAAATAATTTTAACTAGGTGCAATAGACGTAAATCAATGCTTTTAGCTCACGTGCCATATTTAAATATGATAATTGTTACTTTAGATCCCTAATAACCCTATGTAGTATATAGTTCGTCGAAAGTTCCAAGTACTTAAGTGGTAACATAATCCCCTCTAATTTTCTGGATACAGTTTATTCATGCTTGAGTGTCCCTTTCCGCTTCAGTATTTTGGCGTAGGCTGTATTTTTAATTGAATTTAATGTTGAAAGGCTCTTTGCGAGTTCATTTTTGCAGTTGCCAAGTCTTTCTGTCTTGAAGTCAGTATTTCCAGATATTTAGAGGCTATATTCACTGACTGTACAGGGTGTTGCAGATAACTACAGGGCAGTATAACGGGACGCCTACCCGCTCGATTACAGGGGCTGGCTCGACATCAAATGATAATTGGGTAATTTTATCAAAAATATGACAGTTTTGACGTTCACCTCCCCTCCCCGGAAACTGCTGGCTGCTGCAGGCAACCTTCATCTCCCTCCATTCTGCCAATCGACCGAACCGGCCCCTGTAGCGGGGTAGGCTTCCCATTATACTGCCCTGTAGTTATCTGCAACACCCTGTACATGACGTAACTAAATTATAACTAAATCGCGAGTGTCTCATGCAATTGTCGGCGAAGCATTGTATTCATTGATAGGATATATCTAGATTTTTTTTCCCTTTGATAGTGTTGCCATGTTACAAAATTATGATTGCTATTCATAAAATGATTTTAAGTTTCGATATTTTAAATCTTATACAGCGTGTTTCAAAGGGTATAATCCAAACTTTACACACACAGGTAGGAGGCAGTAAGGTGAACAGATTCTGTTAATACATGAGGGGTCGGAACTCAACCATTGTCAAGTAAATGGGGGAACAAAAGACATGTGATAAAGCATGCAAATGAGGCACAACACAAAAAGATTGCAGTTCTTTGGCAAGGAACACGTGCTTTTGGAGGATGTGCCCTTGGCTATTCGATTGCAAATGTGGTTCCAATATGATGGAGCGCCCGCTCATTTTAGCCGTGATGTGTGGCATGGCCTCCTAGGTCACCAGACTCTCAATCCGCTGGATTTCTATTAATACATGAAATCAGTTATGTACCGAACACCTGTGACAAGCATTGAAGATCTGGAAGCTCGCATCGCACTTGTTTCAGACGAGATCAGAGAAATTCCCAGAATCTTTGGCCGCATACGGGAGTCCATGTTGCGCCGAAACCATGCATGCGAGGCCGTGGCTGGCTCACATTTTGAGCATCTTTGTAAAGCTTCAGAGGATTCGCAGTTCCATAATAAACGTGTGCACGATGCATAATTACTCATGTGTTTTCATGTGCACTCTGCTTACTGCTCCCCTCCCCCTCTAACGTTACCTTGGCAATGGTTGAGTTCCGATCCTTCATGTAATAACAGAATCTGTTCACCTTCATGCCTCCTACCTGTGTGTGAAGTTTGGATCATATCTTTTGAAAAATCCTGTAAGTCATGCGTTATTCATTTAATTTTCATGCTGATTGCTTTATTTTTATGTATATTATACGGATTGCTTTATTTTTGCAGATAAGATGATCGTTTGCTGGTGCACCACAGATGATTGTAAAGCTTCGGGATTTAACACTTGCAATACAACTAGCAAGTGCTATACACAATTTCTCGACAAGAAAGACGGCTCGGAGACGGTATTTCGCGGCTGCACCACGAATATGATGCCGTTACTGTGCGAGAACCGTCCACCGGCGAGTATCCCCAACTCCAATTGGCCCCTCCTTCTATGCTGCCAGGAATCTTATTGCAACAAAGAGGGTGTACCGTCGCCACCTCCATGGCACCATCCAGGTCGGTTCTCTTAATTCTTAACAAATCCTAACGTAAAAGTAAACGTGCTGTTTACCCATCTAGTCATAAAACGGTTGCATTCTTTCTAAATGCTCAAACCTTAGTATCAGAATCTTAATCAGTGAATTGCTTGTTTTGACTTACTTTCTAACTTCAGTTACGCATAAAGTAGACAAATTAATACAGTGGTTTGGTGAATTTTTTGCTGCAGTTCTGTTAGCCTTATAAAACATAAAATGGCAGCGGCCAATACACATTCCAGTTACATTAATGTGACCACCCCCGTCCAGAAGGTACGTACCAGTATCAGAGATGGGAGGTATAGGAAGGGTGTCAGAGGGAAGCAGAAAACATTGCAATTGTTGGAATCATGGCGAAACGTAGCGATTAATCCGACCTCCAAAAGGGCATGATGATCGGATTCCGAGCCAAGGACGGCAGTATTTCCGAAGCGGCTAGCTTTGTGAGCTGTTCACATGCCGCCGTGATGGCAGAATGGCAATGCCCAAAATCAGCAACGTGCCAAGTGTGGGGCACCACGGACCATGGATGACAGAGGTGAACGACGGCCACGGAGATGCGTGCAAGCGAACAGACGTGCAACCGTGAACCAATGACTTCCCTGATGAACCAGGGGGCTACTAAACGTGTATCCTCAATGACAGTTCGGCGAACGTTGCTGCGTATGGAGCTCCGCAGCAGACGGCTGGTTCATGCACCAGTGCTGACGGCTGTTCACCGGCGACAAAGACTGACATTTGCACGCCAGTACAGCAAATGGACAGCAACAGAGAAAACAAACTGTTTCTCCATGCATATACAGCGTTTAGCGTCAGAAAACAAACACCGTGCAACACATGCTGCAAGGGTCCAGGCCGGAGGAGGCAGCGTTATGGTCTGGGGAATGTTTTCATGGCATTCCCTGGGTGCACTCAACATTATGGACGGCACCATGGGATCAATGGAAGTACGCATCTGTCCTTTCGGACCATGTCCACCTCTACATGCAGATTGTGTTTCCTCAGCACGATGGCATCTTCCAGCAGGACAATGCGACGTGTCATACAGAGCGCAGTGTCTGTGCATGGTTCGAAGAGCACGAAGATGCGTTTACGGTACTCCCCGGATTTGAACCCCATTGAGCATCTGTGGGACTACCTCGATCGGGTTGTTCGCGCCATGGATCCTCCATCGCGCAACCTATGGCAGCTCGCCATAGAATTGAAGTCGGCATGGCTTCACATCTTGTCAATACCTTCCAGAACCTTATTGACTCGCTTCCTGCCCGTCTCGCAGCTGTCTGCGCCGCGAAAGGTGGTTATTCTGGCTATAGACAGGTGGCCACATTAATGTGACTGGACTGTGTACATCTCGAATTTCATTCGACTCTGTCAGAATAACAATCCGCCCATTCGTGTCAGTTGCAGATATGGAGGCTTGTTGAAGATCTCAGCACCCCACTGAAACTTTCAAGGTACTGTGGCGTGGTTTTTCTTGATCAGGTGTGGCACGAAGGGCTCGAAGGGCTAATCTACAAGAGACGAGTTTCCTCCTGATTTGATTTTGATGGTGAAATCCTTTCTTAGCGACAGGTTCTATCAAGCTGAAGTTGGCGAAAACTTCTCCACTCCCCGCAAGCTAATGGCCGGTGTCCCACAAGGCTCTGTTCTTGGGCCCGTTTTATTTAATTATTTTGTACATGATTTCCCAAAACCAGAAAATGTAATTTATATTTCTATGCTGATGATACTGCCATCATGGCTTGGGCGCGCCAGTCATCTCACGTTATCATTCGTCTGCAAACGCCTTGAAGAAATTTGAAGACTGGTTTAGTTGCTGGTGTAGCGTCCCCACCCCCACTATGTATATCATATAGTCGTCGGACTTATTGTCCTACGTTCGAAGTGGGTGAGCGCTAAGGGTTCGGGACCGATAATTGGAAATAAAACCTACTACCACTGTGATTAAGTACCTTTAATTTATTTAGTTTAATAATCTTACATCAACCACAACCCACATTCCTCTTATAAATACTAAAACTCGCTATGACTAATGGGCCCATGAAATTTGCATGCTGCTAATTAAAATAAGTTAATATATTCTTAATCAACCCCCAGCGACTTAACCCAGCAAAGCCGGCACCTTGGCTCACTAGATTTAGTGACAATTGACCACTGTAGGTTTGGGTGTAACGATATTTATACTGCTAGCGATTTGGGATTGCTCTGCCCATTCATGACCCGAAACAAATATTCCGAAAAATTAGCACTCGATAGCGCAACGTCACTCCTTTATTATTACAACTAAAGGGGGGAGAGACAGTGACCCCTCTTGGGCAATCATGAATGGGAGATGGTTACCCACTGGCAGTATCGATCATTCGGCTATCCATATTTAGCATCGTGAGCGCATGTGCCAGGTTCGCTAGTCAGCTTAAAACTAAATATATCCTGCTTTTCCCAACCATAAGTTTATCAATAACTAGTACAAAGTGCTTAAAAAATTCTATTATTTTTGGCGAATAGTCTTTTATCGGCTTGCCGTGCACTCGGAGATCTATTATCGCGAACACATTCAGTTCAGTCTGATTAAAGTTCTGTACAGGTGTGACATCTGTTAATCCTCATCTCGAAGTCGGGGCTCCTGCTGCATTGGTATATACGTTACGCTCCTCATAATTCAGTTTAAATTGAACACTAAAGTTTAGCAACTAAATTGGGACGAACTCACCAAATCTTCGCATGTAGCCACACTAGTTATTCTCCCAAATAATCTGCTCCATGGATACTACTCCGTTCGGCGTGACCAACTGTCCTTGGCTGGTTCGCACGGCTCATCATTCGAGGTTCCACGGGCGTTCTCGTTCCTCAGTCCATTTCACTCCGATATAGCCATATGTCGTGAATCAAAATGAAAAGGCACATTGAACAATGATTAACTATGTGAAAGAAAATAATGTCAATTAGAGCATTTGAAAGGAAATACTTATGCAATGTCGTCCAGCTGCTACGAAAATGCCGTCGTATATTCTTCTTTCCGAACGCTCATTAAATTTCTCCACAATATCGGGGTGACTTCTTGAGGCGGCTTATGTGAACGTTCCGTTTTCAGAACATAGAATGGTTCCATTACGAGTCGTTATGCTCTGGACTATTCTTTATCACTTATATTTCCAAAGCTTCCTTGATCAACCAGTATATCGAGAGGAACACAAAAGTCAAAAATCATAATCATAAACATTTTTTTTTTGTTAACAAAAGCGTTGACACGCTCATCGTTTTCTTCGAAAACGATCTCAACAATCCCCCGTTGGAAGCTGAGCTATATTCCGGGAAGGCATCCCAACAATTCAGTCCCAACAGAAGACCATTGTCGATCGCTCACGGCCTTAACCCCTCAACCCGACAATAAAGGTAACTTAATTAAACGCTAAACAATCACACTCATACAACGACACAGACTTAATAAAACAACAGTAAATAAAATAAAACGACAAATAACCTAATTATGAACGCACCCACTCCCACTTAAACGAACAAACGTGACTTCTTCTTAACCTGAACGTCACACTGGAATCTGAACCTTAACGTCGAAAATGCAAAGCTATGTACTTCAACAAAAAGCTTAAGCGTCCCCCGGATTCTCTTGTCCTATCCAATAAGGAACTCGAATTGGTCGACATTTACAGGTACCTTGGCGTTATAATCGACTCAAGACTCTCCTGGAAATGTCAGGTGACTTTACGATTTGAAGGCTAAGAACAGCCTCATAGCTATCCTGGGTCGGAACAGTGCCCTCAGCATCGACAATAAGCTGCTACTGTATAAGACGATGATTCGGACCATCCTCCTCTATGGTATGCCTGCGTGGGCAACCATATGTAAAAGCAGATGGAGTCGTTCCAGAGTATTTCACTAAGGACCATTTCCCAGCATGGAAGAAGGACCGTAAAAAATCATTACATCCACTCGGATCTGATTATTACTCATCTTGATAAGTGTGTCTAAGATCTCCTGATGAACATGGTGCAGACGATGAAGAGCCATGACAATGAACTGGTGGCTGGAATACTAAACAATCTGATGGAAATGAAGTGGCATACAAAGTATAGAAAACCGAGGCACATTCTTGATGTCAACTTCGAAGACGTTTCCTTCCCGGATAATTGGAAGATGTGATAACCCCCGCCCCCTCTCCCATTCTTCTGACAATCGTCAATCTTATTATTTTTTCATAATGTGGAAGACCTCTGGGGTTAGTCAGGCTTCTTGCCTATTTCAGTTTGTTTCATGTGGAATTTATTCTGGTAGGGTGAGTTTTGTGAAAGCACTGCTTTCGTCCCACCCGAAGAAATGTACACTTCACTGTTCGATTGTCGATTCTTTTCATAACTGCAGGATAATTCTCTAATATTCTAATTGCCTGTTAAAGCAAATAAGTAAAACACTTGAGAGTGCAGATCACTTTTATTCTGCATACTGACAGAACATCACATTGAACTAAACAAAACTATTATGATACAAGGAATAAGAATAAGAAGAAAGTAACAAATCAATGTGAAAGCAAACGGAATAATGAACTTCGACGTTGTGTTGCACAAACTGAGCTACTGCTCAAATCAACCGTCAAGTCAATAAAATACCTTTTACACATGTTACAAGTACGTCGATTCATCTTCCTGTTTGGCATATGCAAAACAAGAAGAGAACATTTAAGAGTAAATAGGTAAACCTACGTTTTTTCTAGGAAAAGAGTCTAAATAAAAGAAAATAGACAAAAGTCGATATCTCACACACGATCGAAACTAGATGTAATGTTTATAGGATATTTTTATTCCATTTGAACCAAACAATGTTCTTAAACAATTATGCTGGATAAGTTTGGGCCACCCTGTATAATTATGTTCATTTCAAATGTCAGTAGTGTTCAAAAATGTAAATCTATTTTCGTCAGGTTGGGCGTTCTTCCTTTCAATTTCTTTGCAGATCTAGGGAATGGATGCATGTTTCTTGTTCCAAAAAAAAAACACAAGGTGCTGATGCACTTTCTGTATGTCAAATTTGGATCAGGGATCGCCATCCGCCACTAAAAATTCAACAGTTGTTGCAATGAGGCAACCGCACTCTACACCATTTACCTGCTCAAAGTTAGTAAAATATATACTGTCGAGATATTATTTTGGTCATCGGACCATACATTTGCTTCAATTGTGTTTTTATTGAAGCAGTCAGCTCATCATGAAAAAGGCTGTCTGCTACTTCAACTCTGTTTCTTGTGGTTGACGTAGTAATCCAGTGTTGGCGGTCAACATCAAAATGGATCTGAACGCATTTGTTCGACGTAACTTTGAACCCACCTGCTTGGACAAGTAAATTAGAATCCAACCCATCTACTGGGTAATGGCTTTAAGTAACGTCTGCGCAGCATTAATGATTTTATCATCTAGCATTTCTTTTTTGTCAATGCTTATCTTGTCTGCCTTTGTCAAGTTTAAAGTGTTTTCCCTTTTTTGTTCAATGTAAGCTGAATATTAAACTGTAATAGTGTAGGTTAGATTGATCAGAGTGGGGAGATGTATATATACAATTTAATAATATATATATGGTGTGCCCAAATGAAAAGAAGATTACGGGAATATCTAATAATAAACCATTAAGGAATGACATAATCAAGTACCGAAAGGTTTAACTAAACAATTCGCGGAACCTTATTTTGAACTGCACTATGTTAATATTGTAAGTTTCTAATGGACCATAATGATCCATTAAAATACGTAC
>JAHWFO010106401.1:995042-1010302 GCA_023313115.1 Rhysida immarginata
TTCCACTAAACCAGGTTCCTTGAAACCACTTTCGACTGTCATTAATTTTACGTTATATTCATTCATGACACATCATCCCAATTTTTTTGATATATTATATGCCATATCTTATCATTGAAAACGTTTGAGGGTGTCATAAGGGTACCATTAGAGCACGTGCCATTGTTTCCATTTTGAACAATTTTCTAAATGGTTCATTCCCGCAACCATATTTATTATATGGAGAAAACAGTAATTTATAACTGCTTCTATCTCCTCATTACGATTTGTTTGATATATTACTTAATTGCTTGGCGGGAAAATAGAGGTACCATTTGTGCACGTGCCAATAAACCGATTTAGATAATATTTGTAACTTTTTCGTGCCATGAACCATATGCATCGACTGACGAAAACAGATTTTTAAAATCTTTCATAGCCACGGAGAAGTTTCAGTTACCGACAGACAAACAGACACGTTTCCCCACACAGATAGCTAAAATATGGCCTGTAATATATCAAACGACTTGAAATGATGCCTCATGAATGAACATAACGTAAAATTAATTATAGTCCATATTGGTTTCAAGAAACCTGGTTTAGTGGAACCATTATAGTTCATTGGAACTTTCAATGCTAAAATATTGCATGTAATATATTAACCGACTTGGAATGAGGTATCATGAAGGAATATAACGTAAAATTAATGATAGTCCACATTGGTTTCAAGGAACCTGGTTTAGTGGAACCATTATGGTTCACTGGAACTTTCAATGCTAAAATATAGCATGTAATATATCAAACGATTTGGAAAGATGTGTCATGAGTGAATATAACGTAATATTAATGGTAGTTGAAATTATTTCAAAGGTACGTGGTTTAATGGTATCATTATAGTCCATTAGAAACTTCCAATATTAACATAGGGCGGTTTAAAAATTTAGTTTCGCGAATGGTTTAGTTTAACCTTTCGGTACTTGGTTATGTCATTCCTTAAGGGTTTATTAAGTACCGAAAGGTACTTTATGCTATCAGTGTGGGCAAACGTGTCTGTCTGTCTGTGCGTCTGTCTGTAACTCTAACTCCTCCGAGGCTATGAAAGATTTTCAAAATCAGTTTACGTCAGTCTATGAATATCGTTCATGGCACGAACCAAACAAGAAAATTATCTAAATCGGTATATTGGCGCGTGCACAAATGGTACCTATATTTTTCCGCCAAGCAATTTTGAATGGGAAGATATAGTAAGTAATAAATCAAATAAAACGTAATGACGAGATAGAAGCGGTTTTTCATTATTATTTTCGTCAATCGATGAACATGGTACATGGCATGAATAAATCACAAATATTATCTAAATCGGTTCAATAGCACGTGCACAAATGGTACCATCACGTCCCCACCTAGCAATTTTCAATGGACAGATATATTAAGTAATATATCAAACAAATCGTAATGATGAGATAAAAGCGGATATATATTATTATTTTTGCCACTTGATAAATATGATTCAGGAATGAACCGTTTTGAAAATGGTTGTAATCGAAACAATGGCACGTGCTCTAATGGTATCCATATGACACCATCAAAAATGTTCAATGATAAGATATTGCATGTAATATATCAAACAAATTGGGATGATGTATCATGAATGAATATAATGTTAAATTATTGATAGGCGATATTCGTTTCAAGGAACCTGGTTTAGTGGAACCCTTATGGTTCATTGGAACTTTCAATGCTAAAATATGGCATGTATATATGAAACGACTTGGAATGATGTGCCATGAATGAGTATAACGTAAAATAAACGATAGTCGAAATTGGTTCAAAGGTACGTGGTTAATGGATGATTATGGTCCATTAGAAACTTACAATATTAACATAGGGCGTTTTAAAATATGTTTCCGCGAAAGGTTTAGTTTAACCTTTCGGTACTTGGTTATGGCATTCTTTAATGGATTATTATTTATATAATAAGGACTGGGGATTTATTATTAATATAAAACACTACGCCGGCACTCATAGCAGATGTTAGATGTTGTCCGATTGTACCTTTAAATTACGGTTACAAGATTGACATTCACGTTTTACCTAATAATATTCAGCAACACTTTGTACAAATGGCGTCGTCGTGAAAATGAAAGGTGGAAGATGTTGACGCGGAAGTTCACCCGCTTCGACGATCTTCGTCAGTCAAGTTCTCCGGCGTTTTGAATTGGTTGTACCGCTCACAACACTTAAGGGCTTCGTTACTTCAACTTCGAAGGCTTGTTGAAGAATTTCAACGTCTCTGCAGCACTTTTTCCGAGTTTAAAACAAAGTTTAATGCTTAAACGTTGTTCTTCCAACTTATGGAATCACTCTGTTCCTATAGCCAGGTTCCCTTTTCCAGTTTTTCATTTTCACGACGACGCCATTTATACAAATGATTTCTGCTGACCTTGGGAAGTGTCGTTGTTTCAGAGGAACGGTTCAGCACAGAACAACAAACTTTAGAGTCATGCAATTGCAAATAATGTCACTAGATGCACAAACTCGTTCATACCATTCCGTCGCATAGCGAGCTCAGTCCGGTCTTTTTTTTCTTTTGAACACACCTTATATGTAGTTAATGAAGTGGCCACCCGGTATATATATATATTCATTATACATGCGATTAATCAGGGTGCACCACATAGAGGATAGAAGGCTAGAACTGCAACGCCTTAATAAGAGTTTAGAATTACGATTTCCCAACTCTTCTTCCGATATAAATTAAAGGCTCTAAATATCATACTGTGATATTTTTAAAAACGTGATTTAAAAGAAAATCCTGTGACGTTTTTTAAAACATGCAATCATGTAAACAAAATTAAGTTTTTTTGTTGGTTATTTTTTCCTTCAGCCATCAGGAGTTCAGTATATAAAGACAAAACAAATTATCAATTATAAACTATTACAAAATGTTTATTAAATTTTCTTGAAGATTTCATGCACCACCTCATATTAAACAACTTCTAGTAAATTTACCACTGTTACTAATAGAACATAGTTTGGATTTGGCGCATTCCTTATGTCACCATTTTGATTTTTTTATCTTTGTTAAAAAATAATAATTGTTGGCACGATTTTAATAAAATCATTTTTTAAAATTTCTTTTAATAGGAAACCAGACAAATATGATGTTGCAGGAGACTACCAAGAATGATCTGCTCCACCTTCCACCGACTGACGAAAACGCTAATCCCGCACAGGGCGCCATCGGTGCTGTCTACATTGTGGTGCTGGTCGTTGGCGTTTTTCTTCTCTTTGTCATCGGCGGTTTTGCTGTTGTGTTCTTACGTCGTCAAAGCAGGGGCAGTGGTTTCGGTATCGATCGCAGCACCTACCTCAAAGGGCAATGTACAAAAAATTCGGTGACATCATCTAAAAATGGCGATATCTTGTCTCCCAAACTTGGATATTATTCAACGAACGAACTAATATCAACATGAAAATTGGCAGTGAATGAAACATGTTTCTTCCTTTAATGTGATCTATGTACTTGTAAATAGGAATCAAAAGACAAGAACTTTCGTTGTGGTTTGTCTCTTTTTTTCCTCTCTTGTTATGTTTTCTCTGAACGTTACTTATTTAACTGTTGTCTTGTGATCATGTGTTAATCGAGGAACCATTAGAGCAGAAGAACATTTAATAATGAAGAATTTCCATTGGAAATAAAACACCTACAAGATTTTTTCTTAGCCATAATTGTTTTTATTAACATTTTCATGAAGTCATTGAAATCCCTTCATGTTCATTCACATAATTATACCAAATGTTTAAAGATGAACTTCATCAGGGGAAAACTCAATTTCTTAGAATTAATATCTAAATAATCTGTCCAAGAAAGAATCTCTGTAAATTCCTCTAAGTCATTATAACAGTGCTTCTCAAATTTTTTCTTCTAAGCCCAAAGTCAAACAAAAGATTAACTGACTACTGAAAAGGAGTTCTTCAAAGGGTAGATTCTAAACACCCTCCCCGGGTCTACATTTGGGAAGCACTGTGTTATAAACTGTGAATTTCATAACTCTTTCTCAATATATATATAAAAAAAAAACTTTAGATACCTATTACATATGTATCTTTAAAAGTCAATTTTTCTGAAAATACTCTGTAGTCATTTTAAACTTTGCATTTTACAATACTTCAAAATTTTTATTACAATGAATATATACTAGTACAAACATACTGAACATTTTATCATGACAACATTTAAATAAAGTTTTGTTTAATACTTTGTTATCGTTTTATTTGGGATAGAGTAAGCTATTCTTATAAGCTCCAAATACTTAATATTTTTTCAATTTTCTAAAGCTTCGGGAATGTGATTAAACACCAGCATTATTAGAGATCATTTAAAGGACAATTTTGTGCAAAATAAAATCCAAACTTACTTTTTATCGAAATATTATACTTTAATATAATGTAACACAGATCCCTTGAAATCTTTAATTTTGATCCTTATTTCATTAAAAATACACTTTTGAAAAGAGAAAATGGTCGCATTTTCGCTCCTCGCTGGTCGGCTTTTTCCCGATGCAACACATAGTGTAATTGCAGTTCTTGGACAGGATAAGCAGATTCTTCTGTATGTCCTTCTCTCTCTCTCTCTCTCTCTCTCTCTCTCTCTCTCTCTCTCTCTCTTCTACAAAATCAAAATAGTCGATGAGAACTTTTACTCCGTTTCCTTGAGTCACGATGAGATTGTATGTACGCCATAAAACCTCCATGTGCTGTTTCAATTAATAGAAAGGGAGCGAATGTGGTACCCTCATAAGCCAAGACTTTTGAGTTATTCCATTCATTAATCCGCAGTGCTTTTTAAAAATAAGCTAAAAATAACAATTCAATGAATATTATAGCGTTATTTCTGAACTTTCTATACACTCACATGACAAACATCATGAAATAGCACCTAATAAGGTGTGGGACTTTCTCTAACCCGGCGAATTACCACCATTCGACGTGGCATTGATTCCACAAGTCGGTGGAAGACATCTGAAGACATTGCCAACCATTCCGACTGGAGAGCTTCCCACAATTGCCCATTACGGAACCACCACCGGCTTGCACAGTGCAACTTGGGTCCATGGCCTTTATGGGTTCGCGCCACACGCGAGCCCTACCATCAGCTCGTATCAGCTGGAATCGAGGCTCATCACACCTGGTCATACGTTTCCAGTGTCAAGTGTCCAGTCGATGTGTTTGTTCATGGGCTCAGGAGAGACGATGTTGAAGATGTCTTATTGTTAGTAAGGGCACCCTCGTGGGTCTTCTGCTTCATTATCCCATCTTTATTTGAATGGACACCAGATTTTTATTGCTCATTTCGCATCGATACAGCTCAAGTATCACCCTGGTTAAAATCTGATGTCATCTGGCGTAGTGTCAGACGCCGTTGGACCCGTTCATTGAGAAGGTCCGGTCGATCACTGCGTTATCCATAGTGGGAGTTCATGCCGTCAAGTTGGTACTCTTGGTAGACTCTTGAAACTGGACCGTGGGATGTTGAATTCTTGAGCCACCTCCGATATTGAATGACCCATACGTTGTGCTCCACATACCAGGCCACGTTCAAACTCGGATAGCTCTCGTCAATGTGTAGCCATTGTCACACTGAATACCTCACTCATGACAGTGTAACTAAACCTACTGACACTGATTTGCATATTTATACTGTTTGCACATGATGTTACTGCCACTTGAAAAATAGTCCACTGCTATCCCATGACTTTTGGCCTGTGAGTGTATTAGGCACTTCTTTTTGAATAAATGTTCAAAAAATAGAGATATTGAAATGGAACGGCATAAAAACCAAATGTACCAGGAAAAATATTCCTGATTCACATACCCCTGATCCACATACCCCTTCTGTGGAGGAGTTAATTATCACTGATGCACGAAAAATAACCCTGATTATGATTAACAAAAGCTTTATAATAAAGACAGATTAACAAAGACAAGACAACATAAAAGTAGTATTTTATTCACATTACAATTCTTGGGTATTTCCACTGATAAATATGGGTGTTCACTAACGAAATATGGGTGTTCACTAACGAAACACACTAGACCGCTGACCAGTCGGGTGACGGCTTATTTATCTACTAATTGAGTTATCAAATTTAGTTATCCGTTTTGGATAGAGGCTATGCAAATCTGTCTTTCTTATTCAAAGTTAGTAATGGGTTATACATTAAATTAAGAAATCAACACTAAGCATTTTTCAACTTTCTTTGTTGGCCTCAGACAGACCAAGAGAATTATAGTATTAAATAAAGTAGGATACAGCGCTCCTCGCGGCAACTAACAGCAAATTCGGTCGCCATTTTTGATTTAGTCAAGCAAAGTCCGTTACATGGTTTCTAGTGATACAAAGTCGTGGTTTTATTTGAGTTTTGTAAAGGATTTTTTAACGTAATAGAACGTGAACATGCCTGCACTTTATTCACCGCACCACTGTAATAATGAAGCGATAAAACAATATTTATTTCATATTACAAATAAGTTACATTAATGTAGGGGTTTCGTATACACACTTCATTTCTTTCGTATGTAGGGTTCCTCAAATAGGCAAAGCCTATCATGAAAATTTAAATTTGCTGAAATAAACCGCAGGCAGTGGCCTAGCGAGGATAAATGACACATGAGGCATGAGGATCATTTTTTCCTCCATGGTTCAGATATTTCGTCCAAAGCTTGATGCTGCATATCTGTAGAACATTATAAACTACTTTAGTGAATCAGGCCCAGACAAATCAAAAAGTTTAGAAGACTAAATGTGGCTGTACACGCTAGTGTCTGGTTAGATTAAGTTAGGTTAGGTTAGAAATAAACAATGGATTCTCCACCCCAGGTGTCCTGTTTGAAATGATCATTCAACTATTTCAATTTATTATTATTTCAAGTAAGTTTTCGAGAAATGTATTATCGAGATAATTGGAGAAATGTATATTTTCGAGAATTGTAAATTCGACACCGCACAATAAAGTGGACGACACTGTATGTAGCTCGAATCCTCCATAAAATACAATATCTGGCCATTCACCATAGGGCATCCTATACCAATAAGTTAAACCGGACCCTGCATTGTGTAGGGCCGCCTTTCGCCGTAATAACATCCGCAACCCTTCGAGGAATTCTTTCCTCCAATTTGCGATACGTGTCGGCGGGAATCTTGCTCCATTCATCTTCAAATTGACAAACAGCTCAGTGGTGTTCATTGGGTGGCTTAACCTGGCTATCAACTGGCGCTCCAATTCGTCCCAAACGTGTTCAGGGGTTGAGGTCTGTACTTTGGGATGGTCAGTCAGGTTCCCCCCCCCCATTTCTTCAAACCAGATGTTAATAACACCTGCTACATGACAGGGAGCATTGTCGTGCTAAAACAGGTATGGCCCATTCCCACAATGTCGGTAGCGCAGAATAGCTGTTTGGTACGGTTCGGCATTCATGGTTCCGCAAAATAAACAGGAAGACCAAGTCCATACCACGAAAAACAGGACCACACCTGATGCCACTTCCTTCAAATTTCACTGTGGGTATGACACAGTCCTGTAAATATCGTTCGCCGGGCATTCGCCAAACCCAATCTCGTAACGGGATTCATCACTCCATAGGATGGTTTTCCATTGTTCTGGAGTCCATTGGCGGCGTTCTTGAACCACTGTAACGACGGGTCGCATTGAGGGCTGTGATATTTGGCTTTGTAATTGCTGCTCGTCCATGAAAAAAATGGGGACTCATTCTCCGGGCGGACGGTAGATCACTTGCATCTCTACCGACCAATCGAAAGTCCTGTGATAACGTTTATAAAGAAGCCTTCCGATTTGCCATCATCACACGTTTCAAGCTTCGACAGTCGCGATCTGTCAATTTCGTCGGTTTACTGGGACTGGGTTGGCATGTTATAACCCCCTTTTCGCTTCCAGTTTAAAATAACATCACTCATTGTCGAGCGAGATATCTGAAATTTGTTGGAAACCTCACGGGATCAAATCCCCAAACCTGTTCAATGATCATCCCTCTTTCCTCCACACTAAGTTCGCGTCGTCTGCTCATATTGATTGCGGTATCTGCTATGAGTGTTTTATAACCCGTCAACGTCTTTTATAGGTTGTATGACGTGTATCCCATGCGCTTTTGGAGAAGTAGCGTAAACTGTGCAGTACCGACACATTATTTGGGACAAACTGTTTTAATTAAAGTATACAACAATAAATGAACATTTGAATTTCAAACACTCTTAAATACTTGTACAAATGTAATTATAAAGAAATTACACAAATAATCCAGCGTTGGCAATAAATAAAAAAATTTGCAGAACTGTAGAAAATTTTCTCATCCACAATTTTTGGGACGGAGACATTGATCTCTGATTCACTTAAAAGGGAGTATTATAGAGGGTCAAGGTAAATACAAAAAGTCCTATGAATATGGGTCCGAATTTGAACGATAACTGAGATATGAACAGCAATAAAAATGCCGCCACCAAGGTCAACAAGTTATTAACTCAGATTCTGTAAGGCCTAGATTAATGAAATTTGGAAAATTAACAGGGTATATAAAAATGTGTATACCGTTAAAATTTTATCTAATTCCAACAAGAAGTTTCCGAATTACTAATTCAACATCATAACACGTGTTCACTTGTGAGTACTAACTAGCACTTGTTACAATTTTGACTGCGTAACTCGGCACCTTCTCGGAATAAACACTGATTATTAAAATCCAAAAATCGCAGCCGACGAAACAGACTATTTGTTAAAAATATCTCATCTTTTTCGTAGGCTGTGGTTAAACAAGTTAAGAGGAAAAACAAAAGTTTTTTTTAAAACCACGCTTTTATTATATAATATGTCTTCAAGCCGGCGTCAACAATTTGTAAACTTAATAAAATCATGTAAACATTCCAAGGAGGAGCTTTAGCAGTGAAGCAGAAATACATTTATACATTTATTAGAAAGAAATTAACCCCCCTCCCCCCGAGCAGGGTAAGGCAAGTTGCAGATCCTGCAGTCATCTATTTTTACCCCTTTATCTGCACTTTTTACCTCTCCTCAAGTTTTTTTAATCAAAAATTAATTTTATCGAACGTAAAAATGTAATAAAGCTCGTATTTCCTTTCCTTTCTCATCATTTCCGAATCTATGATATATCACAAACCATATGTTGGCATAGTTCTAAATACCACGTGACTACCACCTCCGCAAATCCGACCCCAATGGAACACCTGAGCCTAAACATCATAACAATGTAGATCTTGCCTAGCGGAATCTGGATACTGGATTTTACGCCTTCACGTACCTAAATAGCACAGATATGTTGCCCTCTCTGAATCTCACCCCCGTAATTCCGACCCCAGTGTACCAATCAAAACCAAAGTAAATAGTGCAGATGGACATGCCCATAGGAAGCTACTTTCCGAATTTCAACCTTCTACCTCAAAAAATGTATAAATTATGAAGGGATACACAGTTAACACAATAAAATCAATAAGTAGCTCCATTCTTTCGCTACTGAATAATTATAGATTATCAGCACTTGAGCAGTCGTGCGTCGACAAAGCGATTTTGCGTGCGCGCGCCGATGTCAGTAATGCTTAAAAGATGAACAGAAAGTAACAATGTATTCCTTCTTGACATGCTATTATCTTGGTATTCTTTACACTCACAGTTTTAGCACGTGAATTCGACTTGAAGAGGTCCACGAAAAATTCTGAAAAGTTGATAAGGCCGAGCTAAGAATTTGATAGTCATATTTCTGAAAACAGAATTTGAAAAATTTAATCTGTTTTCAAGTTATCGTGCAAACGACGGACGGCCGGCCGGATAAACGTACAGACCAAGTCGCATTCTTATAAGTATCTTTTATGCTAAAGCTCCTAATAAAGCTTAATTTTGCAACAATGAACAAAGGATACATTTAACCTTCGTCATAGCGAATTGTTTGTTGTGGCAATTTTACAATTCGTAGTAATGAATTCCATGTAATACCATTAGAACACAAATTAGTGAACCGATTTGAAATTTTTTTTTTAACATGCATTGTCATCGATCCTGTGTACGTGTATCAAGATTCAGCTCTCTAGCTTGTCGGGAAGTGGTTCAAATTCAGCTTGAAAGATTTGACCTAAACAAACTAACAACATTGCAAGTTAAATAAAATCTTGTAAACATTCCAAGGAGGAGCTTTAGCAGTGAAGCAGAAATACATTTATATGTACGTTTATCAAAAAGCAATTAATCCCCCCTCCCCCCGCCTCCCGAGTAGGATAAGGCAAGTATTCTATTTTTACCCCTTTATCTGCACTTTTTACCTCTCCCCAAGATTTTTTTAATCAATAAATTCATTTTCTCGAACGTAATATGTTAAAATGTAAGAAACCTCGTATCTTCTTTCCTTTCTCATCATTTCCGAACGTATGATATATCACCCGCCATATGTTGCCATAGTTCTAAGGCTTATCCGCAAATCCGATCCCACTGGAACAATTGGGCTTAAACTTCATAGTAATGTAGATCCTAGTGGAATCTGGATACTGGATTTTACGCCTTTACGTACATAAGTAGCACATACTTGTGTAACAACTATGAATCCCACCCTCGTAATTCCGACCCCCGTATACCAATCAAAACTCAACTAAATTGTGCAGATGGACATGCCCATAGTAAGCTCCATTCCGAATTTCAACATTCTACTTCAAAAAATGTAGAAATAATTAAAGGGGACGGACTGACATTATAAAACCAATAAGTAGCTCCATTCTTGTTCTACTTACGAGGGTCAGTCAAATGAAAATTGGAAATATTTTTTTACAGCTCCTTTATTACAGACAGAGTTGGTACACTATTTTTCAATGTACTCCCCATCTTTTCAATGTATTACCGCCACCGAGTCGGGAAGGCATGGATACCTCGGGAAAAAAAAATCTTCATATAATGGAGATCTTGATTATAGGAATCTACATTCCGAATTTCACTCCTTTATATGCATAAATACACCTAGACCTTTTAGTCCCCTCTAATTTTCACCCCCCAAAACTCCGATCTTAGTGGGCTAATCAAAACCAAACTAAATAGTGAAGGTAGACATGCCCATCATAGTAAGCTACATTCCGAATTTCAACCTTCTATCTCAAAAAATGTAGAAATGATGAAGCTTGTATAAGCTTGTAGAAATACATTCAAATCGTGTATAAAATAAAATCTTGTACACATTCCAAGGAGGAGCTTTAGCAGTGAAGCAGAAATACATTTATACATTTATTAAAAATAAATTAACCCCCCTACCCCACCCACCTCGAGTAGGGTGAGGGAAGTAGCAGATTCTGCGGTCATCTATTTTTACCCCTTTATCTGCACTTTTTGCCTCTCCCCAAGTTTTTTAATCAAAAAATTGATTTTCTCGAACGTAAGATGTATAAAATGTAAAAAACCTCGTTATCTTCTTTCCTTTTTCATCATTTCCGAACGTATGATATATAAAATGCCATATGTTGCCATAGTTCTAAGGACCAAGTGACTGCCACCCCCGCTAATCCGACCCCAATGGAAACAAATGGGGCTAAACTTCATAGTATTGTAGATCTTGCCTAGAGGAATCTGGATACTGAATTTCACGCCTTTACGTATTAAATAGCACATAGATATGTTGTCCTCTCTGAATCCTACCCCCGTAATTCCGACCCCATTGTATCAATCAAAACCAAACTAAATAGTGCAGATGGACATGCCCATATGAAGCTACATTCCGAATTTCAACCTTCTACCTCAAAAAGTGTACAAATTATGAAAGACTGACATAATAAAACCAATAAGTTGCTCCATTCTTCCGCTACTTAATAATTTAGACTATGAGCACGGAGCTATATTACTCTCTTATTCTATGCTATGAGCACTTGAGCAATCGTGCGTCGACAAAGCGATATCACGTGCGCGCGCCGATGTTAATAATGCCTAAAAGATGAACAGAAAGTAACAATATATTCCTTCTTGACAAATCGATTGTTATATGACATGCCAGTATCTTTGAATTCTTTACACTCACTGTTTTAGCACGTGAATTCGACTTGAAGTGGTCCACGAAAAATTCTGAAAAGTTGATACGGCCGAGCTAAGACTTTGTTGGTCATATTTCTGAAAACAGAATTTGAAAAAGTTAATCCGTTTTCAAGTTATCGTGCAAACGGCGGCTGGATAGCCGGCCGGATAAACGTACAGACCAAGGGCGCATTCTTATAAGTAGCTTTTATTCTAAAGCTTCTAATAAAAGCTTTTAAAAATATATTATCGTCATAGATTTAACTACAGGGTGTCCCACTCGGGACTGATCCTTTAAAAATACGAATTACTCTGTAACACTTGCATGTAATATCATGCACAAATGCTCAAAATATTCCTTATTAGGAGCTTTTTCCTCAGAGAAATTGCATTTTTCTTTAAGCATTGCCGGGGCTTTAAAATCCTGAATATTTGTAACTATGTAGCAAAGTAATTTGCTCTAATTATTAATAATGACAAATGGGCTACTTTTTAATTTTAAGCCATTTTTGGCAAAAAATATTTCATTTTAATCAAGATATATTCCCCCTATCTACATAGTTGCATGGCAAAGGACTAGTTTATAAAAATGCCCTAAAGGACAATGATAAAAGTTATAATATGAACTTGTTTTAGTTTGCCCATGGAAAAAGTATGTAAGCATGGAAATGGAGAAGATAAGCAGCACTCTATCTGGCAAAATTTTGTTCTGTTCTGTCCTGTATTTTCATATTATGAACCCTCATTTTAAACCCCTTGAACCAGTACAATAAAACGTCATATTATTTTGTGCTCAGCTTATTTCAGTGAAATACTTGCATACATGAAAACTCAATTTCAATATTCATAGAAAAGCAATTATCATACAAATGCATATAAAATTTTGAACATAGCCAGATGTCATTTACTGTAGAAGCTGCTAAGAGATAGGTAGAAAGTGAAGGAACACTTTCAGTCAGTTTAGCAGCATACTATATTGAAACAATGTCAGAAAAATGCGTTTAATTTGAAAACAAACTTTTGCATACTGGATTGTGAGTACACAAGTTTTGTTTTGTGAACAGTACATTAACTTGAATGATTAGCTAGAGTACTACAAATTCCACCCGTCGCACGACGAATGTCAACCATTCAGGTTGGAGGGTAAAGAAATGAAAGTGGAGCATCAATGGTGTTCAAAACTTATATTCTGCAACAATATAGGCTACTGTTCATCTACATATAAAAATAAATTGAGCTAATGCGAGTCGGACTCGCGCATCGAGGGTTCCGTACTATCATATAATATATTTACCAAAATATGCCAGGTTCTGGAGGGTGTGGCACTGTGTTCTCGATTTCGGCTTTTATAGACATATATCCTATAATAGTTTAAGTGTCGAAATTTATAAAATAAGCGCTTTGAACAAAAAAGTTTTCAAATATTAAATTAACAGGTCACCTGAAAAAAGATTTTATGTTTGGCGTTGCGTAAGTCCAACTCACACTTGGCCAGTTTTTCATTATTTGTTGTAATGCTTTGAACTACAATCATGCCAAGTTTGACGCTTGTATGTATAACCGTTTTTACGATAGAACAAAAAAAAAACCTTTTTACATTTTTTTTATTATTTGTTACTAGACAATCCGCCATCCGCCATAATAACATATACTCTGTGAAAGTTCCAACTGATTGTTCAAAAGATACTGCCGTTAAGAGTACTATCTTATCACACACCATGACCATGGCAGTTGAAAAAGACGTTAATACCAAACAAACCAAACCAAACCATTATCATTGTATTCTTTACACTCACTGTTTTAGCACGTGAATTTGACTTGAAGGGGTCCACGCAAAATTCTGAAAAGTTGATACGGTCGAGCTTTGATGGTCATATTTCTGGAAACAGAATTTGAAAAAGTCAATCTGTTTTCAAGTTATCGTGCAAACGGCGGACGGCCGGATAAACGTACAGACAAAGGGCGCATTCTTATAAGTAGCTTTTATGCTAAAGCTCCTAATAACAATGACGGAGTTTTGTCTTGCCACAACAATCCCTGGCTTCGGACGAATTTTTGTAACTTTCTTTGTTGGCCTGGGCAACGCCTCCTATAAAGAAAGCCTCGGCACCAATGACGTATGTTAAAGATAGACTCCAAAGCAATTGGTGTTACTTGAAGCAAATTGGGAAGCTCCATGCCCAGAACTGTCATTGCCGAAAGTGAGTGAAGATGGTGCAAAACACATGGCTAAACATCAGAGTAGCTGATTAATAATTCTTTCACACGCCGATCACGGGGTGATAAGTTTATCTTTACTTTAACTTTGTATTTGAAGTATTTTATTATATTTTATAAACAATTTTTCGATTATAGTTTCAATTTCAATTTCGTTTCGATCATCTTTTAGTTAAGTATTTTCATTTTAGTTACGTATTTTTGATTTATGCTTGTGGAAAATGATTCCCGGTCCTTTTTCGTGTCTGTACGCAGAACAACTTTGAGGAATGGTTTTGAATTAATTATTCCTCGGGCCCAAAATCTTCAAAAACAAAGTAGCCAGACCAATGACGTATATTAAAGATAGACTCCGGATCCTATTGTTAACAGCGGCAAAAAGTGAAGCAAATTGAGCCATGACAGTTCTGGGCAGGAGTGAGCCGTGGAGTAATTAGCTGTCTGGCTGCTTTGTTTTTGAAGATTTTGGGTCCGAGGAATAATAAATTCAAAACCATTCCTCAAAGTTGTTCTGCCTACAGACACGAAAAAGGATCAGGAATCATTTTCCACAAGCATAAATCAAAAAGACGTAACTAAAATGAAAATACATAACTGAAAAACGAACGAAACGAAATTGAAATTGAAACCATGATCGAAAATTGTTTATAAAATATAATAAAATACTTCAAATACAAAATAAACGAAAAGATAAACTTATCAGTCCGTGATCGGCGTGTGAAAGAATTATTAATCAGCTATTCTCATGTTTAGCCATGTGTTTTGCATCATCTTTTCTCACTTTCGGTCATGACAGTTCTGGGCATGGAGCTTCCCAATTTGCTTCAAGTTACAAACAATAGGATGCGTAGTCTATCTTTAATATACGTCATTGAGCTAGACAGCTAATTACTCCACGGCTCACTCCTGCCCAGAACTGTCATGGCTCAATTTGCTTACTTTTTGCCGCTGTTAACAATATGATTCGGAGTCTATCTTTAATATACGTCATTGCTC
>JAHWFO010106401.1:1010702-1034730 GCA_023313115.1 Rhysida immarginata
TACGTGAGTAAGAAATTATTGGAGAGGTCCAGCCATTGTGAGCCTTTTTTTCGAATTTTCATTAAGAATTTTTACTGTATTAATTCTAAGCATTTTCATGGGTTTATTTTTAAGATATTGCAAAATTTAATTTAATTTTTGGAGATTGTTCTGTTTACATCCAAGTGGAATTATCCCGGGCAACGCCGGGTACCTTTGCTAGTAAACTTATAAAGCTGATTGTACCAATCATTCTTTTCACATCTAAGCAATGGGTAACAATAAAGAATTTATTGCAGAACACGTGATAAAAATTTGGAAAATGAAGTCTGAAGGGGTAACTGTTAAAGAATAGCTGCATCCATTGATAAACCCATCTCAGGATTATAAAATATAATGAAAAAAGTCGGCAAGTGGAAGCCAAAATCTCGTTCTTGACGTCCACGAATAATCACTGCACGGGATGATCGGAGGATAATTCGACTTGCAACAGAGTCCTCTTTCAGTGAGAGAAATAGCATGTGACTTTCAAGGGGAATGTTCTAACAGTACTGTGCACAATCGCCTCAAAGACATCTACTGTTATCTACAAAAGAATGTGTAAAAAACCTCCTCTAAGTGCTGCACATCAACTTGCAGGTGATCTCATATCCTGTACGTCTGAATGGGAAACGGTCATTTATAGTGAAGAAAGGAAATGGAATTTAGATGGCCCAGATGCCTGGGTATGTTACAGGTATGATCTGCGGAAAGAAACGAAGACATTTTATTCGGCAACAGGGTGGTGGCTCCATCATGGTTTGGGTAGCTTTTGGTTTTCATAGGACTTCCGAATTGGCGATTATTGTAGAAGACTGTCAACACAACTTAGACCATTATCTTCTGCCCATTGGACAAGGAATTGGTGTACCCAATTGGATTTTTGAACGTGACAATGCTCCCATCAATAGTTCAAGATCAACAATGGCTTGGCTAGAAGCTCACCATTTACACGTTATGGAATGACCAGCTAGAAGTCCTGATTTGAATCCCATTGAGAATCTTTGGGGAGTTATTTTTAGGGTATATGCGAAGGGAAAGCAGTATTGCAATGCAAACAGTCTGAAGGAAACTGTCTTAAAAGCTTGGATAAATATTCCTCTGCATTTATTGCAAATCCTAACAAATTGCATGCCCAAACGAGGTCATTATGTTATTCAGAATAAAGGAAAATAAAATAAAATGTAATTTATATTTTGTTGAAGAATTCTATTGTTAGATATTTTTATTTTATATCTGTATCACGACTTTTCTTAGAAAAGTTAATAAATTGTAACTTTCTTAATTTGTAGTCGTGGATAGAGAAACGAGGAGGACGAAAACTTTAAAGTACAAAAGAATTTAATTTTTCTTTAAAAAAATGATTATGATTACACAAGATAATCAAAAATGTAAGTAATCAAAAGTTTAATGGAAGTCCATTATTCATAGCTGTCATCCATGCTCGGTTGATTGGAGATAAACAATGGGCGTGGTCCTTGACTCCTGGTCACCACTGACTCAGTGAGCAGCGACCCTCTTGGGTTTAGTCGAGCGATGTCCACCACTGCGGTATGAAACGTAAAAGTTCTTCATCTTTGACTAATCGGAAGTTTATGTTAAACTTACGAAAGAAGCAATGTCCGTTCTTAATAAGAAGCTTGAAAATTCGAGGAGAGTTTAATCAAGGTACATATCGCTCTAATGTTCTTAAAATTAATTTAAATTTAAGTTAATGAACTAAGCCAGTACCCTTGACAGAGACGGGGCAGCCAAGCTCGGCTCGCAGCGAGAGATCTCCGCGCGGCTCGCGCTTACAACGCCGTGGTCGTCCGATCGCTGGCTAGGCGTGGCGCTCATAGTTTGTGAGACGTTGTTTTCCAACGTCCCAGAAGTGGAAGTTGATTTCAACGAGCTGACGTGAACCTCCTTAATCGAAAAGAGCGCAGGTTCGTATTCCTTCGTTTCATGACATCGTCTAGACCTGGTCGGCGGAGCTGTCACTAATGAGCGACTGGGGCTGAGTTTCCGACGTCAACACCATTGAGTCACCCAAATGCCCTATGAGGTCACAGCAGCTAGTACCCTCTTGGGCTGCATTGATGGCACCAGGTTCCGGCGAGAGATTCGACGAGTTTCTTGGCTGATGATTGGTTTGGTTTGGTTTGTTTGGTATTAACGTCCTTTTCAACTGCCATGGTCATTTCAGGACGGCATGCAGAATCTCTGTGACTTACCGTGCTGCCTTGGATGGTGACTAAAGGCGTTCTGGTATCGTAGCCGATGGCATCGCAGACCATGATCTCGACTGTTGGTCCACAATGGCGATACCGGATGCATTGTTCTTTGGCACGTTCCAGTGGTCTGCGACACATCCGTCCGCGTCTGTCGTCGGTGTCCAAACAAAAGCGGGATTCCTCGCTGAAGACCACCGGGCGCCATTCCATTCGCCAGCCCACTCGTTCACGACACCATTGCAGTCGTATCGCGCGGTGCTCAGGTGTCAAAGGAAAACACAACAATGGACGCCTGACAGATATTGTCGCGGCGTGTAACCGGCGTGCTATTGCAACACCACCTCTACTCAAAGCCTGAGCACGTAAACGTCATACATTGTTACATCACTTACGGTAGGGTATTGTTAATCATATTTCTACCAATAATAAGCCCAAAATTGTCCCTACCATAGGTGATGTAACAATGTAAGGTTTTTCCGTGAGCAGGCTTTCTTTCTAGGCGGTATTGGCTATTGTCGCTATTGATACTGGATCAGTAACAGGAATAGTGATGTTGTCGCGCAGTTGCCGCAGGATGATGGTTCTGTCCGCTAGCTCTGTTCGCAGTATCCGTCTATCGGTACGAGCTGACGTGCTTCTCCGGGCCCCAGAGCCTCGTCTTCTGCATGTGTGCCTTCCTCTCGCCATTGCCTCCAACATCGGCCTACCGTCCGTGCATCACGCGACACATGGACAGCAATCCGTCTGGTTGACCATCTAGCCTCGGAGAGGCCAATAATCCGACCTCGTTCAAAGTCCGTTAATTACGTGAACGGTTGTCGTTATCATCGTCGCGGCATTGAGACCGTTGTGCGGATTAAGTTACTATACGTTCACGAGGCAGTTGCTTCCTCCCTACTGCATGGAACGTCTCGCGCATATGTCAACTTATGAGTCTATGCAGGCACTCGGACACCCAGTATCAACCCAAGTGGTCATGCCCCGTGAGCATGCACCTAATCGTTTACTAGTCGGAGGTAGACGAACCCCCCCCCCCCCCAATAAATATGGATAAGGTTGGATAACTCCTTGTTGGTGGGGCAATTTCATTGGAAAGCAGTGTATTGTACAGTTATTAGAAGACAATGGAGATTCATTACCTTTGATGATCTTGCAAAAGCGAAATGTAGATGTTGTCAAAACGAAGGTCTTGAAGATATTGTTGAAGAAATGAAAATATTCCAATATATTTGCTTTTGATAAACTGGGGAACAACTTGAAATATTTCGGTTTTAAATTTACAGAATTCGCAACAAAATCTAAACAGAACGCATGAGTATCAATTTAAACTCACATCTGATTGCACACATTGATATTAACAACAAAATGGGTGTCCTTAGTAGTGTTTCTATCAATGAAATTATTAGAGAATTTACAATATAAAAAAGGGAGAGCAGAGTTTCCGACTACTTTCGCCATTTATTCCTGGCTTTATCAAGGATATAAACTATACCATACAATTGACGTCGAGCAGTGAAGTGTAAATTTGTTCAAGTGGAACGTAAGCAGTGCTTACACGAGTCTCACCCTTCCGGAATAAATTCCACATGAAATATATACTGAAATAGGCAAGAAGCCTGACTACTAACCCAAAGTGGTTTTCCACATTATGAAAAAACAATAAGATTGACGATTGTCAGAAGAGTGGGAGAAGGGGAGGGGGAGGGAAACGTTGCCAATGTCTTCGAAGTTGACATCAAGAATATGCCTTGGTTTTCTATACTTTGCATGCCACTTCATTTTCATCAGGTTATTCAGTATTCCAGCCACCAGGTCATTGTCATGGGTCTTCATCGTCTGCACCATGTTAATCAGGAGATCTTGAACGCACTTTCCAACGTGATTCATGTTCAGATCCGAGTGGATGTAATGAGTGTAATTTATATTTCTATACTGATGATTGTCACCTCATTTTGAGAGAGAAATGAGGAGATCAAATGAGGTGGCAGCGGAGAAGGAGGAGAGAAGAGAAAAAATAAGCCGAAGAAAAAGCCGACCCCCGCCAAGAAGAATGGAAGAAGTCTGAAGGAGAGCGATCAGCGGGAACTCCGATTCGTCAAAAAAATAAAGAGCGAAGGAGGAAAAAATGAGAAAGGATTTTTACGCGGCAGAAGGGTCGAGGCTTGGAACAAAGAAGGTGAACAAAAGTCGAGAGAGAGAGTTTTGAATGGAGACGGTACGAGAGGAATTGGATCGCATCGGCCTGAAAAGCGGTGGACGTGGAAGGGAGATTCGCGGAAGGCAAAGGACGATGATAAATTTGCCGAACGTCGCCGGTGTCGTAATTTCAAGCCACTAACACTTTACAAGGATACGACACCCGCCGCCCGCGAGGGAGAAGGAAGAGCGGACTTCTGCAACGAAAGCGTCGTATCGAAATAAGGTTGCTCGACATGGCCGTTTTGCTTCAATGAAAGGTTATGGCCCCGGACCAAGTAATCCTTATAATTCCTTTGTTAAGCGACCCCCTCTAGCAGTTAAACTTGATTTAACGGACAGTACCAGTGCAGTTCTTAATATTCAAGAGACTTATATTGATAAACGACCCCCCCCCTCGAAGGAGGGCAAATTGAATAGACGAAGTGATTGGAAACTCGACGTCGGGCCCGTATTGAGTGGAAGCTTTGCGCAAAACGATATTGCCTTGCAAAGGGAATTGTATGAACGAGCCAAGGGTAACGATGCTAAAATACCCGCCGATGAAATAAGAGGAATTACGGGTGCAGCGACAGAAACCTTGGACGAACGGAAGCTTGACCAGTTCTCCGACAGTGACCGTTCAAGTGCACCTCTAGCGTCCCGAGCCAGGAGTGCTGCAAACTTCGTAGACATCGAAGTCTCTAATCAGCCCGGGGAACCTTCGAAGTTAACCAAAATACAGTCTTCGCTCTCGTGGGAGAAAGAGGATTTATTTTCTGGTGGATTTGTGCCTACCCGAATGGCCAAGTTCATGTTGCCTCTGTTGAGGTGTTTTCAAGTTTTTACGTTGGGTGTAGTATAATGCCACCTGTAAGATCTTTTTAGATCTTAATTCTGTGGAGGCAATACCATCTGCCTCTCCACTTCAAAAGTGGGAGAGAGAGGATTTATTTTCTGGTGGATTTGTGCCTACCCGGGTGGCCAAAGCGGGTCGGTATCGGGAGTTAGCTTCCGACCAGCGAAAGCTGTGGGCCAAGTTCATGTTGCCTCGTTAGAGTGTTTAAGTTTTTTACGTTGGGTGTAGCATAACGCCACCTGTAAGATCTTTTTTAGATCTTAATTCCGTGGAAGCAATACCATCTGCCTCTCCACTTCAAAAGTGGGAGAGAGAGGAGCGGACTTTCTTGTGGATTTGTGCGTTTTCTCAACTGTGGACGTTTACCTGGATTGGACATTTCATTACGTGAGTGACCTTTTTTCCTTTTCTCGATTGTGACTTGTGTCCGTGTGCGTGACCCCAGGCTTGTCTTGGGTGTTTACGGCCCGACCACCACCATCGCCATCATCGACTGTTCCTGGAGGAAAGCCAACGACGATGGAGCGGATGGTTCTTCTTACTTTCGACGGCCGCTATGCCGTGTGCGACGTAATGAAGGCTATTTATGCTAAGACGGGCATAGCTCCGAGATTGCCGTCTGAGAAGCCCGCGTTCATCTGCTTGCAGAAGTTATCTGCTATGGAAGCTCGGATGTATGTCAGTCAAGAAGTATTGCGGACCGTCTCATCGCCGCTGACTTTGTGAAGGTGAATGACACCACTGTACGTTTTTTTCCAGCTGAGCCAATGCATTTGGGGGTTAATTTTAAAGGGGTTTGTCCCCTGTTGTCTGATAAATATGTGATGAATTTCTTTCGAGATTTTGGTGATGTTATCAAGCTTTTTCGACCAGATCGTTCTGATACTCCGGGTCTCCAAAGTGGAGACGTTTTTCTTGACATGAAATTGGAGAGAGAGATCCCCGACACCATGATCATGCATGTGGAAAAAATTTACATGATGTACAGGGGCATGAGAAGGTGCTGTTGGTATAGATCCTTAGGCTCTCGTTTCAAGCAGTCAGTTCTTTCCACACTTATCGCTCTGCGTTCGCCAGATATTTTGCTCCTGCAGGAGGTTAAATTGGCACCCTCGCAAGCACTGTACAATCTGGAAAGCTTGCGCAACCGTTGGCCAAAGAGCCAATGGTTTATAAACTCTAACTCGCCTTTTGGGCAAGGGGTCGTTATTGCCATCTTCGACCCCAATGTTCAGGTTTTTCATAAATCCCAAGATTTTGAATGTAGAGTGATAGCATTGGATCTATTAACATCTGGTTTTAAGTTCCGACTGCTCAATGTATACGTCCCTTGCTGTCCAATTGAGAAGCGTAATTTCTTCCAGGATTTCGATTCCTTTTTGCTTGCGTCTATTCCGTTAGTCCTTGCAGGAGACTTTAACTGTCACCCAGATGATAATAACATCTTTTCCTCTGGGCCAGTGTTTTATCTTTGTCAGCAGAACGCATTGTTCGATTTATGGTCATCCACCCACAAGGAGTCCGGTTTCACTTTCCATCAAGGTGTCAACATTTCTTCTCGATTAGATCTATTTTTAATTGACAATGCGTTTGCTGGCTCCCCAGGTTCTATGGCGATAATTCCTTGCAGTTTCTCTGATCATAGCACTATTGTTTGGAATTGGCATCTTCCGTTGATGGCAGGAGCTGCTGCGTCTCCATCTTGTCAGTGGTTTCTGAACGTTTCTCTTTTGGATAACGAGAGCCATATGGAATCTTTTGTTTAATTTGTGGAACGTCATCTCCACTATTTGCCTCCGGATTCGTGGCTGTTTTTGAAAAAAAAGATTCGAAATTTTTTCAGAAGGATTGGAATAAATGAAGCCAGGATTCGTAAACGTCGTCTCCTCATGCTCGAAGAACTCTTAAGGTTTCTTCAAAACTCTACTCCTAAAGAAGAGTTCGCCGCTGACGTACGCGAAGTTAAAAGCAAAATAAATGCATTGTTGGTGCGGAACTGCAGGTGCAACTCTTAGGACCAGCTAAAGTGGGCTTCTGATGTTCGGCATATGTCATCGGCGGTTTTTGCTGAAGAGCGTCGTTGTGCGGCTGTGAGATCTTGCCGCCGTTTGGTCGTGGAAAGTGGGACGGTGGAGTCTGACGCGGACATCTTGTCAGCCTTCCACGCCCACTTTTCCTCGTTTTTTGATGATCCTGTCTCTCCTTCAGAAGTCGCGAGATCTTGGGTGGAGGCACTGCCTCCGTTTGCTGACGACGTGGATACAATCATTACTCGTCCGTTTGTTGAAGATGAAGTTGTGTCCTTCCTGTCTGTCGGCGGCCGTCTTCAGTCTAGTCCAGGCGTGGACGGCTTTCCGTATGCGTTCTATGTTAAGACATGGAAGGTGTTGGGGCCTTTTCTTGTCCGGATGTTTAATTCTATCATTTCTGACCCTTCCTCCATTACTTCTGAGTTTACGGTGGGCAGGATTATTTTTCTGTCTAAGATTCCATCTCTCGAGCAGGTTTCTCAGTGAAGGCCTATTACGCTGTTGAACACAGATTATAAGGATTTCACTGGAGTCCTGCAGCGTAGGTTAAAACTTTTCGCCCCCGAGTTTTTCGATCCTGGACAGTGCGCAGGATGTCTGATAACCTTCTTATGATCCGTTGTGTAATGGAGGAAGTGCGCTTGCGTCGTCAGTCGCTTGCGATTCTTAGTCTGGATCAAGAAAAGGCCTTTGACAAGGTGAACCATGCCTTTTTGTTGGAGATCTTTCTTCATCTTCGTCTTCAAAACTTTGCTTTGGTTTTAGCCTCACTTTATGCAACAGCTACATCCTTTGTTTCGATAAATGGTTTATGTTCGCCTTCTTTCGATCTCTTGAAAGGCGTTAGACAGGGGTGTTCTCTGTCTCCCCTGCTTTATATTTTTTATCTTGAACCGCTGTTGCATCTTTTAAATCGTCACCCTCAAGTGAGAGGATATTCATGGCCAGCTGCGTCGATAAACATCGCTACGCTTGCGTATGCCGATGATATTGTTCTCTTTGCCTCAGATCCTAATACCCTGGATGTTTACAAAAAGTGCTTCGATTCCACTGGAAGCTCTATAAACTTTGGGAAATCCAAAGGGATTGTTTCTGGGTATTGGGCTGATGATCATCTCCGTCGATTTCCGATATCTTGGGGTGATCAAATAGTCGTTTTGGGTTATACCTTCTCATTTACTTTGTCTATGGATTTCGTACATTGGAAACCGGTAGTTGAAAAATGTGTGTCTCGCCTAAATAAGGCTTTTCGTTTCCGAACATCTATGTTGGTGAAGGTTGGTTATGTGAAAACATATATCATTCCATTGTTGTTGGCGATGCTTTGACAACTTGTGATGTCTCAAAAAAATTTAATAATTTTTTTTTTTTGCCATCACATTTCCTTGGCAACTTGTTAAGGATTGATTTTTCTCCTCACAAGTTTGTTTATTGTTGTTGTTATTTTATTTAGGATATTAGAAGTTTTATCTAAGAAACATTGATGTTTGAAATTATAATAATAAATAATTGTATATTTCCTTTTTAGTTAATAGTTTTTTATCTGTATTTTGTCCATTGACAATGCCTCAGCTGTTTGCCCCATTGTTGATGTTGCTTTTACTGGTTTTCTGTCATTTACATACTCATGCTTCATCGCAGTTTCTATTGTCACTACGTGCTAGCCGTCTGCTTCTTGATTGTTGCTCCTAAAGCATAAATTCAGCAACATCAGAAAACTTCTTCATTTCTTCTCCACTCCTTCCAGTTGTCGCCTTCTTCTTCTTCACTTCTACCAGTCCTCTCTTCACCTTTCTTCCACTCCACCATGATGCAAGCATGGAGCTTCTTCATCATCTTTAGTCATCGCAGTGTCTAAGTCTTACTTAGACTATCTTCAGATGTCACTTCTACTAAGTTAATGTCTGATGTTTAGTTTTTCTATCACCTGAAAATTTGAGCATCAGCATCTTCATGCGTTTTTCAACATTATGTTGTTCTTCCAGTTCTTTATAAGTAACTATTTGAAGATTTCTTGGGCTTAGCCAGATGATTTCTTCCAGATGTTATTTTGTAATTTCTTTAATCAACTGTGTAGAGTTTATCTAGATCCCATTGGACATGAATCTTAAATTCTCTTTTATTATTGTTACTTTAATTTCTTCTATTCTTCCCTTTTGACCATTAAACGTAATTCTAAATTTTCTTTTTAATCTTTTGCCCCTTTTTACTCATTTTCAACTGGAAAACGAAGAAGTCAGTTTTTTATATTTTATTTTTTTTAAACAAATCTTTTTGTGTTGGCCATACACATTTCAATTTTATTTTTATTGATTTGTTAAAATTCCTTAATTTTTTTCAAATTAAAATTTCATTTATTTTGTAATGCTTGTTTTATCATTTCATCATCTGCAAATCACTATTAAAGCATAAACCAAGTTTTTCAGATTTAACTTTATCATAATTCTGCTATATTTAATTGCTATATTTAATTGCACAACGCAATGTCTAATCTAAATGATGTTTAGATCTTTAAATCCATTATACGCTTTCACGCCAATGTCTTCTTTAATATTATATTTTCTTAAAGCTTTATTTAATCTTTTAAGAATTTTGATAAATTAAAATAGCTGAAATTAAGAATAAAAACTCTTTAATCTCTTGCTTCTTTCAGTTTAGTAACGTTCATTTCATATCGTTACATTGTCTTTATTCTTGTAACGTTAAGTTCGTTACATTTAGTGCCCTTAGTCATGTAACGTTCATAATAAAAACGTTACAAACTAACCGCGACAGCGCCTGCGATAGCGTACAATGTGTGTGACGTCACGAATTCGAAACTCCTTGGCACTTCTCTGGAATCTGTGACGTAACAATTGCTGAATCATGGCGTCAGTGTCGATCGAAGGGAGAGGGAAAAAAATGAAAGTTTTCCTATACTTTATTAATTTTGAGTTCGAATTGAAAATTTTTATACATGCAACGTTTTTACTGAGACCTTCATCTTTCATTGTTTTGAGTGTTGAATTTACCTTTAAGTGTTCCCAGGATTCCCTGGTTCTATTCAATAAGAAACTCGAATGGGTTGATAACGACAAATACCTTGACGTTATCATCGACTCAAGACTCTCCTGGAATCGTCACGTGACTTACGCTCTGAACAAGGCGAAAGAAACAGCGCCCTTAGCCTCGACAATAAATTACTTGTGTACAAGACAGCGATTCGGATCATCCTGCTCTATGGCATGCCTGCGTCGGCGATTATATGTAGAAGCAAATGAAGTGAACTCCAATCCTTCCGGAATGTTTGTTACCTTGAGGGCCGTTGCTGAGCTTGGAAGAAGGACCGTAAAAAAACTACACTAGAGGCTTCTCGCCCTTATATACAGAAAATATGGTACAATGGAGTAATATGACTGGATAACATACAACGAATCCATATAATGACCCTTTTAAAGCCGCATCTCTGGAATCCATAGATTTTCAAAGCCAAGAACTCGTCTCCTGACCTCCTTAACTATCAAACGGATTTCGACATTTTTTCCATTCCTAATTCCGTCTCAGATTTACTGTAATTTTCTTTTTGTATTTTATTATCTTATTCGTTTATGGATCATCCCTTCTTTATTCATTTTTATAAATTATTTTTATTCTATATTAGTCTGTTATTTATTATCCAATTGCTATTTTTCTGCTTTAATCCAGTTAGTGTATTTCTATCTTTAATAATGTACCCAGGGCGGCTAGCGACCGGGAAACCGGGAAAAGTCATGGAATTTTTTGGAACTGGGAAAAAGTCAGGGAATTTAACAAAAAATCAGAATTTTACTTTTCATTCTTATCCAATCAATGTACACCTATTCGGAAACTCTGTTCTCCCTTTATTGTATTTTAAAATCTCTACCAATTTCTTTGATATTAAGCTTAAAAAATAAAGGTCTAAATCATAAACGAGAAAAAAGGAAATAAATTTTTGAAAAAATATCTGGTACTGTATAAAAATAAAAAAAAAATTTTCTACAGATCTTTCTTTGGTCGAGAAATCGTTATTGATACAGTCAGGAAGGGCGGAGAGTAGGATCCGAAACGGAGCCCATAAAACATTAGAACCAACACATGGCATTTTGCTGTTATAATCATTGATTTTGAACTTGACGAACCATTAATTTGTGTTTATTTTCGCCACATGTCTCTACTTCACAATAACACTTTAAGAACTCATTATCAGATGATAAATAAACAAATAAAAGAAGAGGAAGTGTTATCAGTTTGTTAGGAGAATTCTTGAATACTATAAGCATAAATTTGACCATTTCAATGGACAAAATAAAGGAGATTGCCTTTGTTATGTTATATGGGGGGGGAGAAGTTCTCCATTTTGAGGTCATTTTCATTGGATGTTTCACATCATCATTTAACTGGAAAGCTGGTTGTGAATTGCCAATTTCACCTCATGTTTCATCCACTCATGAACCATCTAATTTCCTGCGGATGAAATTCAGATCTATTTTGAAACCAGGAGACGATGGGCTCCCTGTTTATTTAGCTGTTATTGATGGATCGGAGGCGAAAGGCTGCAGGTGGCGCCCGGTACGCAATTGGCTCCTATTCGTGACCAATATAGAAAATGCGCATCTGTTTTGATGGCAGCGTTTAAGTATCATTTGCATTGTGAAGGTGAGGAGAGAAACAGTTCTTGGAGGCGATAATAATAATAAACAGCTTTTAGAAAGTGAATCCTATTGTTTAAAGTGAAAATGGTTTTGGATCGCTTAGGAGACAGAAACAATCTACTTGTCTCCAAAAATATTATTTCCTCTTGTTGTTGTTATCGTCTGTTTTCGAAATGTTAATATAATTATTGCCTTTAAAAATAGTAGCAATAGTAATAAAATTATATCTTAGAATAAATTTCAAAGATTATATCATTCATCTTAGAATAAACTTCTGAGGCTTCTTTTTTCCATTTAAGTAAATGGACTATCTATACTTACAAATAATTTAATAATTTTCTTTTTTGTATAGGTTCTTAGTATTAAGTGTTGATAAAGCCGCAAAAGTTACACGTTTAATTCTTTATAGAATTTTTTAAGTTTTTCGTTATGAACTTTAACTGTATTGATTCTAATCTTCTTCACATGTTCATTTTTACTGATGTTCACATTTATATATTGCAAAATTTGATCAAAAAAGAGGCCGAGCAACTCCGGAGATATGAGCTAGAAATTTTGCACACTTGATCTTCAAAGCAAGAAAGACACTGTCTACATGAGATTTCGAAAAATTCATAATTATCGGTAATAATCGATATTCAAAATGATGGCAGCGTATACAGATAGGAGGTATCTCACCAACAATGTGCACGAACCAACTATATACAGGGTTTTAAAAAAGTCTGTTATCAGTCTCAATATGGGAATTACAAAGATGGAGATTAATAATAAGATGGGTAGTTTACCCTCAAATTTTGACGGGATCCATCTAGTAATTAATAACATTGTTATAGAATAATCAGTATATTTGAGTGTTATACTGCCAGCCCAAATCAAGGGGTATACAAACATGGCTGCCAGGTCAAATCACTTCCCTGCAACGAATTATCCGGTTTCACTTGCCCTGAATGCTATTAGATGGCTATGTCCATTCCTGTTATCTCCTTCTTCCATGGATCAAATAGTCAAATTATTATTCAAGTGTCGAAGTTTACAGAAAGTTTATCTTATTAATCTGATTAACCTTTAAAAGAAACCTATCCTTTTCTAAGTGGCTGATAAATTTCCCTAATTTTAAATGTAAGTTATACGTAATAAGTTTCAAATCATTTAACTTACCAAACAACAACTTAATAGCAATATTTAAATACTTTAATTTGGCAAAGTTAAAAAATTTCTTTGCAAATAATCCGAAATTTTACTTATTTTTAAATTATTAATAAACATGGGGAAGACTCCTGATCTCCTACACCTAAACCAACAAATAAAGGAGAAACCACTATTCCACAATGAAAATTTAATCCCGCCTATGTACATTTCAGTAGCAAAGCTACCTTCTTCAGCGTGATGTCAGACTTCTGATCACCCAGAGAATAATATGAATACCAGAACACGCTGAAGAAGGTACGTAGCTTTGCTACTGAAATGTACATCCGTGGGATTAAAATTTCTTTGTGGAATAGTGGTTTCTCCTTTATTTGTTGGTTAATCGTTGTCCACAGTTTCCGGCACCTCTACCAGAGATTTTCTACACCTGATATGAAAACCAATGTCCGCTCAATAACTTAATCTTGAGGCAATTCTTAAACAAAATATTCGGTCTCCAGGCCCTCGTTAGATCTTGATGAGTGGTCAATCTTTAATAACATCGCTTCTCTTTTTTCCGCAATATGTATATAGAGTGTGATACAAAAATGGGCCCCCCCCCCCTTTTATCAGGTTGTTGCAAAACTTTTTTCCGGATTTTTATTCCAACACAAAAACGATTGAACTTGAATGACAGATTCAGCTCTTGCAGATGCTGGGCAATGGTTGAAAAGTGAACCATGAACTGTTCTGCGAGTTCCCTCGTTGTTACATTGTGATTTTCATCAATTGTATACATAAGAACAAGACTGACCTGGCCGATCTGTGGATACTTTGATGCAAAGGAGACGATGGATTCCACTATTTCCAGAAAGAATTTATTCATCATAATATAGATGTACATTTCGGCTACAACGTAGCCATCTTCAGTATGAATCCATTTGATTCATACAGAAGATGGCTACGTTGTAACCGAAATGTACATCTATGTTATGATGAATAAATTCTTTCTGGAAATAGTGGAACCCGTCGTCTCCTTTGCTTCATCAATTGCTTGGCGTAGATCACCATCTGAAATCATGATTGGCCGACCAGAGAGGTACATCTTGAAGAGTGCTATCTCCGCGTCTGAACCGGCGATACCTTTCTTCTATTGTACGTAAACTAACAGTGCCATCACCTAAACGTTGGCAAATGTTTCGGTGACATTGCGCAGCACTGATCTTTCCAGAATACTCGTAGAAGATTATTGCTCGAATATGCTTGCGTGAAAGGTCTATTTCAGACCGTTGATGGCGCTCACAGATGTATAGTCAGAAAGTTGATTCTTGGATGTAATATAGCAAAGATATCCAAGAATCGAAAGCAATAATTTGTTTGAAAAAATATGAACACCCCCTTCGGAAAATGAGCCCTTCTTGGGCACGGGTTCTAGAACCGGAAGAAACTTTTGCAACAACCTGATATTTTCGTAACCGAAGCAGATATGTCAATTTTGATGAATCCAATGAATAGTAAGTTGTGGGTGACCTATCCCATGGTGCACTTTTCATCATCCCAAATACGCAAATTGAAGACTTGTTCAGCATGGAATTCCGAACAAAACAAAACAAAAAAAACCGGATGTGTGCTTAAGACCTACGACCGAAGTGAAAACTTCTATAGCGTTTGTAATCGATTGTAAGTAATGTATATATGAATGAAATAAATATTATTATGAATGTTAATACTTGGGCCACTCGAGAACAAGCCATAAATTAATATTGTTATTTATGAATAAACACCATTTATTTTCATTCGTTTTCTCATTAGATCTACACTTATAACTATGTATTTATTATCTGTTGAATTTTGCTGTTGATTTTGTAAATCCACTATTATTATAATCAAAGAAATAAGCAATGGGCTTGTGAAAACTAAAATACGAGATAAATAGTTTTGACTCAAATCTCCATCAGTTGTAGTTCCATATTTTGTTGTACTCTCAATTAGGTCATTCCACATATTTAAATCCGATGTGGGTTTTAAAATAACGCTTTTTGGTGTCGCTTTTTGCATCATGGTTTTTGTAAAGTCATGTCCAGCCTTAAAACATTATCATGTTAAAATCAATTGAAGTCACTTGAAGAAATCAACATTGAAATCTCCCTGAAAATCATAGGAAATTGGTAAGTTCCGAATGAGCAGAGCAGGCCTTTTTATGGTATAAATGATCAAATTTTCATGGATGAATCTACTTGATTTTTTTTTACACTTTTGACTAGTGAGTTGTAAACAGCAACTATTATAATAATTAGTCCATGCACATCGTCGTTACTACAAAAAATGCTTTGAAGAGCGAAAAACAGCGCTTTTGCAATCCCATCTCGTCGGCCATTATTTTTCTGGAAGTGACGTATTCGTCGGCCAATGAAATAATTTCTCGTAAAAGCAGAATTCATTAAAGACTAAGTGCTTTAGTTCTGCATTATTTAATCCTGCCCTTCAATTAAATTTAAGGAGAAGGGTGGCTCTTCAAAAGTAAATATATAAGAATAATTTACCGCCATGGCAGATAAAAGGAGCACTTTTTCGTGTTACATCAAGGCATCAGCCACATGTACATAGAACTAACGCGCATTATAAAACACTTGAAATAAAACTATGTAAATAAGAAAACTGAATTGAAAAATTCCTAAATAATTAAACTAACGTAAAAAGAGAATTTGAACGAATAAAATTGAAGAACCAAAAGGTTAAATGGAAAGTTGTCAGATCGTAGAATAAGGAAAAAAAATAAAAGAGAAAAAGTCGATGATCTAACTCGAGAACAAGATCGAGGGAGAAGAAGGAATAGAAAAAAATATGCGATAGAGAAGAAATCGAGTCACCTGCCACCCCGAGAAGAAAATAGAAGATGCACGAGAGAGAGAAGGAGGGAACCAAGCCGCGTATTGGTGGAGGAGGTGGATGCGCAAGAGAAGAGGAAAAAAAAGAGACAGAGAGTTTTGGAACCAGAGAGAAAGGACGAGGAAAAGAACACAGGAATGGAACCAAAAGGGCAATTGGAGAAAAGGAAAGGAAAGCCTAGAAGAGAAACAGAAAAAAGATTTTCGTCATGTTTCCGTGAATGAGGTTTTTCCCACGAGCCAGAGGAAAAGGAACGAACAAAAGAGATACGGAGGTGGCTTCGAACGAACGAAGAACGTGTGTGTCTCAAGCGTTGGAATTTCGAACTGGTTAAATTCGGAAAGAATAAAAGCTCCCGCCCGAGAATTGAAAGGATAGTGTGCTCAGTCTTTCGCTGAGGGAAGTGACTCTGATTATAAGCACAGGAATAGGACTTTTGTTAATTCTAGATGCAATTGTGCACGCCGCCGAAGGACGCCCGCGCAAGACCGACGAACCCGCCGTCAGACCAACCCTTCGCCGCCACACGTAGCGGAACGACGTGCCGATAGAATTTCGGCTCTGATGGAGGAACAGACAGGACGTAGTGAGCCCCTACTGCTGGATAACGGACCCGTGCCCGCCCTGGCAAACTTTTCGAGAGAGAACGATAGCGTACGCCTCGACGCGCCAACGAGCTCCGAGGTCGCTGTCGCCATAGGCCCGACCGACCTACAGAACGACGTCCCGATCTTGGCTCACCCTTCAACAGTGAAAGACGAGGACCCCAGCACTCTAGCCACGACAATTTTCGGCCGCTCGACGTCCGCAAACGACATACGTTTAGAAGTCCACGTAGACTACCATAGATGAATATTATGCAATTCCAACAATATTACACACAAACGCATCGAATTGATAACCTCCTTTATTTGAAGTAGGTTAATAAATAGATAACAATGGGCCTAACAATAGGCCTAATATATTACATGCCAAAATCTTAACACTGAAAAACCCAATGATACCGTAATGGCACCATTAACACTTCCCAATGATACCATTAATGATACCATTAGAACACGTACTACTAAACCAATTTCAAATATCATTAATTACACGTTAGATTCATGCAGGACACGTCATTACGAGTTGTTTGATATATTACATGCCATGTCTTTGCAATGAAAGTTTCCAATGGTACCACAGAACACGTGCTACTAAACCTTTATCAAGTATCAATAATTACGCGTTACATTCATGCATGACACGTCGTTACGATTATTTGATATATTCCATGCCATGTCTTTGCATTGAAAGTTTCCAATGATGCCATACAATACCATAGAGCACGTGCTACAAAAAGAGTTTCTACTATCTTTAATTACACGTTATATTCATGTATGACACATCGTTAGAAGTTGTTTGATATATTACAGCCATGTCTTTGCACTGAAAGTTTCTAATGGTATCATATGGTACAATAGAACACGTTATACTAAACCAATATCGGGTATCATTAATTACTTGTTATATTCATGCTTGAAACGTCGTTTCGAGATGTTTAATATATTACATGCCATGTGTTTGCGTGAAAGTTTCCAGTGGTAGTATAGAACACGTATTACTAAACCAATTCCGAGTATCATCAATTACTCGCTATATTCATTCATGACACGTCGTTAAGATTTGTTTGATATATTACATGCCACATGTTAGCATTGAATATTTTAAGGGGGTTTCATAATGGTACCATTAGTTCACTTGCTATTGTACCTATTCAGGATATCTCATCTTGCAACTTCGTTCGTGCTCTGTCCTATATTTATCGATTGGCGAAAAATGAATGTGAAAAAGTTAATTCGTTTTTGTTCAGAGGGGAAGCAAAATAAAATAGAATTTAATGGGTGGTACTTTAAAAGAAAGAACCCCAAAACTTAAGAGTAAAGGTGGCTCGTTAAAAGACTTTTATTTTGGTTTAAAAATTGCGATATTTATTTATAAAATACAAAAATTCTGTACAAAAGAATGTTCTATACAATATGATTTAATTGAGGAATAGGCATTGCGATCTCAATTACAAAAGAAAATATTTCTCGGAATAAAATAAAAAAATACTTAATTAAATGTACGTTAAATACAGCAAAACACTGTAACGAGAAATATTAATCGCTACATTGAGTGAATCGAGATTAAATACAAAAAAATTGTGACAGACCAATTCCTTATAAAGAACAAGAATATAACTCGTAAAACGATTTTCAAATATGCTGAAAAGAAGAATATAAAAATTTGTTGTTTAATATTACTGTAATATTTTTATATACAGCAATGGCGAAAACTGCATGTAAATTTACGTATTCGATTGCAGCGCTCACACGAATCTTTCCAAACGCGCGCGAAATGAGAATGAAATCCTCGCACGTCTAAATGTTTTAAACTACTGGGTCTATGTTCTTTCCACTGCTAGATCAAAGTTATCATAAACGTCAAGAGAGAAAAACCATTGTTTCAAAGCATTGCCGGGTAAAATCTTTTAAGCATTCCAAGGAGCTTTAGCTCTGACGCAGATGTAATTTTAATATCTCACTTTTACTTCCACTTGGTTTAAATAAACAGTGGAAATACCTTTGATTCTATATGCATTCACGTCATTTTAAAATATAGGCCTGACTTCAATTAGCCATTTTAACAATAAGCCTAATATTAATTAGTCATTTTTAACACTAGGCCTAACATTAATTAGCTAATTTTCACAATAGGCCTAACATTATTTAGTCATTTTAACTGTAGGCCTAACATAAATTAGCCATTTTTCACAATAGGCCTAACAATATTTAGTCATTTTAACTGTAGGCCTAACATAAATTAGCAATTTTTCACAATAGGCCTAACAATATTTAGTCATTTTAACTGTAGGCCTAACATAAATTAGCCATTTTTCACAATAGGCCTAACAATATTTAGTCATTTTAACTGTAGACCTAACATAAATTAGCAATTTTTCACAATAGGCCTAACAATATTTAGTCATTTTAACTGTAGGCCTAACATAAATTAGCCATTTTTAACAATAGGCCTAACATTAATTACCCATTTTTAACAATAGGCCTAAGATTAATTAGCCATTTTGAACTATAGGCCTAACATTATTTAGTCATTTTAACTCTAGGCCTAACATAAATTAGCCATTTTTTACAATAGGCCTAACTTTAATTAGCCATTTTTAACTATAAGCCTAACATTAATCAGCCATTTTTAACAACAGGCCTAACATTATTTAGTCATTTAAACTATAGGCCTAACGTTATTTAGCCATTTTTAACCATCGCCCTAACATTAATTAACACATTTAACAATAGGCCTAACAGCACTGAATTTTAAAATGAAATGAGCACGTGCTTCAAGAAAGCTTCATAACGGGCACGTGCTCCAGGCTGCCATCAACAATGCTTAAATGATAAACAAAAAGTAACTCTGTATTCACTTATGACTCGTCGGTAGGATTCAATTGATATATTACATGCCCTAAGTTCATATTCTTAACATTAGTGCTCGTGCTTGAAGGGGTCCACGAGAGCTCATCAAAAGTTGATATATCGCTGTTAAGTTCTTCCATTTTCGCGTTTTCGTGCAAACGATGGCTAGCCAGGCACATAAAGGTACTGATCATGCTAGTATTCTTATATATAGCTTTAGCTAAAGCTCGTAATAAGGGGTCATTGAAATACTTTTTGGGGGTCATTTTCTCGGACGTAGCATTTCGAAAATCGAAAAGAATGTCATATTCGTCTTGTGCTCGTCATTCCCGTTCGAATGACATATTACATGCCTTATATTGCCAATAAAAAAATTTAATAGGGGAGTTTGGGTCTCAATAGTCACGTGACTGTTAGACCGATTTCGACGACAAACTAATCAGGTGAGCTCAGGAAGGGTCTCTATCGAACAGCGAAAAAAGAACTTGAAAAAGTTAAAGCATTCTCGAGAAATCGTCGGACATACAGACGGACGGACGGACAGACAGACACACAAACAGAGCGAAACCAATATATGCTTTTCAGCATATAATAAGGAAAAGAACTATCAAATTTCCCATTTAATATCTAAAGAAAGACTGCGAAATAATAATAAATTATTAATGGGGAATAAGATTGAAAATGTGCAGCATGGCGTCCCTTATGCGCATTATTGTTGAAATAGCATTAAAAGAAATTTCATTATTGCCTTATGGGTAAGCCCGCAAAACAATGCTGCTCGGTAAAGAATCATGGCTGCCGCGAGACAGTGAGAAATTCAATAAGAAACTAAACATCGAACGGCAGGGTAGGAGTAATTTGCAGAGCATTGGAATGAAAGTTGAACGTCATGCTGCAGGCTAGTAAGGACGTGGAGGACCAGAAGGAGGGACGACTGGTCAAGCCAGAAGCTGGAAGTGGTCTGTCTGAAATAAAAAAACAGTAACCACGGAAAGAACAACAACAATAGTGGGACACACTTCCTCGTGATCACGAAAATTATTCGCGAGGGACAACTAGCTGCAGACAGTGATAATCACGTGGAGATTTTTTAATTAACATTCATTAAAACAATATATACTCAACAATCACTGTCTGCAAAACAGTAAAAAAAAAACTTAAAGAATAGAAAAAATAGAATAATTAATTACAAAGAAAATTATATCTATTTTGACATAAAAAATCCGAGTTTTCCCGAACAGTTTTCAAGTTATCTTACTAAATAATAAGCTCCTACAAATAAAGAGATCTGTTTATTTAGACCTAATAATTATTATCTACCACGTGCATCCTGCACGCGCATCATCCCAACAATGTAAAGAGCATCCGCGAAACCGAAAGGAAAAGCGCAGCACGCGTTTTCCCCAATGCGAAGATAATTCGTCTCTTTCAACAATTCTCTATGCCCTCTCTCCATATGTCAACGCAACGGATTGTTGGAATTGTATCTACAGACGGAAAGCCCTCTTTCCATCACAGCTGTCTGCTTCTCGCTCGCTCGGCTAAACCCGCGTCCCCCAAGAAATAGTATTATAAAAGTATCACTTCCAGCGTGACGCAGAAGTCACATTCATTGCCCAGCAAAAAGTTTATACGCGATGCGCCTATAGAAGTTTTCACTTTAAAATTTCCAAAATCCGATGAACGGGTCACCAACCATCACATGTTGAATTTATTAGTTACCTCCGTATGCACTTCACAAAGACATTTGAATGTTCAACATGCAAATCAAGAAATTACCAAAATTACTATAATATCATTCATTTTCATGAGGAAAAGCAAATATAAGGCATGTGTCAGAATACAGAAGACAGAACAATTCCAAGATGGCAAGCTACACTGTTCCTGAAATGGCCAACATGATCTTCTCCTTTGGGTTGTTGGTGATCCGTTCATCGGATTTTGGAATTTTATTTTTCGTTTTGTTCGGAATTCCATGCAGAACAAGTCTTCAATTGGAATTTTTCGTGTATCTGTTACGGTTTTTAAGATAGGGTTTGAATGTGTCCTAATTTGCATATTTGGGATGATGAAAAGTGCACCATGGGATAGGTCACCCACAACTTCCTGATCATTTGATTCATCCACAATAAAATCTTTGTATCCACTTGCATATCTACCTGGTTGATTCTTTTTTTTTTTTTATTCTGCCTGACTTTCAATGCCTCCTAGTTCTTACTGCTCCCCTCATTTGGTGAATTAGATTCATGGCCTTTCTCTTATCCAGATAGTCGATTAAAAGAACTCCCTCCGATTCCGGGATATACTGACGATAATTTTGACAGTCGAAACATGCGATGGGACGGAGAAAAAACGAGCTTCAAATTTTAAATTTCTTCTTTTATCTCTGGGTCTAAGTATGAACATGCCAACTGAACTTCCTCGGAAATTATTTATATTAGCAATGCCCACATTTACATGACACTAATCTACAGCTTTCAAACGAATCTTTAAATAAAGTGAAATGACATGATTCATCTTTAGACTAGTGTCCAAAAGTTAAGCATAACCAATATCAGTATACTAAAGAAAAATAACCAATTACCTTAAATACTGTGGATGCCAATTCCTTAAAACACAAAGTAAGTCCGCTTTTCCACAAAGATTTTTATTCATCATGAATATGTATATTTCGCCTACCAGGTAGTCATTTTTCATCATGATGCTGAAAGATGACTACTTGGTAGTCGAAATATGCATATTCATGGTGAAATAAAAATCTTTGTGGAAAAGCGGACTTCCTTTGTGTTTTAAGGTATCGGTATACTTACCAGAATGAGGTGAAACTTGATTTTTGTGTGCAACGCCGCATTGCAAGTGCAATAACCGACAAAAGTGTTAAATTAAACATGTTTTGTTTCATAAAAAGAAGCTTATGAAAAAGGGAGAAAAAGAACATAGTTTTCAAGGGCACGAAATATGGGGAAATATGGCTCTAATATAGGATATAGTCACCCCGTGCGACCACAAAAACCGTATATCTACATTCCATGCTTTCAATGAAGTTGCTCAAGAGCTCGGTTGGCAGTCCCATTCCTGGCGAAGAGCAGTTTTGAGCTCCGGGATGGTCATTAGTGGAGGCTGACGGGATGTAATTCGTCTCCATAGTGAAAATGTCTGATACTGTTAGCTCACCAAAGGCAGGTGCCACAGAGGAAGTGCTTTATAAGAAACAATGTGAGCAATGAAAGAAAATAGCGTGATGAAACTCATGAGGAAATGGTTGAAAGCTTAAATGAGGCTTTAAGTGCACTCAAGGTAAAAAGTGATGACAATACGGAAAAATATTTCAGCTATGGTCGTCCTGGTCATTATACGATATCATCTCCTGAAATGTATAATGACAATGATTTGAATAGAGAGAGTATGTCCAATTCCGCAACTTCAATTTTGGTAGGGTGTGAGGTGGACAATGTATGCTGTGTCAATGTCACAGTCCATGGAAGGAATTTAAATATGCTCGTCGACAGGAGAAGTTAGATTTCATTTATTGACACAAATGTTTACAAAACACTTTTCGTTTATTGAATCCTCGTTATTATACTCTGTTCAATGAAAGAAAAACTGGGCGTATCTAATTAAATTTCCGAATTCAATTGTTAGACATTGTTGCTAAGTAAAATTAACAATCACTTACAATTGAAATTGGAAATTTAACTGGACACGCCCAGTTTTTCTTTCGTTGGACAGAATATAGAGTTTCAACATCCTATAAGAGTACTTTGTCAAATGATTTTTTTTTTAGTTTTTAAGCAATTTATGGGAATTTGTACTCTGAAACTTCACATACGAGGAACATTTATTGAAACACTGAGGATCACTCATAACTGAGACTGGAGCAAGGATTATTGAAATGAATATTTAACAATTCCATTTTTCTCAATCCAAAGACAAGCTCCTTGTCCTGTAACTACATTCTAAACATTTGATTTGTTAGTTAATTCCTAAGCTATGCAGAGATACATGTAGATCATTCTCTTCTTGATATTTCTTGAGGTCTTTCATCAAGCATGTATTGAGAGCTTTATCCAAAAATTTTCTTTCTCGACGTCACATAATCTTGAAGTTGAAACATCTCAGATATTGATAGGTAAATTTTGGAAAATTGAAGACACTGCACCAAGCTTCAGTTTAGGGTGTGCTTTAGCCTTGATAGGTGACTGGTGTCCTCCCAAGATAACACTTCAAGCCAAGATAGTAAATGCAGATTGATAGCAGCTATTCAGAAGTTGTTTGCTACTGAAAAAACAAAGGAATTAATTATTACATACTATCTATATATATAAAGAAGGATGTTTGTGGGTCTGTGCGTCTGTGGGTGGCTCTGTGGGTGGGTCTGTGGTTCTGTGTGTACGTTTTTTATACAAATCTACAGTTTTATTCCGATCTTGATGAAATTTCGCATACATGACCTTCAAAGCATGAGGAAGGTCACTGTCTACTTCAGATTTCGAAAAAATAATAATTATTGATAAAAAATCGATATTCATGGTTATGGCAGGGCATATTAATGAGAAATATCGCATGACCAACAATGCAAGACAAAGTTTTTGCAACAATGGTATCAACA
>JAHWFO010106401.1:1034740-1054419 GCA_023313115.1 Rhysida immarginata
ATTCACCAATAACAATGAGCTCAAAATGATGATGCAATGATAAAGCAGTCCTTTCCAAGAATTATAACAATGCAATATGGATAAGTTTCAATTTGTAACAATGCATAGAATTCCTGTTATTCAGGCTTTTCTTAGAAAAGAGAGTTCTTAGTACTTAACAATTTCTTGAAAATCTTTAAAAATGATCAGTAAATGGAGACAATGGAGAGTTAGCAGACTATTGAGACAGAGTGGAAAGACGAGAGAGGAAGCACTCCTTTAGCTCCGTGATGTATTGAGCAAATGGGAAGCAAGTAAATAGAAGATTCCGCGACCGCTAGACTGCACAAAGTGATGAATGGCCAAATTTTGCTTCAACACATCGAGAGAAGAGTGGAAATTGCAACAACACTAAGTATACATCTGAGGTAAGATTACCTGAGTAAGAAATTATTGGAGCGGTCCATCCATTGTGAGCCTTTAAAAAGATTTTTTTCGAATTTTCATTAAGAATTTTTACTGTAATAATTCTAAGCATTTTCATGTGTTTATTTTTAAGATATTGCAAAATTTAATTTAATTTTTTGAGATTGTTCTGTTTACATCCAAGTGTAATTATCCCGGGCAACGCCGGGTACCTTATGGAAATAAATTCGATAGCAGTTTTCTTCTAATGAATTCTGCATCATTCACACCGAAAAAGGATCGCATTGCTTTCATCCCGAGGGCATTCTTCCTCGAGAAAAACGAAGCGGCAACCGTTCGCCATGTTGATTGCTCATGGATTCAACGCGCCACAGCAAACACGATAAGAAAGGAAGAGACTAGCAGTGACCTCCCCTCTAGTGGTGCCTTCGCGCCGCCATATTGGGAATGGCAAGAAATAGTTGATCTCCAGAGGCAATGCATGTGAATCGGTTTGGTTTTGTTTGGTTGGTATTAACGTCCTTTTCAACTGCTACGGTCATTTCAGGACAGCGTTATAGGGGCCGCAAATTTTGCCTCGCAAGGGTTTTTAACGTGCAGCTGGCAAACGACTACACGGGACCAACAGCTTGATCTCAGGATTTTCCACCTGAAAAAAATCTTCGTCGTCCTCGGGCATCAGCGGCGATCACGTAACCACTGAGCCACCGACGCTGATGTGAATCATTCGCAAACAATTAATTTTTCTAATATCTACTTAAGATATCTGGATGAATTTTTTGGGGGACCACCAGAAAAACTTGCTCTATTAAACAAAAAAATAATAATAATAATCATCCAATTCGGTCCATCTGATAAAAAGTTATTTGGTGATAAATAAAGTTATTCTTAAACGTAAATTAAAAAAAAATAGTTTAAATGGAAAAGAAGGAAGAGATTATACAATTAACTAGGAAAATTCTCCTTTATAAATTATAATTTGAAAGTAAATAAAATAAAATGCACAGTTCACCAATTATAATCCAAATTATTGTTGATTTGTACGAGATGTATTAATTATAATCGCTCCTTCTAATAACTAACTGGACCACATTCTCAAATTATATTGGACAAATCGTTTTTTGAAAAGATCCAATACTTCAGTTCACAAGTAATTATAGTATTAGTTAATTGCTTATTACAATATGTGGATTAATAAAAATTGATTATTTTATTGAACTGAGAATTATTTTTTCCTTTTCTTTTAATTTAAAATTTTAAAATATTTGTCTTTTAAAAATTCGTTAGGCATTGAATCAGATATTTGAAGTCATTAAAAGTATACGTTATCGTTAGTTAATACAATAAACGTTTTTTAAAAAAATCAGAAAACAGGTTATACTTACTAATAGTTCCAGAAAAAATCATCTACAAAAACAGCTGAAATTACATTGAGAATATACGCCGCCTTAGGTTTTTGCCAATAGCAACATGGCGAATGCTGCACTTCCGGTGGCACCAGTAGCGCTCAGCGAAGTGAATAGGGCCACAGGGTGCTCATGACCTATTTAAGGATGGCGCCACTGTTCCGCCATTTTGCCACTGGCAAAAGCTTAGTAAGGCTGCATTACCTGTTAAGCATCAAGCTACTTCAGGGTTATTTATTCACCTGGAGAACTTATACTAAATTTAGATATGTATAACATATTAAATACTGTGGCATTTATAGGTCTGACTACTGTTACTCTTATTTAAATAATTATCCTTCAAAATAAAAACCTATCAACTGAAAGTTATGTCTCACAATTAGATTGATCAGCTAACCAATTCTAGCAGTATATAAGCCGAAATAAAGTACGATTTTATTAGATAGAGTATAAGCCGAATAAAGTATTAGATAGAGAATTATCCTTTACACAATTGATTAGTTAATTGCAGTTAGCAGTAATAAAAAATGCAAAGAAGAATAACATTATACAAAGTGTTACATTTGTTATGATGCATGTAGATGTATAACACATCTACAATAAGTACATTATATATACAATATGAACGTAATACAATATTTACAACCTTACATGATTATAAACCTGAAAAAAAGGTACACAAATAAAAAATCTCATTGATGCCGGAACAAAATTGCTTTAGTCAATTTGTTCCTTATTTTAGGTCCAGTTATCCCATTTTAGTCGTTTATTCCGACAATTTTACAAATTCTTCCACATTTTTGCTCGCTCTTATGTGGCTCCAATGAGTTCAGTGCTTCTTTTTGCCAGTAGCAAGATGGCTGCTCAGTAACTTCCGGTTTCTGCTCAGTAAATGGCGTTTTCCTGTGGCCATGAGCGCTCTAGCCTGACTTATCTTCCCTACTCTGAAGAATAGGGCACTGTCAGTCTCTTCGTTTCATTTGTCTCTGGATTATACAGCTGGGACAATCAATGCTAAGCGAAAGGAAACAGGATGACTCATCAAAACGATTACAGCGCCATAGCGGTACAGTGGGACCGCAGACTAAAATGCCATAGAAGATTAATGCAAAACGTCTTGAATTGGGCTTTTAAACATTTTTTTCCTGGACCTTTAAAATTTTTTTATCGATGAAAAAATTTTAAAAGGATAGTTTTGTTAATTTGTTTATTCTTATAATGTATTTTTTATTCGTTTGGGAGATATTTTGATCTATTTAAAATAAGTTTCAGAAATAAATTCATTTTTTTTGTACAAAATTAATTTTTTGATGTAGATTAAAAGGTAAAAATAAAGAAAAGCGAAAAATTTAAAGCGCCAAATTGTAAGTTGTAATTAAAAAAAAAAAAATTTTAAAGTTAAGTTACTCTTTGATATCTATTCAATTTTCTACACATGTTCAACATTAAAACTTTGACGCCTGAAATGTTCTTCTTTTTTAATTTACTTAAAAACACATGTATCCATTCAATTATGTCTACACGAATGAAGAAAACCAATCGACTACGTTTGCCTAGTAGGAAGGGCAACGCGTTGATGTTAGTTTTCGACGGAGCAACGCGCGTCTTTTAAACAGTCGTCCAGCCACATGTTTTGAGTTAGATTTTCAGTTGTTTTATTCATTGATTTATGTATATCATATAGTTAATATACATGAATGATGAATGGTTTTATTTAAAAAAAATAGCTAAAAATGGTGCAATTCTGTTCAGCTTATGGTTGTTCAAATAGACGAAGTAAGGAAAACCATGAAGTAACTTTCCACAAGTAAGTAAATTTATTTTTATTCATCATTTTTAAAATGAATGGAACATGCAATGGGAATGCTAAAGTCTTAAAAATTGCTTTTAGATTTCCATTTCCTAACGAAAAATTGCTGGAAAAATGGGTAAATCAGCTGAAAAAAATAAATTGGAAGCCAAACAAATACAGTGTTGTTTGCAGTGCTCATTTTACTTCTGACTGTTTTTTACCAAAACTGAATGCTGAATCCCATGCTGTTTTAAAAAAAAATGCTTATCCTACAGTTTTCCCTGCTTTCCCACAACATATGCAAGCAAAAATTTCTACTAGGCGGATTCTCAAAAGAAGCAATGCACTTGTGGAAGAACCACCCAGAATAGTAATGTATAAAACATAATTGATTTGAATTAATTTAATAGGTTGTAAATTAATTTATTTTAAAATGATTTGCATGTTAAAAATATAATAATATTTTAAATAATAATTATCAAATATATAAATCAAAATTCAAGTAACCTTTTAATTGTAACCAACAATTGAAATAATCCAGCAGCAATTTATTTCATTAACAGAAAACACTATTTAACTTAATGTTAAATATTATTTGTATTTTAATTTGTAAATTGGGAAATTACTTATTTCATCATACCTCATTTCAGAGATTTTAATAAAATTTGAATAACCTGGTTTTTAAACATATTTAGAGCTAGATGAAGTTAACAATTGAAATATTTATTTCTCTTGTTAATTTATTTTGAAAACGTAAAATTTTTAAATTTTTTTTGAAATTTCTGTAATGAAGTAAGATAAAATAAAATAAAATAAAAATTATTTAATGAAGTATTTTTATTGCGTATTGTAGGTCATCTGTTTGCCTGCTCTGGATGATGGTATTGTAAATTCAAACATATCATTGCCTTCTTCACTAAAATCTCCAGATCAGTTCCCAAGTGAACGTGGCAGACCACGGCTGAATCGAGAACAAAATAAACTATTCACCAATTGGAAAAATGCAGAAAAAATCAAAACACTGCAACAGAAGCTTCGTAGACGCAATTTTAAAATACAAAATCTCAAAAGTCATATACAAGAGCTGAAGGGCAAGGAATTAACTTCTGATGATATGATTGATACTCTTTCTTCTCACTTCGAAGGCATTCCGCTACATTTACTCGTGCACAAACTTAAAAACGCAAGTGATCCAAAAAATGGTGAGAGGTACACAGATACTATGAAGCAATTTGCATTGGCTGTGTATTTTTATTCACCAAAAGCATATCGTTACCTTCGTTCACATTTCAGTTTGCCCCATCCAACTGTTTTACAAAAATGGGTATCCAAAACGAACTTTGAACCAGGACTATTGGAAGAAGTTTTCCAATATTTAAAAGCAAATCGTGAGAAGTTTCCTTGGCTCTTAGATTGTGGTATTGTTCTTGATTCAATGGCCATCCGCAAGCAAATTATCTGGGATACCAAAAAATCTACATATTCTGGCTTTGTCGATTGTGCAGGCGTATGTTGTGATAATGGAGAATTAGCAACAGAGGCTTTAGTTGTAATGTTTGTTTCGCTCAAACAAAGGTTCAAATGTCCAATTGGTTACTTGCTTGTAAATAAAATTTCATCCTGTGTACAGACTCAATTTCTGGATATATGTATTGGTAAACTCCATGAAATAAACATCAGAGTGTGGTCGATTACATGGGATGGTGCTGCAGTTAATTTTAACTACCGCTAAAGCTTTGGGTTGTGTCATCGATCCAGAAAGCAATACATTTCATGGAAAATTTGAACATTCTAAAATGGGACAGGTAGCAGTTATTTTTGATCCCTGCCATATGGTTAAACTGGCACGAAATACTTTGTCAGACTTGAAAATATTGGAAAGTCCTAATGGTAAAATTGAATGGAACTTCATTGAGCAGTTGAATAAATTTCAAGAAGCAGAAGATTTAAAATTTGCTAATAAGCTTGCATCGGCTCATATTCATTGGAAAAACAAACAAATGAACGTAAGATTGGCAACACGGTTACTGAGCTCACGTGTGGTTGATGCCATTAGATTCTTAAGAATGAATGGTCATGCAGACTTCCAAGGCTCAGAATATACGGAGGAATTTATACGTACAATTGACCGTATTTTTGATCTCCTGAATAGCCGTAATTCAATTTCAAAAGGATTCAAAGCTCCAATTTCTTTGCAATTATTGGCTCATCAAATTGAAAGAGCAAAAAAAACTAGAGATTACCTGCTTGATCTCAAAATACAAGGCATTCCTATAACAAAACATAGCAGACGAATATTTGCAGTTGGGTTCATTATTGCATGGGACTCCGTGATCTTTATAGCAACAGCACTTCTGTCTCGATCTCAGGCTCCTTTCAAATACATTCTAACTTACAAATTTTCTCAGGATCACATTGAACTTTTCTTTAGCTGTATTCGTTCTTTTTTAGGTCCGAACAACAATCCAAATTCTCTCCAGTTCAAATGGGCTTTGCGAAAACTTTTAAAAAACAGTGTGGCTTCTCAAACAACAGGAAATTGTATTGGGTTTAATGAAGAACATGTTACTTCTATTCTTGAATTTCGAACTGAAGAACGTTCTGTTAGGGAATCGCAATCACAACCCATTAATGCCGGGAATGAAGAAATAGAATATTTTGCAAATTTATTGGATGCTACCGTATTGTCTGGGTTTCAAAGAAATATTCTTTGCTACATTTCTGGTTTCATAGTTAGAAAAATCAAACCCAAAATTACTTGTTCTGATTGCCTGGAGTTATTAGAGAGAAACTGTAATCTAGTTTTGCCTGAACATTCTTACATAAGACAACTTCCAAGTTCAAGAGTTTTTTTAAACTGTATCAATAGAGGTGGTTTAATTCAACCCTCAGATGAGGTTTTGAAAATTGTTGAAATTTGCGAAAAAGCATTTAATACCATTATGATACATAACAGTACTGGAATTAATAAACGTAACGTTGATAATTTGCTACTGAATTGTGTCATTTGTAACAAAAACCTTCACTTTATTTTTAGAGATAAACATCCAATTGTGAATGACTTTTTAATGGAAGATTTGCATGAGAGTCAAATTATTAGTATAATTGTTAAAACTTTCTTCAAAATTCGATTGTTTACTTATGGTAAGAAATATTCAATGGCTGCAAATGGAAATGCAACCTCTATTCGCCAAAAATTACACAAATTAATTTTATTTAATCATGTATAAAACTTAATAGATTGGATATGTTCAAGATACATATTAATCATTATATACTTTACTTTTCTTTGATAATTTTCCCTTAATTTTTAAATAAATATTTCATATATTCTAAAATAAAATATGTTTTTTTAAATATTTTAATTACTGATTATAATTTTCGCATTTTTACAAGAATAAATTAGATAATCATCGAAGAAGTTATCCAGTTTACAAAGTTAGCATATAGAAACCAGCGATCTTTTGCCCTTCCTCCTTGGAAAAAGTAGTCGATTATTAGGCTTCACTCAACTCCCATAGAGTGGTGCATCCAGTTAGTTAATATAGATCGATGGTAACATGTTCATAATTGGAATAATCAGATTTTTGTTTTAAGATTTTACTTTTCTTGTTCTTTTTTCTTGATATTTTCCCGTTTCATCTTATTTGACATGAATAACCGCCAAATTCTTCGTTGAATATTTATTTGACACAACTATTTCTGCTTTAGTTCGCAATTGCCGACCATTCAAGTTAAGAACTAACCCACCCTCGTCTACATTTGAAGATTCATCAGATTTTTTATTAGCTTCAGGTGGTTCAATTAAAAATTTTTCTGTGAAAATTGCAAACCTATGTTTCAACATAAAAGTAAAGAAATCACTAATAGTAATCAAACTTTTTTGATTTGAAAAGAATGTGATGGAAATTCTGGATTAATTATTCACTCACTGTACCTCTGAGGAATAGGTCGACACGCTCAAAATATGTGAAGCTGTCACTAATAAAAAATTTTTAAATATTCTACACTTGTAAAACATAAAACAGAGATTAATTGATTATTATATTCATTACAACTCATTTGATTGGTTTAAAGGTTGTCCTGAGAAATTGACTTTGGGTTTAAACATATTTGCTGAAATCAAAAATTTCTCAAACTGGGAAATGGTTCAATGAAAATAAAATTAAAATTAAAAAACCAAGGAGGAAAAAAATGAAAAACTAGCACATGTATGAACGTTAACTTATTACTAAAAATCTGTTTTCATTACATGTGTATTCGTTTTTATTTTACTCAGCCATTTTCTCCTGTTTGTATATTGTAAATTCTGAAAAAAAAGAGGGAGCTAAAACACCACACGACCGAAGTGAAAACTTTTATGGCGACATTAGTAAATCATACAGTTCGTTGAACAGTCGCTAGTATGAATGTGCTTCGTACCGCAAAAAGCAATCCAGCCAACAAGAAATGTAAACTGGCTTAAGGAGACTTTAATACTGTATCTCTCGATCACTTATCCACTTGCACGTCTTTCCTAATTTGTTGACAAGTTCATTTCTGATATCTAGTAAATATTGTACGGAATAAAACTTGTTTATTCTGTTAAATTACATTAAGACCATAGTCGGAGCTGACAAAAAGAAGAATGATTTGTAAACAATGAATGCCTTACTAATTCTTGCTAGAGGTCATAAAAAAATTTTTTTGGGTTAACAATTGAAATTGATACAATGCAAACAATTGTACATTCACACAATCTCCCCCTTGGACATTGTTTGCATTAAGTTACACAAATTAAATCACACAATTCTGTATGCTTATTTTTCTTGAGTTTCTTGGTCATAATATCGTCTAAGTTACAGTAACTACTGATGTATTTAAGTTGAACTTATCCATTATCTATAAGTTCCTTGACAAACTGCAGTTTAATATCTATGTGTTTGGTTTTGGCATTCTCACGATGATTGGTTGCAAAATCAATCGCTGCCCTGTTGTCGCAGTAAATCGTTACAGGCGACAGAAAATATATCATGTAAATTTAGTTCTTCCAGTACACGAGAGATCCATATTGCTTCTTTACAGGTTTCTGCTAATGCAATGTACTCACTTTCCATGGTGGATAAGGCTACACATTTTTGTTTTGTTGTACGCCAACTTATCGGTGATCCACCTAGCACTATCACAGTTCCACTGAATGAATGTCGATCTTTGCTTGTTGCCCAATCAGCATCCGAATAGGCTTCTAGGTGGTGGTGACCTTCATTCTTGAACCATAGTTTCTTTTGTAGAGTAGAATTAAGATACCGCAAAATATGCTTAATACATTGAATATGCACTACGCTTGGTTTTTCTACATACTGGCTAAGCTCTGTAACAGAAAATAGAATATCTGGTCGCGTCTTGGTAGCCAAATACATTAGTGATCCAATGACACTTCGAAACTGTTTCTTATCTTGACTATCAACTAATATTTCATTATCCATAAATTTGATTCCTGGATCCATTGGACTAGATGCAGTTCTTGTATCATCGAATCCATACTTTATTAGTAGCGTCTTGATAAATTCTATCTGATCACATGTAAGTGATCCATCATCCTTATGATTAATTCTAACATTCAGTATATAGGAAATTTCTCCTAAATCCACTGTTTCGAACTTGGACGAGATCACTTGCTTGACAGACTCAATATTTTGCATGTTGGGACCAAAAATTGCTATATCATCAACATATACCAAAATAAATACTCCTTGATAAGTATAGATGCAGCTTGAACTATTCATCCTTTTAAATTGTAAAGTTTGAAAAGTCCTATCTAGTTCATTGTACCATGCATTACTTGCTTGCTTCAATCCGTATACAGCTTTTCTCACTTTCAACACTTTAGTTTCTTCACCTTCCTTTATGCATCCATCTGGTTGTTGCATGTATATTTCTTCTTCCAACTGACTGTATAGAAAGGCACATTTTATATCAAGATGCTTAGTTTTCCATTTCAAAATGACTGAAAGTGTAAGCATTGCTCTTATGACTGAAAAGTTCACTACTGGAGAAAATGTTTGGAAATAGTCAACATTTTCTTCTTGAAGAAAACCTTTAGCAACAAGTCTTGCTTTAAATCTCTTAATTTGACCATTTGAATCCTTCTTGACTGCAAATACCCATCTACAACCAATTACATTTGTCTTCAGGTGGGTTAGTCAAAATCCATGTTTTTCTTGATTCTTAACATTTCTTCTTCTATTGCTTTGTACCAATTCTTTGCTTCTGGCATTTGCATTGCCTCTTGATAAGTAGTTGGTATTTCAACTTTCAGATAATTAATTTCCTTGGGTTTACCCGCTCTTCCAAATGGATTCCATATAATCTTGTTAGGTCTACCTCTTCTTCTTTTAGTTTCATCTATTTCGTTCTTATCACTTGAGCTTGACTCTACTTCTATGTCTTCTTCTTTAAGAGAATGTTGATCGTCTTGTCCTTCATCTCTCTCTCCAGTGTCGGTTTCTTCATTCCATGCAGGAAAATCATAAAATGTTAAATGGTCGTGGTCTAAACATTCTATGCCAAGTCTTGATTCATCAAATTTCACATGTTTAGTCTTGATGACATCTATCGTTATTGGATTCCATAAACGATATCCCTTTGTTTGATGAGCATAACCAATCATGATACATCGTTGCGCTCTGCTTGCTAGCTTGCTTCTTTTCTCTTTAGGAATATTAGCAAATGCAAGACATCCAAATACTTTCAAGTGTTTTACACTAGGTTTGTGTTTTGTCCACAGCTCTTCAGGTACTACTCCCCCTGTCATTGGGTGTATCGTTCTATTTATTACATAAGCAGCAGTCACAACTGCTTCACCCCAGAATGATGGAGGTAACTGTGCAGAATCCAAACTTGATCTTGCAAGATTCATGAGAGTACGATTCATTCGCTCAGCTATACCGTTCATATTCGGACAATACATATTAGTTGTTTCATGTTTAATACCTCGTGCACGAAACATATCATCTAGAGTTTTATTACAAAATTCCAGGCCGTTATCAGTTCTGAAACTTTTCACTTGTTGTCCTGTTGAACGTTCTGCTCGTTCTATAAACATCTTAATATATGATGGTACATCACTTTTCTTCTTGATAGTGTATACCACTGTTCTTCTAGAGTAGTCATCAATACACGTTAAGAAGTATGAAGCTCCGCCATTTGTCTTCACTGGCATCGGGCCACAAAGATCAGAGAGAATTAGATCTAACACCCTTGAAGACTGTCGCTTATCAATGGGAAAAGATGGAGTTTTTGCTGATTTGCCTATTTGACAACTTTCACAGGACTGTTTATCTTCTTTAGTTTCTTCAAGACCAATAACACTTCTTTTGCGCATCATCTCTTGTATGGTAGATGTGTTAAGATGACAAAAACGCGTATGCCATATTTGTTCCGAGTCTATTTCACATCGAGCTATAAACGATGACTTGTGATGCTTGATAGGTTCACCATCAACATTGTAGAGTCCATCTTTAACTCGTGCTTGTGCAATAGTTTGTCTATTCGCATTCTTGTTTGTTGCTAATCCTTTGGAGAAAAGAACAGTTTTCTTATTTCTCTCAATCTGCGATATAGAAATTAAATTTCTTTTCACTTTAGGTATATATAGCACATTCTTCAACGTTACGTTTTGAATTCTATTGCCAATCTTCATTTTCATTTCTACTTCTTATATTGTTCCTCCTGATGTCTTGATTTGCATACTTGTATCATCTACTAAATTGAAGAACAAAGTTCTATCATTGCATACATGATTTGTTGCTCCACTGTCTAAAAGCCATTGTTGCATTTCATCTTCTGAATGGTTCACAGTGGTCAACAGAAAACTTTCATATTTGCATTTTGTAAAGTTTAGTTTCTTCTTACTTTTGCTTCTGCAATTACGTATAATGTGACCCGTTTTTCCGCATCCAAAACAAACCACTTTTTATTTATTATTGTCCTTGGTAGTTGTGTTCGTCTTCCGGTAAGTTTGACCTTGGTTGGGTTCTTCCTTCTGTTTTTGATACAGATATGCACTTTTGGATTCTTCGGGTTCACTTAGTTGCCTTCTATCATATTCAACTAATAAGGTTGTCTTTATCTCCTTAGACTTAAATTTATCATCTTCCAAATTAGCAAGTGATATTACGAGTGCTTCATAGCTATCAGGCAATCCAGTCAACATTGAATAAGCAAGTTCCGTGTCATCTACTTTAACGCCTGCTTCAACGAGTTGATCATATCAAACGATTTAGGTAAGAGGACATTGACTCACCATCCTTCAAGTGAATTTTCATGAGCTGTTTCTTCAATTTTAAAATTCTTGGCTTCGACTTTGGTTCATAAACTGATGCTAGAGTGAGCCAGGCTTCTCTTGGTGTTTTAGCGTCTACAATATGCACTTGTTGATCAGATGATATACTTAAAGCAATAGTAGCTAAAGCTTTTTCATCTTTCAAGGTGAAATTACGTCTTTCTTCAACAGTAGCTTGTGGTTTCAGTTCAACAGCGTCGTTAGCATAATCCATAATTCACGCTCAATTAGCATCATTTTAACATTATATTTCCAACTTCTGTAATTATGGTCGGGCAGTTTTTTTAATATGATGAGTAATAGGCTGGTATGACGCCATAGTATTAAACTATTCTGTGTACTTTACTGCATGATGTGCTGAATACGTTAATAAGCGCTCTAAACAGAAAGAAAGCACTTATCTTTGACAGGAGCCTATTAATTTAGTCCTTGTAGCGTATCTTCTTAATAAATAGCTGCTTGGTTTACAAGATGTCGGCCTTCACATGTCTTCGAATGAGTCGGCATTGTTATTTCTCCATGGCTTCTCGGGTTACAGTGAAGTTGACCACTTAATTTTTTGTTAGATTAAAGTCAGTATACTTCAATATTTACTTCGCTCAGTGGAATGCTCTGCTGCTTGACCCATAACCATGTACGGAATAAAACTTGTTTATTCTGTTAAATTACATTAAGACCATAGTCGGAGCTGACAAAAAGAAGAATGATTTGTAGACAATGAATGCCTTACTAATTCTCGCTAGAGGTCATAAAAAAAATTTTTTTGGTTAACAATTGAAATTGATACAATGCAAACAATTGTACATTCACACAAATACGAATCTTTCAGTGGACTATGAGAATGGCCGAGTTTAGTGGACAGGTATTTCGCAGAAACCTATTAATGGAACACGTAGTGGTGTTTACTATTTTTTCATGTGCATTTCTTTACGTTATGGGCAGAGTTAACCAAACTTCACGAGTTGTTTACTATTTTAAGGAAAGCAATTTTGACAGAACGAAACAGGAAACTTGTTTTTATTTTAAGGTTCAGAACATCGTTAGGTATCTCACTATATCCTTTTCAAAAGCATACAGCAGATCAGTTCTAGATTACATACAATATATTAGCATTGAAAAGCCCAATGATACGGTAATGAAACCATTAATGATACCATTCCAACACGTACTACTAAACAAATATCGAGTATCATTAATTACTCATTATATTCACTCATGACACGTTGTTACGAGTTGTATGATATATTACATGCCTTATCTTAGCATTGAAAGTTACAACAGTACCATAGGGTGCCATATGGTATCATTAGGGCACGTGGTAATAAACCAATTCCCACTATCATTATTTACTCGTTATATTCAGTTATGACACGTTGTTACGAGTTGTTTGATAGCATTCTGTCACACACTATAGTGTGTCATATGGTACCATTAGTGCACATGCCACTAAACCAATTCCCACTATCATTATTTACTCGTTATATTCAGTTATGACACGTTGTTACGAGTTGTTTGATATATTACATGCCATGTCTTAGCATTGAAAGTTACAACAGTACCATAGGGTGCCATATGGTACTATTAGGACTAAACCAATTCCCACTATCTTTATTTACTCGTTATATTCAGTCATGACACGTTGTTACGAGTTGTTTGATATATTACATGCCATCTCTTAGCATTGAAGTTCCAACAGTACCATAGGGTGCCATATGTAGGCACGTACCCAAGAATTTTTCCAGAGGAGTTCGAAATCTCCATTTATTGGACCTTTTGTTCGAATAATCCATTCTTTTTATTACGTTTTAATTACAGTAGTACTAATTAAAAATGAACATATTTCAGTGATATATTTGTAAAGTTGCTTGTGAAGTTTATGCTATTATACATTGTTGATATAAAAAAAATCAATCTGCTTACAAAATTCGGATTTCGTTTTTGTGAAAAATTCTTACAATAAAAATTAAAAAAACCGTGAACAGATATAAAATTTAAATCGCAAGCCTTTCGACTAAAGTCAACTTCTGGCAATGAAAGATGTGATTGAGGAATTGTCGGTCTGGTTCAGTGTAGGTCATAGGGGAAAAATTCTTTTGTTTAACTGGAGTGAGTAAAGAGTGGGATGATTGGTGGGGGAGGGGAAATGGCACTGGAACAGGTCAAAGGGGAAAAAAGGAAAAATTAAAAAACTGAAATTAAAAACAACCCCTCGCCAACCACTCCTCCTTGTTCGCTTAGAGTTTTTAATAGAATTTAAACAATAGATTTAAATTCACAGAACTAAAATTCATTGACCTTGAGCATTTTTGGGGTGGTCGTTCGACTCCCTCCCCCCGACCCCCGCCCTTGCGTACGTGCCTGGTATGGTATCATTAGGGCACGTGCTACTAAAGCAATTCCCATTATCATAATTTACTCGTTATATTCAGCCATGGCACGTTATTACGAGTTCTTTGATATATTACATGCCGGATATTGGCATTGAAAGTTACAACAGTACCATAGGGTGCCATATGGTACCATTAGTTCACGTGATACTAAACCAATTCCTATTATAGTTATTTACTTTTTATATTCAGTCATGACACGTTGTTACGAGTTGTTTGATATGTTACATGCCATATCTTAGCTTTGAAAGTTACAACAGTACTATAGGATGCCATATGGTACCATTAGTGCACATGCTACTAAACTAATTCCCAGTATCATTATTTACGCGTTATATTCATTTATGAGACGTCCTTACAAGTACACGTGTCACTATACCAATATCTGCTAACACTGGTTACTCTTATATATTCATTCTTTACACGTCGTGACGAATTGTTTGATATATTACATGGCATATCTGGTTATAGGAAATTTTTAAGAGGTATCATAATTGTACCATTAGAGCACGTACCTATTCATGGTATCTGACGTTCGATCTTGTTCGTGCTCTGTCCCATATTAATGGATTGGTGAAAACAGATTGTGGTAAAGTTAATTCGTTTTCAAGTTATCATACAAAATGCTGAGCACCCTACTAATAAAGAAATCCGAGTTTTCCCGAGTTTTACCGGAAAACATTTCACTTCCGAGCGTGACGGATACTTTCACTCTCCAGCAAAATTTTTGTATGTTGTGCGCCTATAGAATTTTCATTTCAAAAAAAAACACTCTATAGATTTTTTTAATTGATCTAATAAAAATATCTCAATTTCAGCAATGGAGTCATCTCCTCTTCGTCAAATGAAATATTTTCTGGGTATATTACAAGCACAGATTAACTATAACAAGCTAATCTTTGTTTACAAACTTTTAAACTTGATCTGCAAAGACAGACGGACAGACAGACAGATAGGACAATAATTTTAAGTTAGGCAGTGGTATTCATTCACGACACATCATTTCAAGTCGCTGGATATATTACATGCCATATTTTAGCATTGAAAGTTCCAATGAACCATATTGGGTCTACGAAAAGCAAGTACCTTTGAATCGATTTCGACTATTAATAATTTTACGTTATAATCATTCATGGCACATTATCCCAGGTCGTTTGATATATTACATGCCATATTTTAGCATTGAAAGTTCCAATGAACAATAATGGGTCCACGAAAAGCAGGTGCCTTTGAACCGATTTCGACTATTATTAATTTTACGTTATATTCATTCATGGGACATCATTCCAAGTCGTTTGATATATTACATGCCATATTTTAGCTATGAAAGTTTCAATGAACCATAATATTTTCACGAAAAGCAGGTACCTTTGAACCGATTTCGACTATCATTAATTTTACGTTAATATTCAATCATGACATGTTATTTCAAGCTGTTTGATATAATACATGCCATATGTTAGCATTGAAAATTTCCAGTGGACCTTAATGGTACCACTAAACCACATACCCTTGAACCAGTTCTGACTGATATTGACCATCAAGGAAGACGATCACTTGTCTTCACTTAATTCGCAAGCCTTTTCTCTGCTTTAGCTATAGAATCTTAAAGGGAGAACAGCATTTGGCAATGCACAGGCCATTTATACATGGAATTGTATAGTGAAAAACGTGGTCCCCTATATTATTTTTGACCTTTTGAACCGGAAGTATTTCACCGATTTTTTCCACCAACGAACTAATTCTTCCGATTTCCCTAAGTTGTCGAATGGCGAAAACGGAAGTCGAAAATTCGGAAGCGTTCGAAAGCTAGACAGACGGACAGACAGACGCACATTGTGAAAACATAAGTACCTATCGGTCCTAATAATGTTAATTTTTTTCACGAACATTGCTCAACAACAATGTTGTTTACGTTCAGAGAACTATATAGCTGCTAGCGTGGTCCCACTGCAACGCCAGCTGGCGCATGAGTCGCATTCTCGTGACCTGTTTCCGTTTGCTTAATAGGATTGCCTTCAATTGTCCCATCTGTGTAATAGTTTATCTGTGATCGCGCTATCCTCGTTCCCGACGCGCTGGCTCTCATTTTTCCAATGGACCTTGAGAGAAAGCGTGTTTTTAGAACACGAGCCGTAACAAGGCCAATGATGTCAAATTTTACGTCAATTCTTCTCATTTTCCAACGCGACGGAGTGACGAGAAACGCGCCCCCGTCTACGTAGTAAGCTAACACCTACCACGCTTCTCAGGATTCTTATTTCTGCCGCTAGCACACGCGATCGCACTCCTTCTTCTTATTAGCTGAGATGAGAATGGGGAGAAAAATAGATTTGAAAACAAAGAGTTTGGCTTTCTTTCCTAGTTCGTATTGTTATTACGGATCGCCACAATTCGCATCTGACAAAGCTTGCGTACCGATCTGAGGATCCGATAAATACCGTTAACTACACACACTGGCCAATGAATTAGAAACCCGTGATGAATTACTGTACTGATATGTAAAGTGGGGTCACAGGTCAGAAACGATTGTGATATGCAAATGAATGCAACAATGTGAGGTACATGCTCATTTCAAGTTGCAGGTACAAGGTAGGAACAAGCTGCAGCTGCTCAAGTTGAGCAAAATAGGGAAAACAGCAGACCTGTCTGAGTTTCAAAAAGGAGTTATTGTGGGAGCCCGTCTAGCTGGAGCTACGATTTCCAGGACAGTACAACTGACCGGTAACTCAAAAGGTCAGGTCTCCAAGGTGTTCATTGCGTGGAAACGGAATCCACAAAAGTCGAAACGGCAGAATTGTGGATCAAAAACAGTCAACAGAGACAGGGACCGACGTCGTCTGAGACGGATTGTGCTGCAAAACCGAAGGTTTACTGTGGAGCAACTGACGGCAGACTTCAATGAAGGATCATCGCAATCCATCTCCTCCAGAACAATGCGCCGAGAGTTGAAGCGAATAGGGATGGGAAGTCGCATGCCAGTGAGGAAGCTCCTGGTGTCAGCAACAAACCGGAAAGTTCGCCTGCAGTGGTATAAAGAACGGTGTGACTGGACAGTAGACGACTGGAAAAAGGTGATGTGGTCGGACGAGTCGCGTTACACATTGTTTTGCACCGATGGCAGGCAGAGAATTTGGCGGCAGCCAAATGAAGCAATGGATCCCTCATGTGCTGTGAACACAGTTCAAGCTGCAGGAGGAGGTGTCGTGGTATGGGCCATGTTTTGTTGGTATGGCAAGGGTGCCCTGATATTCCTTGACAATCGGGTGAAAGCCAAGGACTACCTGAACATTGTTGCAGATCAAGTCCACCCTGCAATGGTGCATTTGTACCCAAATGGTGACGGGATCTTCATGGACGACAATGCTACTGTCCATCGAGCAAGAATTGTTCAGGAGTGTTTTCTAAACATGACACCGAGTTGCAATATCTGCCGTGGCCAGCGCAAAGTCCGGATTTGAATCCGATCGAGAATGTTTGGGACATGTTGGAAAGAGACATTCGTCGAAGGCATCCGCTTCCGTCTACTCTGCAGGACCTGAAGGTCTCTCTGACGAATGCATGGTCTGCCATTACCTTACCTGCATTGCAACACCTTGTAGAGTCCATGCCAAATCGCGTATGTTCTGTAATTGCAGCCAAAGGAGGGTCAATACCATATTGAACGAAGGTTTCTAATTCATTGGCCGGTGTGTGTATGTTACTTGCTTATGATCTTATTCGGAAGCCCGTCGTACGACAGTTGTCACAACAGTGCAAACTTTAAATGCAGTTTTATTTTAAAAAAATCGCCTGTGACAGGACTGTCAAAAGTAAAAAAGTCGCCTGTCACTATGAAATCAAGACTTTCACAATGTTACAAATTCGTTACTGACAATTTCACAGTGATTAACCTAACACAGAAGAATATCTACAACTGTTAAATGTAAACTTTGGTCTTCAGTGAAACTGGCATGTTGGGGTCGTTTTTATTCTGCTTTTTTGGCGTTTTTATCTCTCTTATTTCATTCATTTTCTCGGCAGACCGTTTTGGGGATATATTGCACGATTACTATATATTAAAATAAGAAAATTAATTATAAACATTAATATATAAGAGAGGAGGAGTGATTAGATAAAAACTCAACAGTGTAAAATTAGATAAAAAATTTACACTATTGATTTTTTATACCGTGTGATCCAAAAGTGTGTTACATTTTTTCATGAAACTAATAATTGTTTTGCTGTGAAGAATTCTTTAGCAAAACAACGTGCGATGTTCACAGGCAAACACATTGAATCCGTAACCGATGTATCATACAACACAATTTGTTATCGAAGAATTGTTACACAAAGTTTCATGAAAAAATGTAAAAAAATGTAACACACTTTTGAATCACCTGGTATACATTAATGCCTAATACTATTCTTCATTTTATTATATTTTGGTCCTTCGACTGATTAACCCTCATTTTGACCGTGTTTCCGAAGAGATAGGACACATATGCCTGTTAAAACTTTTACTTATATTTGATACTCTTATCAGAATGTGAAGCCAAAATCAAACAAGAATGATTTTAGCGCCAAAGCGGATAAAGGGAGCACATTTTCTATTTATAGCATCGTACATGGATATATAGAATTAACCAACATTTTAAAACACTTGAGAGTAAATAAATAAATATGAAAACTAAATTGTAAATTACTATTTAAATAGGCTAACGTATAGAGAGAATTTAAAAGAATAAACTTGAAGAATGAAAGGTAAATGGAGAGTGAAGTTATTCCTCATACACTTAAAAAAATAAAAGTTCTTTAATTTGTAAGAATTCTCACATAATGTTAAACGAAGTGAGCCTCAATTGCTGAAGCGTTATGTGTAAGCATCTATTAGATTTTCATATTAAATTACTAAACTCTTATTGAAGCAAGCGATTAACTACTAATAAATTAATTAGTAATGAGTTTTAAATACCATTAAGCCTAAGAGTACTATACTCTTGATTCAAATAAGCTATGGATAACAAAAGATCTAATAACGCGTAAGGAGTTGGTTCATATATTACACGCCATATCTTAGCATTAAAAGTTCTATAAATTCTGTATTGTACCATTAGGGCACGTGCTACAAAGCCAATTGCCACTATCATTATTTTCTCGTGATATTCACTCATTACATGTTGTTACGAGTCGTTTGATATATTACATGTCATATCTTAGCATTGAAAGTTCCAATGGTACCATATGGTTTCATAGGGCACCATTAGGGCACTTGCTACTAAACCAAAAACAATTATCATTATTTTCTCATGATATTCACACATTACATGTTGTTACGAGTCGTTTGATATATTACATGCAATGTGTTAGAATTGAAACTTCCAATG
>JAHWFO010106401.1:1054429-1067962 GCA_023313115.1 Rhysida immarginata
GAGTCGTTTGATATATTACATGCCATATCTTAGCATTGAAAGTTCCAGTGGTTTCATAGGGCACCATTAGGGCACGTGCTACTAAACCAATAACAATTATCATTATTTTCTCGTGATATTCACTCATTACATGTTGTTACGAGTCGTTTGATATATTACATGCCATATCTTAGCATTGGAAGTTGCAATGGTTTCATAGGGCACCATTAGGGCACGTGCTACTAAACTGTTAACCATTATCATTATTTTCTCGTGATAGTCACTCATGGCACGTTGTTACGAGTCGTTTGATATATTACATGCCATATCTTAGCATTGAAATTACCAATGATACCATATGGTTTCATAGGGCACCATTAGGGCACGTGCTACAAAACTGTTAACCATTATCAATATTTTCTCGTGATAGTCACTCATGGCACCTTATTACGAGTCGTTTGATATATTACATGCCATATCTTAGCATTGAAAGTTCCAATGGTTTCATAGGGCACCATTAGGGCACGTGCTACTAAACCAATAACAATTATCATTATTTTCTCATGATATTCATTCATTACATGTTGTTACGAGTCGTTTGATATATTACATCCATATCTTAGCATTGAAAGTTCCAATGGTTTCATAGGGCACGTGCTACTAAACTGTTAACCATTATCATTATTTTCTCGTGATAGTCACTCATGGCACGTTGTTACGAGTCGTTTGATATATTACATGCCATATCTTAGCATTGAAAGTTCCAAGGTTACCATATGGTATCATAGGGCACCATTAGGGCACGTGCTACTAAACCAATAACTATGATCATTATTTTCTCGTGATATTCACTCATGGCACGTTATTACGAGTGGTTTGATATATTAATGCCATATCCTAGCATTGAAAGTTCCAATGGTACCACTTGGTACCATTAAAACACGTACTACTAAACAATTCAGACATCACTATATACCGTTATATTCATTCATGAGACATCCTTGCACGTACACGTGCCATTAGACCGATACTTGCTATCACTAGTTACTCTTTTATATTCGTTAATGATATGTTGTGACAATTTGTTTGATATATTACTTGCCATATCTTGTTATAGGAAATGTTTAAGAGGGTATCATAATGGTACTATTTAAGCACGTGCTATTAGAGCACGTACTTATTCCTGCTATCTCACGTTCGTACTTCTGCGTACTCTGTTCCATTTTAATGGATTGGTGAAAACCAGAGACAAATGAACAGTAGAGACTGGCAGTGAAGCCTCTAAACCGATGCCACCGAGCCGCCATATTTAGGGGGACAAAAATCAGCTGATCGCCATAAACATTGCATTAAGCGTAATAAATATCAGCCGATTTCTTTGCAGCACCTATAGGAAAACTCAAAATTTAAATTAAAATATGGAAATCAAGTGAAAATGTTAATTAATAAGTCAATAAAAACTAGAATTGATACCCGTAAAAGAGTTTTTAAAATTTTTTTAACGATCGCTGTTGAAAGAAGCCTATTCGGAGCGTCATTGCAATATAAAACATGCCGTAACTATAGCGGCTAAAATGAAACATTGTTGTGCATACAATTGCAAAAATTATTCAGAACAGGGTTCAGACATTTCTTTTCATAAGTAATTTACATTTAATATAACACAATACTCATTTATAAAATAGATTATTAAAAAATCGGAATTACAAAAATAGAATTCTATATTTTCACCAGATTTATTTATTTTCATCAAAAGGGTTTAGTGCAATTTAACTTCATACATGCTAAGTTTGCTCTCCAAATTTATTGAGAAAAAATTCATAGCTACATTTTTCTGTGAAACTTTAAAAAAATCAAAAAATAATTCTACAACAATTTTTAGCCAAACTCAAGAGTTTATAATTTATTTACAATCAAAATACATATTCATGGAATGAATAAAGCAAAATATATATTCATGGAATGAATAAAGCGGACGATTGTTTATAATCTTTATTAAATCAAAAAGATTTACATTTCTATAACAAACAAAATGAAATGAAATTTATTCATTTACATTACAGTGTATTTTACATTATAAAATATAAAAAATCGGTTTCGTTAATATTCCAACGAAAATTGTCACTGCAATAACATGAATAAATTCTTAATTTGACAAAGAATAATGTAATTTATTATTTAAAATGTGATGAAATTGAAATATTTAAATTAAACTACAGATTTCCAAAAAATAAAAAATTATATCAGCAATGGATAAGAAACATCAGAAAAGAAAAATGGAAAGCAGGACCATTCACAGTCATTTGTTCAATTCATTTTCAAGAAGAATGTTTTGATTTGACAGGACAAAGAAAAAGATTAAAACAAGGGGCAATTCCCACAAAATTTGACTTTCCTAAACATCTGCAAACAAAGGTACACTTGAGCATCTCTTCAAATATTAACTTTTATCATTAACATATTTATCATGCTTAAACTCTATTATTAAAAAATATAACTCTCAGTTTTATAAAACTTTTTCAAGGAATCTAAACCAAGAAAACCTCCTGCACGTTATAAAAATAATGACAAGGAGAATGAAACAGATTCAAAGAGTGAAGCAGGACCATCATTTCATCATTCATTTGATCACACATATAGCTTGGAATCTCCAAGAAAAATTAAAAGAAAATTAGATTACTTAACTGAAATAGCTTCAAACACCAAAAAGAAGTTAAAACTTATCAGTAATCAGAAAAGAAAATTGAAACAAAAAATATTAAAATTGGAGCATATAATTTCAGATTTAAAAAATAAAAATATGACGTCTGACAGTGCACTGACAAACCTTTCCAGTTGTTGTTCAATAATACCTTCTGAAATATTACAACGTTTATATTTGAAGAACAACAAGCAAAAACATATATCTACATATCCACCAAGCATCAGATCTTTTGCTCTGACACTTCAATTTTATTCAAACAGAGCATATGAATACATCAGGCAAACGTTTGATTTATGTCTCCCTTCTACCAGGACATTAAGACAATGGTATTCTAGCATTGAAGGAAAGCCTGGATTTACACAAGAAGCATTTCGTGCTTTATCATCATATGTAAAATCAACCAAATCAACTATACTAGTCTGTAATTTAGTCATTGATGAAATGGCTATTAAGAAGCATGTCGAATGGGATGGTACAAGCTACAGTGGCTTTATTGATATGGGTACTGGATTGGATGACGATTCTTTACCTCTTGCCAAAGAAGCTTATGTATTTATGGTGGTGGCCATTAATGCCAATTTTAAGCTTCCATGTGCTTATTTTCTAATTGATGGTTTAAATGGGCAAGAGAGAGCAAACATTGTTAAGGAGTGCATTATCAAATTGGATGAAATTGGCATAAAAATTATTTCAATCACTTTTGATGGAACAGCATGTAATTTTGCTATGGCCAATTATTTGGGAGCTAAATTGCAGTTTAAAGAAATGTGCCCCTATTTTCCACATCCCTCTGATAATAATATGAAAATCTATGTGCTGTTAGATCCTAGCCATATGTTAAAGCTAATGAGGAATGCATTAGCTGATAAAAAAAGTTTACAAAATAGTGAAGGCCAGGTAAAAAACAATTTTTTTTACCAATCCATATTAGTATTATTTCAAATATCAATATGTAGCTTCCTTTATAAATACACAATAAAATTTACAATTTTCCAGACAATTCAATGGAGATACATTGAAGATTTGCATTATTTGCAAGAAAAAGAAGATCTCCATTTAGCAAATAAATTAAGCAACAAGCATATTAATTGGAAAAAGCAAAAAATGAAAGTTGTTCTGGCAGCACAAACATTAAGTCAGTCTGTTGCAGATGCAATAGAATTTGCAGCACATGAATTGCAATTAGAGGAATTTCAAAACTGTGAAGCCACTGTTGAATTTATTCGACTATGTGACAAGTATACTTTTAATGTTAACACAGTTATTTTGAATTAATATCACTTAACATTTTACATATGCATAATTAAGTATATTATAATTGCTAGGTTATTTGACATTTCAAATTCTTTGCATCCACTGGGCAACCAATACAAAGCTGCGCTGCGAAAAGAAAATGAAAATTCATGGAGGCCAATCTTAGATCAAGCAGAAAATTATTTTAAACACCTGATTGATCCAATGACAGGAAAAGAAGTAGGCCTAGGAAATCGAAAAACTCCAGTTATCGGTTTCTTAAATATAATTGCAACACTGAAAGGATTATTTACTTCATTGGTAGATTCAACGCAACCAGTAATGAAGTATGTTTTAATTCTTATAATGTGTATCGTTTTAAAATATGTGAAGTAATTCAAATAATTTCGTTTCATGCAACACGTACATATTAACTGGAAAATTCAGCCAAGACCATTTGGAGCATTTTTTTAATTCCATTAGAGCAAGAGGTGGCTGGAATAATAATCCAACGGCGAAACAATTTATGGCTGCTTACAAAAGAATGCTGATCCATCATGAAATCCTAGCTTCAACATCAGGAAACTGTCTCACACAAAACTCGATACCAATATTATTTGCTTCCTCTTCATCAGTACATCATGATCAATATGATATCAGCTTGTTAAAAAGATACAGCTTGGATATTGGAAAAAATGATGATGATTCCACAGAACTTCCTACCATAGAATTTGAAACATTATCAAAATACTGTGATTCTGTTGTTGAATACATTGCAGGGTTTGTTGTTAAATCCTTGATGAAGATTGTTGTCTGTCCTGAATGCAAAGATGCTTTGATGGATGAGTCACTAAAATGCCAATCCTTACTCATCAGGCAAAAAGACAAAGGGGGCCTTTTATGTGCTTCCAATGATGTCATTCAGCTCTGCAAGATATCTGAAAAAATAATTAGAATTAATATAAGATCTGTTAGAATGGAAAATATTCAATTATCTCAAAATGTTTACAATAATCTTTTCATAAAAATTTTAACAGCTTTAGCAGAAACCAACATCAGCCTATTTAATAATCTATCTAATCATATGTTTGAAATGAGCCCTTTTGATAATCATGTTTTAAAATTAATTAGACTTGTAATTAACAAATATATTTCTATTCGTTTAAATTACGAAGGGAAACGGTTGAATAATCAGATCAGAAGGGAAAATTTAAGAACAACTTTATCACGCTTAATTCTCTTTAAAAATCAATAAATCGTTTTTAACCTTTTAAATCAGTATATATTATGAAAATTCTTTTAAATCATTTTTAACCAAGATCAGGCAAGATGTAATCAAGAGTTAAAAAAAGTTTTTCAAAATAATAATAATCGAGATTCTAAGCTCCGTTAAATAAAAATGCTTTAGATTAGGCCTAAGTAGAATGCAATCTCGCATCGCTCGTAAGCAATTTCATGGCTAACTTGTGAGACGATAAACATGTATTTTCTGATGATATATTAAGCTAATTGTTCCGATTTCCACTACTACTGTTTATTATAATTAATCACCAGAGTTTTCAGCAACTTACCTATGTTATGAAGTTTATTAGAGGACTTCTAGTCGGGAAGAAATTTCCATAGACTTCCATTATAAATTCATGGCCGATTCAGATTTTTTCCCCCTAACAATGGATGCTCGAACACTTCCGGTGGCGCCCATGTGCATTGGCTTCTTATCATAGCACTGCCAGTCTCTACTGTTCATTTGTCTCTGGTGAAAACAGACTGTGAAAAAGTTAATTCGTTTTCAAGTTATCGTAATAAATGCTAAGCTCCCTAGGAATAAAAAAATTCTCTTGATTTAGGGAGCGAACTGCCCTTTTAATAATCGTCAAACACGTGCATCCTGCACGCACACCATCTCATTAATGTTTAGAGCACGCGCAGAACCGAACCCATGTTCTCAACACGCGTTTTACCAAATGCGAGGATAATTCGTTTCTTCCAGCAATTCAAGACATGATTAAATGAATTGTGAGATTGCAATACATGCAATTCAATACATGCAACGCAATGAATTGTGGGATTGTCTACAGACGGACGGACAGCTGGACAAACCGATCACATAAGCACATTTCTATATATAGAAAATGTGCTAAAAATGAGGCGTCGTCACCACCCGACTTTCTTATACATAAATGTCCTGGTCCAAATAGAGAAAAAAAAAACAAAGGTTGTTTGCAATTAGCTTTTAAACACTTTTGTATACTTTATAAATTTTCCTATTCCGTCTTATTTCGCCTATATTTTCAAAAAACTAGTTTTTGGCAAGAATAAAACTGGTACTTCCGGTTGGAATTTTGAAAAATTTTCTTAACAAAAGTTGTTTATAATTGAAATTGGAACACTTTTTAGTCCCTTCAAAATTTTCATAAACGCAATGTTTAACTAGATATTACAAAATTTATATTTTGGCGCTGGAGTAAACTGATACTTCCGGTTTATCGATTCCACTGGAAAACTAACCAGACCTCCCGAGGAAGATTATAATCTTAAGTTTAATGTTTGGTCTCGAAAGCTTTAGCCGATTGGACGCTATCGTGGACACACACACACACACACACACACACACACACAAACAGACACACACACACATACAGACTGACACAGACACACACAGACAGACAGATATTTTCCAGAAATAACTTTTTCGTAATCTAGGGACCCTAAAACGTGAAGATTAGTGAAAATCTGGAGGTCGAAATTGTTCGTGATTACAATACTTCCGTATAAGAAAGTAAAAAATGGAAAAAAGTGACGACAGAACGATCGACTTTGCGAATACAGTAACGATTTTTTAATTAATTAACATCGTTCTGGCAATGCAGTACCACACATTCTCAAATGGTTTTTATTAAAATTTCAATGAAAATTTAATTTAATTTAATAATTTAAAATAGCTAAAATTACTTATTTAGGATTTAATTTTATTTTTCTACTGTATTTAGTCTAGCGCGAATTCTTTTTAATGATAATAGATATAGTAAAAAACGTAGCCAACGAGTTAAAAAACTATAATGTCAGTATTTATTCGGAATTTAACAATCGATATTTTTTCGTTTGTTGGAAACAATAAAGGTTGGATTGTTGCTCGGCACTATGGAAACGGGCATGGACCAGAAGGAATTAGCATCTATGGGCACGTTGTATTTCATTTCTACCAATAAGAAGCCCTGAAATGCGATTAAACGTATCTTCGGATGATGATGTAACAATGTCTGACGTTTTCGCGCTCAGGCCTTATCTTTAGGAGGCGTTGCCCCGGCGCGGAAAAGTCACCTGACCATGGTAGGCTGGTCAACAATCCAACCTTCGTGTTTTCAACAAACGAAAAAATACTGATTCTTAAAATCCAAGATGGAAACAATGATGATTACATTGTTATTCAGCCTAGGGTGATCAGGTGACTTTTTTCGCGCCGTGGCCTGTCTTTTTCGTCGGCTACGAGAATAATCGCTACCGAATACAACGTACCCTATATATATATTTTGCTTGATCCGTCCGTCATGAAGCGACAATGCATGAGCAACAATATGCGCAGACCAACAATGTATATCTCATGCAAAGCAAAGTTTCTGCAACAATAGGCCATTTATAAAAAAATTACTTGCATTAAATTAAAATCAAATTTACAGATTCGACTGTTGTGATACCCGTCGTACGACGGGCTTTAGGCCGGGTTCCCAATGGGAACTTCCCATGGTCGCGCATTGTCGCGCAACAGCTCGCGTCACATTTTTTGGTAACCGTTCAGGTGATTGCGACAAGGCGCGTTTCATTGTTGAAATGCCTGCGGCGATTCATTGTTGAAATGACTGCGGCGATGATTGAGTCAATCTTGTTTCGTCAATCACTGAGGAGGAAGTGGAAGAGGCAATCTGTTTGTGGCTTTTATTCCGAAGAATGAAAATGCGCATAATCAAAGTGGCAGAATAATATGATTTAGAACAAGAAGACATGCCTAAATAAATTTATTTAAAAATGTTTCTTATCCAAATTTCTTTTCTTTGCTTTTAAATCTTCATTGCAAAAAATTAAAACCAATTCTTTCCATGCCCTTTTTCATTAATTTATTTGAATATTCTTTTGCATTCATATCCCAAATTGTCGGCCTTTTCTCTATTTCATCGGTATATAATTCAATATTGAAGCCGTCATCGTTCATTCTCACTTATTTCAACTGTCGCGTATTCTAGATGCAAAAAATTACACATGATCGCGCGTCAACGCGCGTTTACTTGCAACAGTCGCTGCTCTGTCGCCGGTATCTTATCTCCCGCGTAAGCTTGCGGCATCGTGCGTATTGAAATGCTAGCTTGCATTATTTAACCGTTGAGAGACAGTGGAAATAAGTGAGAATGAACGCAGACGGCTTCAATATTGAATTATATGCTGATGAAATAGAGAAAAGGCCGACAATTTGGGATAAGAATGCAAAAGAATATTCAAATAAAATAACGAAAAAGGACATGGAAAGAATTGGTTTTAATTTTTTGCAATGAAGCTTCAGAACCCGACCTAATGCTAACAAAAGTAAATGACGCGACAAAAGAAAAAATTAAAAATCTCCTTTCTTTTTAACAATTTAACACCAGTTATCAACTTCAATTTTACGTTGGGAGATTCGAAAAATAGCTCGATAATTGTTTGATGCGTGTAATAACAATTAGTTAACAGCATCAAAGACGAAGACGGGAAGGTACGATTTTTATTATATATGTCCGTCTTCGCCGAGCTTAAACATTTACGTGACAAATTTGAAGGTCGTATGCATAAAACTGGGGTATGTAACACGTTTGGTATTAGCATTGTTCTTCGACTGCACAGAAATATGCCACCTTCGCGTACGGAAATATAAACACAGTGCAGAATACCATGGGTGATTTTCTAAAATCCGACGAACTCTACTTTCTGTGCGCTGGCGCAAAATAATATCACCATATGCACTGATTCTCTGCCGGGTAAAAAAACCACAGCAAGGTCCAAAGTTGTCAGTAACTTGTAGGGTCGCGTTCATTAGGTTGAAAGTTTTGGGTATTAAACAATACAACAGCCAATTCTGAATAATCAGTTTCAAAATAAGCTACAATACTCAGCGGGGTTAACAAAGGCAATTCGTTTTATTACCAAGAATACCGTTACAGGCGACTGGTCATTTTGTAGAGGACAATTTCCCATTCACCCAGCTTATGCAATGACAATTAACAAGTCCCAGATCAAACCTTAAACAACATTGGTATATACCAAGAGTAGATAGGTACTGATACCCCACCTTCATTTTGCCTGGAAAACCTCGGCGAAGACGGAGATCTCCGCTAGTTTTATATATAAGATGATTATTGAAAAACAACTCATTTATATTTGTCTTTTATTTCTAATGTATTTACGTTCATTAAATTTATATTTTTTTTAATTTCTAATTTTTATTTTGAACAAAACAGTTTCAGTATCAGCTTCAGGAATAGCTGGATACTTACCGATATCACAAAATTGAGAGATTTACCATGTTATTTTAAGACCCTAGATTTCTTATAGGTTTTCCTGTAATCTATAAATAAAGAACTATTTTCTGTATTTTTTTCGAAATTTTGGGCTCAGTAGTTTCGGAGATAAAGGGTGGGGGGGGGGAATGGTCAATTTTCATTTTTTTCTTAAATAACTTTAAAACTATTTATTTTAAAATTATAAAAGATATATATTTAAGACCCGCACAACACGCCCTTTCATTTGGTATGTCACACGTTACAGTTTGCAAAATTTTTTTTTAATTTTCTAATTTTTTCCCCAAAAGTGACCCCCATATTCAAAATTCATTTATTTACGTTACACATCCGTATTTGGGTCACAGAAGTTCATATGTGTACCAAATTTCAACTTAATCAGTCCAGTAGATTCGGAGTAAATTGGCTATGACAGACAGACAGACACAGGAGTGATCCTATAAGGGTTCCGTTTTTTCATTCGGACGTACGAAAGCCTAAATAGAGTGCAATAAATATAAAAGAAAAAAAATGGTGATATAGTTTCGAATCTACAACCCGAAACACTGAATCATGATAATGTTTTTAAGTGCAACAAATAAATGAATATTTTTTACAGTACAAAATATTTTTTTATTTATAAATGGTCGTCTTCAGAAACATGTACATCGGTAGCACTGAGTAAGGGCTTATGATAACTAAAGTATGAGATAAAAGCACGGGTGTTGAGTCTGTCAACATAACGAGTAAATACAGCGTCTATAGACGTACCGCCTCTTGTAGTGGAACTGGATCAGTGGTGTACTGGAACCGGCTCGCACCGGCTCGCGCGAGCCGGTTGTTGAACTTCGTAATATTTTCCGAGCCGTTTGTTGAATTTCAACAGAGACATGAAAAATTATTATTATTAGTTTTTATACATTAATTCATGTATACAGGGTGTATCTGAACGGTGTGTACAAACATGGAGGAGAGGTAGCATGGGTGATTCTAAGCAATAACTGAGATATGAACAGAAATATGAACAGAAATAAAAATGCCGCTACCAAGATCAACAAGTTAATAACTCAAGTTCTGTAACCTCTAGAAAGATGAATCTTGGTAACACAACAGGGTACATAAAACTGTGTGGACTGTTAAAATTTGATAGAATTCCAATGAATGGTTTCCGAATTACGCAGTCAAAAACGTAACACGTGCTGGTTAGTACTCGCATGTGAGCATGGGTTACGATGTTGAACTACTTTTGTGAAACTACTGGCTGGAATTTGATCAATTTTTAACGGTACACACAGTTTTATATACCCTGTAGTTTTACTAAAATTCATCACTTTAGATGTTACAGAACTTGAGTTATTAACTTATCGATCTTGGTGGCGGCATTTTTATTTCTGTTCAAATCTCAGTTAGCGTTCAAATTCGGATCTATGTTCATATGAACTTTTTGGCTTAGAATCACCCATACTACATACCCTCCATGATTGTACAGTCCGTTCAGATACATCCTGCATATTGTTAGGAGAAAAAACCCCAGAGATTTTAGTCAAAAAATTCCATCGCATAATGTAACACTGCAACTGAGAGACAACCAAGGGGTCCGTCCTACAGAAAATTCTCGTACACCGTCTCACAAATCTTACAAATCTGTAAAAAAAACATCTCAAAAATTATTGCAGATTTGAAGTCTCAATTCTGATATCCGGTAACAACTTCCGGTTCCGGGCTGAAATATTTCAGTAACCATTTCCGGTTCCAATCGAGTAGTCGTGGAGCCGGTTGTTAAACATTTGCCAGCATACCACTGAAGTGGATGGATCATTGTTCAATTGAAGATCAAATGTGTCGTGCTTAAATTTTACAAAGTTTCGGCCTTTTTCGGTTTTAAGATTTAAATTCAAATCTCCAGCAAGAATTATAGGTATTTTGTCAAATCCATTCTCTCGAACAACTGTGAACAAAGAAGCTTTAGGAGTATAGGCCATGAGATTTAGTTCAAAGAATTTTTCAACATCATGCATCTTTGATCCAGGTGTAAGGTAGAAAGTTACAATGAGAGTACGCTGTCCATTTATAGCGCTTTCAACTGCACAGATATCTCCGCAATCATCAGGTAAGGTAGCCATTCTTTGTACAGATGCTGTGGATTTATCAAATTCGAGAAGATCATGATCAGTTGATAACAGGATGCAATCTTCTTTTTCATATATGCACACTCCTCCAGCTCATATGCTATTTCTTTTGAATTGAGATATGAGATGGTATCCAGGTAGATTGATGTGCTCGTTGTTCTCAAGCCACGTCTCAGTAAGGGCGATAATCTGTAGAAATATCTTCATTATGAGCTCTGAGGCTCTGCACATTGAAAGTGAGCAATGAGAGCGCAGTAGGATGAATATTAGCGCATTTGATAAACTCTCGGCAAATGTTTCCAATTGTTTCGAGTTTATGGTTTTCGAGACGATGAAACTCGTTTCTTAAATCCGTGTTCACTTTACCGCGAGCGTGGTAAAAAGTGTGATCGAGATTACGATTTGTTCAAGTATAGACCTTGTGGCGATGTAACTCTTGATAGCGCGACATAAACTAACTGCTGCTCGTGGCTTTTGTCATACTCGTATATAACGGTATCATAAGTCCCACCTTGTGATTTGTGGATGGTAATTGCACAAGCTTCGGCGAGAGGAAATTGATTCCGTTTGCAACTTACTACTTTACTTTTCAACGAAATAGTCGCCGTGCGTTTATCGATAGGAACCCAATCGTGAGTACATGTGCGTGGCACTTGACTCGAATTAATTTACCAATCTTAGGATCGCCGAACGATAACCACAGTCGTTTTATTCCATCATTTGGGTTAGAGTTGTATTCCACAAAGCGTAATGTACCTATGGCACCATTAACGAGTCCGTCCTGAACATCGATATTGACTCGAATCATGTATGGTTTCCCCACAAGTAGTTTGAGCATGTAAGGTAAACCACCAGTTTCATCAGGTTTCATCTTGTGCACTTTATTACGTGCGCTGACTAGTTGCTCGTTATTTTTATGCCCAGAGTAAATGTCAGTCGCCACATACTCAATTACTTCTTCACCTTGTATAGCATTATACGCATTTACGTCCGTTGTGCGAAAGAAAAGGCGTATCGCTTCAGGAAAGTGTTCGTCGACGTATGCTTTTGAAACAAACCTATTCTCGATTATAACTTTTTCTTCAGGCGTGAGACTGGCCCCATCTCCAATCTTGGTCAGAATTCCTGAGAATGTGATGTCGGCTTGACGCATTACTTGTATGAGCGGATAATAATAGAGCGATTGCCACAGAATTTCGTTGCAGAAATGGGCTTTGTTGCGTTTGTAAATTGGTGTTTGACATACATCATACTTTGCTATTACATCGTCATAAAAAGTCATAATTTAGGGCTTATTAATGGTAGAAATACGATTAACGGCTGGTTGCAACAAGCTCATTTAAAACTAACTCTTCGTTAAAGTGCCGGCTAAAGTTTATTGCGTTGCACCAAGCGAAGTTAGGACTTAACCAGACGTTAAGTACCAGTTTAACATTAAACGCTCCATGACCAGGGTTTAAGTCCATGGTTAGCGAAACTAAATGGCATTCCAAAACACAAATAGATTTTTAACTAATTGGATAAACTAATTATCAAACAGCCAAATTGGATCATCTATTTAGGCAAGCTAAACGGATCAGCCAAATGAATCGGTTAAATGGATTAGCCATTTGAATCAGCCAAATGGATCAACCTACTGGATCAGCTATTTGGATCAGCAGTTTGAATCAGACAACTGAATCAGCATTAGGATAAGCTAAATAAATCAACCATTTGGATCAGCCATTTGAATTAGCCATTTGGATCAGGTATTTGAATCAGCCTACTGGATCAGCTATTTGGATCAGCGGTTTGAATCAGCCATTACGATAAGCTGAATGGATAGGCTAAATGGATCGGCCATTTGGATCAGCCAAATGGATCAGCTATTTGGATCAACCAAATGGATCGGCTGTTTGGATCAGCCATTTGGATCAGCCAAATGGATCAGCTATTTGGATCAACCAAATGGATCGGCTGTTTGGAT
>JAHWFO010106401.1:1067972-1121158 GCA_023313115.1 Rhysida immarginata
TTTGGATCAGCTATTTGGATCAGCCAAATGGATCAGCTATTTGGATCGACCAAATGGATCGGCTGTTTGGATCAGCTATTTGGATCAGCCAAATGGATAAAGCAGATGGATCTGCCATTTGGATAAGCTAAATATCAAACAGCTAATGGAAAACAATCAGTCATGTCGACCGGAAGTTGTTGGAGCAAAACGAACCAATCATAGTATAGTCCTCGTTACTTCTATTCCATCATAATATAGTCCTGGTTACTTCTATTCCATCTAGTTAGCTAACCGAGACTTAACTAGAGATGGTGCAACGTTTTCCAGTTAAAGCACTTAACCGATTGTTAACTAACCGAAAATTAGAGTCGTTTTAACGAGTTTATTCCAATGCACAAGAATTCATTAGTCTTCATTCAAAACACTGAAAGCAAAATCTTCCATTACAGGAATTTGCTAAGAAAGACAGCAAAGTATAGGGCGCTATCTGTTACCACACTTTCAATATATATCATAATATCTCCGTAATAAAGATTTAAATAAAAACTAGATGGAACCCGCTAAAATTTGCTCGTTATATTCACTCATGACACGTTGTTACGATTGTTTGATATATTACATGCCATATCTTAGCATTAAATGTTCAAGCAGTACCATATGGTATATATGGTACCGTTAGGGCACGTGCTATTTAACCAATTCCCACTATCATTATTTACTGGTTATATTCACTCATGACACGTTGTTACGAGTTGTTTGATATATTATATGCCATATCTTAGCATTGAAAGTTTCAACAGTATCATTTGGTACCATTAAAACACGTACTACAAAAAAATTCACACAATCGTTATTTATGCGTTATATTCAGTCATGAGATATACACGTGCACGTGCCACTAGACCAATATCTTCTATCTCTATTTTTTTTATATATTTGTTCATGAGGCGTCGTGACGATTTGTATGATTATAGGAAATTGTTAAGGGGGTATCATAATGGTACCGTTAGAGCACGTATCTATTCCGGCTATCTTACGTTCGTACTTGTTCGTGCTCTGTCCCATAGTAATGGATTGGTGAAAACAGAGTGTAAAAAAGTTAATTCGTTTTCAAGTTATCATAATAAATAATAAGCTCCGTACGAATAATAAAATTCTTTTGATTTAGAGACCGTTCTGCCCTTTCAATAATCGTCAATCACGTGCATCCTCCACGCGCACCATCTCATTAACGTTTTGATCACGTGCAGACCCAAACCGATGTGCTCAGTACGCCGGGTACCTCTGCTAGTGTGCTAATAAAAACTGTTGCTCAACAACAATGGTCACGTGTCTTTTCAGTTCCGGCGTGTGCTTCAAGCCGGCGCCAACAATGGTTAAACGTGCATCAACAATGGAAAACTGTTTCCGTAAGACTTTTTGGTGTCGTTTTTCGCATCACGTTTTTTGTAGATAGATTTCCAGCCTTAAAACATTATCATGTTAAAAACAAATTATACATAGATACGCATTTTGGTGTTGTTATGCTAACTATAAATACCATGAAAGTACGAAGGGCGTTGAAATTTGAGCAGGAAAATACAAAAAACACACACACATCAGTTATTTCTCAAATTACTCTCCTTGCTTCTCTACACATTTGTTCCCGTGTTCTGAGAGCATCTGGATACCGGTTCTGTAGAAATCATCAGGCTGATGTCGGAACCATTGTATGTTAAAGCCCATCGAAATCGATTGGACGGAGGTTATGACTTCCCCTTGTGAGTAAAAAAAAAAAAAACAAAAAAAAAATATTTAATTGCTGTTACATAAAAGACTAATAAACAATTTTTGAAGATTTATATTGAAAACTCGACGATAATAAATTTTATTTTTAACATCCTTTCATTTGGAAGTATCAGGTCGTTGCATATCAAATGTCGGATTTCGTGGTGGGTTCCGCGCTTCAGCACGGTTTCCACGTTTAGTAGCAAGTACCCATAAAAAGTGGTTCATTCCCAGAGATAACCTATCAGCAACCAGCTGCCTGAAATTTGCATACCTGCGATGATATTTAATAGCGTTTGAACCCAAGCGTCTTCGTCATGACTTCATACGAATTACGTATGATAATGCATTACGAGTTCAGGTTGAATCACACTGCATCCAACGCCTCTCGAAACATCAATAAGGTATTCGGTGTAGACACCATAAACGAACGTACTGTCCAACGTTGGTTCTGAATTCCGGGCGGGAGTGACGGATCTGGCAAATGATCCACGTGGCAGACGCCCAACGTGTTGAATGACACTGATCTGGAGCATTCTGTGGAAGAGGACCCGTCAAAAACTGTTCGGGACCTTGCAGGGGATCATGCTGTATCAGCGTCGACTGTCAGTAGATACCTTAGGACCATCGGCAAGGTGAAAAAGCTGGACAAATGGGTCCCACATGAGCTTACGGAAAACCAAAGAGAGTGTCGGTTGGAGGTGTTTACGGAATTGCTTTTGCGCCATGAACAAGCGGGAAATCTTGATCGCATTGTCACCTGCGACGAGAAGTGGCTCCTATACGACAATAGGAAACGGTCAGCACAGTGGCTGGATGCTGATGAACCCCCGCGACAGTTCCCTAAACCCCTGTTGCACCCCAGGAAGCTCATGGTTACAGTTTGGCTACAGTTTGGTTACATGCAGCAGGGGTAGACGTTCACCGCTGCGACCTACTGTCGTGAACTGCATCGTATGCACACAAAACTGTATCAGCAACAACCTGCACTTGTGCATCGCAAAGGCGTCCTTCTGCTGCATGACAACGCGCGTCCGCACGTTGCACGAACGACCGTGCAGGCGCTACAGGCTCTGGGCTACGAGGTGCTTTCAACACCCCTCCCCCTTTTACTCTCCGGACCTCTCCCCTACCGACTACCATCTTTTCCAGAGCCTGGACAATTTTCTCCGGAGGAAAACATTCCTAACCCAAGCAGACGTCGAAAACGCATTCCGGGAGTTTATTGAGTCCCGTGTCCATGGATTCTATCGGAGAGGGCTCGAGAAGCTGCCAAATCGTTGGCAATAATGTTTGGATTGCAATGGGGGTTAGTTCGAAAAGCACGTGTGGAGGTGTCCTTTCTGGAGGGCCATTAAAGATGACCTCTGCAACCCGACATTTGATATGCAACGACCTGATGCTATAAGTAGTACTTGAATGAAACATGTGATATAAGCATAAAACTTCCTTAATTTACTGTAAACATTAATTAAACAAAATTTAAAAATTAAAAAATAAAATTAATAATGAAATATTAAATACTTTATTTTTGTTTATTTATTCTAGAATATTATGGCCGCCTAGAAAAATACACAAGAAACAAAGGAAATTATGTTTTTAAAGTGTTTAATCGCATTTTCCCTACCTGCTTCTAATACAAAATTACGTTTTAGTTAGATTAAGGATAAAGCGAATGGAATCCATCATGAGGAAAACTCTTTAAAATGTTATTTCACTTCTGAATGACAGTAGAAATGTGAAAATGAAAAAGCAGATGCAGGATTGCTCCGAAACCAGTAGGCTTACGCAGTGTTTGATTATGATTAACACAAGGTAAACATTTTTCATTGAAATTAAAGAAATTTCTGTTAGTAATAATACATGCATAGATTATTGATTGCTCGAATTGTACATAAGAAAAGCATCTCGGTGTCTTTTACTTGAGAGCTTAGGGATTACGCTATCTTGTTGATACGAATGAGCAGATAATATTAAAAGCAGTGTCATTTAAAACGATATTAACATTATTTCACAAATATTTAGATATATTCATTCATAATAACCACCTGTAGATCTCATATACAGGGTGTCCCATTTATCCTGATAAATCAAAATAACTCGAAAAATACACATCATACAAATAAATAAATAATACGTGTTTAATATTTTTTAAAAAGCTATCCAATGATACCAAACTCAATCCCTGAGGGCGGGGGGGCCCCCCCCTGGACAACCTGAAATCTTAAATAGGAACCCCTTTTTATAATGGTATTGTCAGATTATACACAACACTTATATCATTTTTGATGATTTTTCAATTGATCCAACCGTTTAGGAGATAGAGGCACTGAAAGTATGGAACTTTTAGAGTTTTTGAACCAAATTTTATCGATGAAGACAAAGAGATTGCGGGTGGATCTTACAGACATTCCTAATCTTCTTTTTGGTGGTCTTTAAGAATCTAAAGTCAGAATTTAAAAATCCAAAATTTTTTCTTGTACACAAGCAGAGTCTGTGCATGTGTACTAATAATTTTTGAATTTTTTAAATCTGACTTCGGATTCTTAAAGATCATCAAAAAGAAGAATAGGAATGTCTCTAAGACCTGCCCTCTATCTCTTTGTCTTCATCGATAAAATTGGGTTCAAAATTATAAAAGTTCCACACTTTCAGTGCCTCTATCTCCTAAACGGTTGGATCAATTGAAAAAACACCACGAACAAAACATTTCTCAAATGTTTTGTACAATCTGAAAGTACCATTATCAGAGGTTTATTGCTATTATTCAATTACAGTGCGCGAATGAATGTATTGTTTTAAACGTAGAAAATAATGACAGCATAATTTTTATTTATGTGAAAGCACGTCAAAACATATCATGCTCGTGTCTGTGAGCGTTTTTAAATAATATACAGTATAGCCAGAAAAAATAAATTAAAAAAGTAAATGCAATAGGGAAAATTTAAGAGAACGATTAAACACGGTGAAATATTTAATCTCTTAAAACAGCTTTACATGTTAGGCCTTTTGTTAATTTTATATGAATGTATATTTATCCCTTAAACAGCTAATTGCTCTAGAACGTTCTCGAATGAAAATTAGATATCTAGGGGGGGAGGTGTTTTCCAGCTTGCGCGTGTTCTCAGGTGAACCTCTCCCGTATGATGACGTAGCTCGACAGCTTTACGATAGTCGAATGACTAGCATTGTAAACACGCTCCTTAAACAAACACGCCCCGTGGCGCCACCTCTAACAGATTCTCGATAGACGAAAGGGAGTCTCCCCTTCTCCGAGGCGCCCGATCGCCTTGTTCAGAGGTGCCTCGAGACGGTTTGCTGTATCAGAGGCGAACTGAATAAATAGTTATCGCTCGCCTTTAATTAAAATCTCCTTCTGAATTATCTGTCGAAAGCGCGCTTTCTCATGGAGGTAGGAAAGAGTTTTTGAATACTATAATTCCTACATATTAATGTCTGACAATATAAATCCTGTTGATACAAGCTCTGATATGGGAGACCCTGATAAATAATTCAGATGCAATCTATAAAACATGAGAAACATCGATGGTACATCTAATTCAGATCAATATTCGAGAATTTTTTCATTAGTTTAACATCTTGTAAAGTTAATAGATTTCCTCACCCCAGTCCATCTTCAAATTAGATTAGAATTAATTCTGTGATGCTTAGTCACTGATTTAATGGAATCTATAGAACATAGAGCGTACTTAAGAGGTTTGTATGATTAAATTGCAAAAATATCCTCGTTTCTTAAATATACCATAATTGCATAAGATGTTTCCCCAAAGCCATATATCCTGTCAGTTTTACTTTTCCTGTTCTTTAATAATTTTATCGAAGATTTACTCAAGTATTTATTCGTGTTATAATTATTTTTTATTTGCATCGACCTAAGAGTACGGGTGTCTGTATTTTCGGCATAATCCGGAAGTTTATCAAAGGAACCAAATCGTGAGAAAGGTACATATGTAAATTTGGCCGTGAACGCCATCGCGATCGCAAATGCAGTGTTATGATTAAAAGCCTTTGTCTTAATTTTCTTAGTATGTTAAATTCATCGGCAGCTTTATCATTCACAATTTATCTTTTCTTCACGTGAACTCAACCCTTACAGGTTAAGATTTAATGTCCAAGAATTAAGATGCAATAATTTATGGCCATTTTCAACTCTTACAATAAGCTACTTAAATAAATTTAAAGTTTAAACCTTTATTACCAGCTTCCAGATATGCACTTTACTTACGAAGACGTGCTAAAAATAAAAAAAATCAAAAAGCATTCAAATGTAAACCAATATTCATGCAAAAAAAAGTTGAAGTTTACACACGAGCAGCGCTATATTTCGTTTTATTCATTCATTAAAAACACTGCTCGACAACATTTTTGCTACTGGGGAAAATATAGGTGTCTAGACTAATTTGTGTATGCTGATTCCAGATCTGAACTCAAAATTTCTCTATCACGTCAGGATTTCGAGTTATAGATAGACACTACCAGTTCTAAATTTGACATTGTGAGACTGTTTTACATAACTGAAACTTAAAAGTCATCCATCATATTTGGATCGAAACAGTCTTGGTATCTCGTCTCCATTAAATTAATTTCTTGGTGAAATTTTTCACCATGTTCGTCGCTAACAGCCCCTAAGTCCAGCGGGAGGAAGTCCAGATAACTTTACAGCCTGACGTGATAGAGTAATCTGGAGTTCAGATTTGGAATCAGCACACTCAAATTAGTCTAAAACGCCTACATTTGTCAAAGTAGCTGACAAAAAGTATTTTTGTTGACCAGTGTGTGTGTGCGTTTTCACGGTTCGCCTTAATTAAACTGACACAATTTCCAAATTATTAAAAAAGAGGCATTCATAGCAGATTCATGAAAAGTCGGATATCATTGTTGGTTACAGAAAGACTGGATAAAATTATATATGTGTGACAAAAATTATATATATGTAAATATTTTAAATTTTTATTTGGATGCCCCTCTAATAGAGCAATAATAACGAAGATAAAAAAGTATTACTAATGTGTTTTTCAGTATATTTATTATCTAAAAGAAAATCATCTCATCATATAATTAAATTTCTGTTTGAGCTATTACGAAAAATTGTAAGGACTAATGTTTAATTAATAGTGAAGTCTCGGCTTCATTTTCCTCGAAATGGGACTTTACCCGGCTCTAACGGCTTTAAGAACTTCTAGCCATTTTGCTAATGTAGAGGCTGTATAATTTACCTAGGGAGTAAACGAGAGCAATGTGGCAACTTATATATTCATTATATCATAAAAGTCATTCATAAATAGTAAAAAGAAGAAAAACAGCAAAACCTAAAATTCATATTAGTGCAGAATTTGTTATTGTGCACTATGTCGCGCTGCACTAAAATTTCATGCATTTAAGAGGAAAAAAATATTTTTAAAATATGTTTATTTCTCAATAAATCGGATGGATAATGTAAAATGCTCTTAACTAACTGATGGAAGCAGTCTTGAAGATGGAGGGGACTCGAGGCATTTATGATCTCGCGACACAAGGACCTATTTGTTTTAAGGGTCCCCCAGGGCTCCCTGTGCATGCAGGTAATAACCCTATTTTATGGGATAGAATGTTCCTGCCTCTAAGGGGTGAGACAAACCCAGTCTCAAACACTAGACGACCGAATTGGCCACTTAAATGTCCAGACCATCGGCTCTTTATCAAGAATGTTTATTTTGAAAGAGGTCCTTAAAAGCGATTGTACGACATCAGACTTGGCGACGCCAAATGCATTTGTTCCTTCAACTGGGATCTTTCTGCATTAATTCAATTTTCGTCATTGGTATGTGAAAAGCTTTTTGACTATGTACCTTAAAATTGATCATCACACAATTCGTTTTGTTATATAGGCCTTAACAGAAGCCATCTTCTGATATAATATAAAATTAAACCATTATACTATGTCTACTAATTAAAGTGCGATAGTATGGAATCCGGCCAAAATCCCCAGGTACAAAACCTCCACTCTTAAAATGCAAAGCAGGATCAAACCGCAGCGTGCAAAACCCCAACAAAATTAAGCACAATAAAGGACATAGCTCGCAAATGAAGCCCCATTTTTATTACTTGAGTATAAAAAGTAGTATGTATAATGTTTATTATTAATGGAATTCAGATAGATTCCTATTAAATGCATTCCCTACATAACAATACCCATATACCGAAACTAACCTAACAATCAACCACCAACAATTAAACATCATGCATCTAGATTTATATTTTAATATCTCATTGTTTCATGTTCTGTTTATCATTTTAAATCAGATTCTTGCCTGACGAGAAGCTTGAGCTAGAAAACGTTTGTAAACAAATTCTTGTAAACATTCCAAGACGGAGCTTTAGCTGTGAAGCAGTAATACATTTATTAGGAGCTTTAGCAAAAAAAACTAGCCCTTGGTCTGTACGTTTATCCGGCCGGCCTATACTTGAAAACGGAATAACTTTTTCAAATTCTGTTTTCAGAAATACGACTATCAAAGTCTTAGCTCGGCCGTATCAACTTTTCAGAATTTTTCGCGGACCCCTTCAAGTCGAATTCACGTGCTAAAACGGTGACTGTAAAGAATACCAAGATAACGGCATGTCATATATCAATCGATTCGTCGAGAGTGAATATATTGTTACTTTCTGTTCATCTTTTAGGCATTATTCACATCGGCACGCGCATGTGAAATCGCTTTGTCGACGCACGATTGCTCAAGTCTCATATTCTATATCTTTAAGTAGCGGAAGAATGGAACTTCTTATTTTATAATATCCATCCGTCCCATTCATAATTTCTACATTTCTTGAGGTAGAAGGTTGAAATTCACTATTTAGTTTGCTTTTGATTGGTGCACTGTGATCGGAATAATGGGAGGGGGGAGGGGGGATTCAGAGAGGACAAACGATCTGTATGCTATTTAGGTCCGTAAACGAGTGAAATTCAGTATCCAGATTCCTCTAGGGAAGTTTAGGCCCAATTGTTCGAGTGGGGGTCGAAGTTGCGAGGGCGGCGGTCATTTGGTCTTTAGAACTATGGTAACAAATGGCATGTGATATGTCACTCCATCGGAAATGTTGAGAAAGTAAAGAAGATACGAGCTTTTTTACACTATCTACATATTATGTTCGAGAAAATCAATTTTTTGATTAAAAACTTGGAGGGGGGGAGTAACAAGTGCAGATAAAGGGGTAAAAATAGATGTCCACAGGATCTGCTACTTGTCTTATCCTTCGCGGGGGGGGGGGTAATTTCTTGTTAATAAATGTTTAAACGCTTCACTGCTAAAGTTGCTCCTTGGAATATTTAAAGATTTTATTAATTCATTATGAGCAGCTTAGCATTCGTGCATTAACAAAGCGACCTTGACGTGCGCGTGCTCATGTCAACAATGCTTAAAAGCTAAACAGTGTATTCATATTGTTATATGACATACCATTATCTTGGTATTCTTTACGGTCACTGTTTTAGCAAGTGATTTCGACTTGAAGGGTTCCACTAATAATCCTGGAAAGTTGATACAGCCCAGCTAAGATCTTGATGGTCCTATTTCTGAAAACAGAATTTGAAAAATTTATCATACAATCTGCGGACGGCCGAACGGTCGGATAAACGTATAGACCAAGCGTGCATTATTATAAGTAGCTTCTTGCTAAAGCTCCTAATAAATAACAACTATCGATATCACAACTTTAGTAAGTCTAAACTTTATTTATTTTCAATTTGTTCATTTTTTAATAAATAATTAATAATAATATTTATATCATTAGTAGCGATAAACCAAATCGAGATGTAAATAAATTTATGGGAGTGGATGGCTAGCTGCCCCCCTAAACAGGCTAGAAGCCCAAAGCAGGGATTAATGAAAGAAAAACAGATCATGAAAGTAAAAAAATAAAAGAAAAAAATAAAGAAAGAATAAAAACACATTGAATCAAAAGATGTCAAAGTCATAATTATTAATATGTAAACGTTTATTAAAAATGATAATAATTTTGGAAACAGAATGAATCCAACAAGGATTTATAGGACAATTAATATTCATTAGCCTAATCGATGACCTGCGGCAAGAATAATTATGTTTTAGCCTTAAAGCAGCAAGCAATTCTGGAGAATCTACAAAACCTGAAAAGTTTTTTTTTTCAAAAATTTACAAGTATAATCTTCAAATAAAAATCGAAATTTAGAACTTGCAATCTCTTCAACACACTCCAGCTTAAGAGAGGAGAATCAACGTTTTTTAAACGCAGAAATGAAATATATTTTCATTATTACATTTATTCAATAGGAGTCTATCTTCATTCAATAATAATCGTGAATCGTCACTACATTCAACCATCCGTCATTGCTCCGGAGTCCAGTGACGTCTCTCTTCGCACGATTGCAATCTCCTCGCTGTGTTGCAGGTGGTGAGGTGGTCTGTGTGGGCTGCAGCTCTGCCATGATCTCCCAGCGATTGCAGATCCTTGCTAACTCAGTGAACTTTATGAAGGATCTTGTCACTCCATCAACTGATGTGTTACGGTTTGCAGTGACCACCATGCGAAGCGCTCTTCGGTCTCTGACCGATATAATCTTGGGCCTTCCGGTTCTGAGCCCAAGATCATCTTTCCATGCCCGGATGACATTTTGAACGGATGATGTGGAAATGTTTAATAGGGTTGACGTCTGTCTGGTTTATCGAAGTAAAACAAGTGGACCAAGGCCATATCACGAAAAGCAGGACCAGAAAGTGATGGACACTACCTCCGTATTTCACTATGGGTACAACTCAGTCCTGTAAATACAGTTCGCCTTTTTGCCTTTTGCTTGCAAGGTGGCACCCAATAACTGTACTCCTAAGAAATTGGAAACTAGAGATGATACTCCAATTTTTTTATTATCAGAAAAAATGGAAGGAAAAATATCACGACATGGATTCGAACCAAGAACCTCGAATCTTGACTATCTTGCTGTACCGTGTTCACGACGGCCCAATTGACAGAGATAACGCGCGTGATACTCGTGGTTCCTGGTTCGAATCCAGGTCGTTGAATTTTTTTTTCATTTTTTTTTTCTGATAAAATCAATTGGATCCTCTCGAAGTACGAAAATTGCTTTCTTTGAGCCATTCCTACAGCATTTCAAGCGACCTCTATTGTGTAATGTCGGGATGAACATTTTAATTGGGTGGAAGTGCCTCATTTATATTTTGAATAGGGTTGTCCCATGACTTTTGGCAAGGTAGTGAATTTGAGAAGTAAAGAAAGGTTATGATTCTTTATTTTTGATTTTCTTCTCAGACTGAATTCGTATGTTATTCTATAAAATGTGGTGTAATTGACCAAAAAGTCATAATTCCGAAAGTACGATAAAGATTTAATACTGCTGAAAAAGTTTTCTTTGTGTCAATTGTAAACTATGATCGTAATCATCATTCAGGGAACGCGACCGTCATTTCCGGGAACATCGGTAAAAAGTGAAAAAAATCAACATTAGTTTATTTATCTTAAATTGTTTGTACATAAATAAATAAATACATTATCAACTCATTGCATCATAATCTGATTTGAATATACAGACTCATAATACAAAAAATAAATTAAAGTTTCTTTTACGATTTCACATCTAACACAATATAACGACAAATACTTGTATTGTTATCATATTTGAAAGTTTAAATATCTTGATCAAAAATATTATTTAATTGAGAATTGCGTTTTGTTTTACTTTTTAAAAGGAATAATAAGTTAATCAATCAAATATTATACAATTTCAAAAAACGTTCCCGAAATGATTAATATTTACCCCCACTTCTGTTATTTTATGCCATAACTAAAAATAAACAGTTTTTTTGCATGGCCCTTTTCAGAACTATGTTAGAACATAAGACACTGTCTGTGTAAATTATAAACTAACTTTTTAATGCAAGTTTATTTTTTCGAAAACTGAAAACTGAAAATGCTCACCTCTTTAATTTTGACCCACAACTCCTTTTCTTGTTGTCCATAAAGAATACGTAAAACTTAGTATTTTTTCATTTTCTTTGCAGCTATTCTGTAGCAAATAAAAAATAATTTACAAAGACATAAAAAAATTCCATCAATGGAGCACAGCATATAATTTTAAATAAAATCTAAGTTTGAAATCGCTAGGCAACGGGCCAGGAACTGACGTCACTACTTAGGCATCTATCGTAAATTTTTCTGTTTTAATTATTCTTTCATACTTTATGGCTGTTAAAAGTTGTACGGATTTTTGGTAATTCGTTTATCAGAAAAGTTTTTGTTACAATACATTATACTTTATTGTAGTTTATTCTTAACTTTTTATTGTATTAAAGACGTTTCAAAAGGCTCAGTAATAAGTTTTGTGGGTTAGAATGACTTCAAATTCGACATGAAAATTCTTCAAGCAATGGAATTTGTTTTGACGAATGCAAGAAAATAATTCAAACATTTGCCGCTGGGAAGGAAAAATGACGCTTAATTACAGAGAAATATGCCTGTATATCTGCGGTATTTTATGCGAGAAAATTGCGAAATAGTTGGGAAAACTGTGCTCTGGAAAATTATTGGGAAGTCCAAACAATCATAATCCATCGAGAACGAAGTAGTTTCAGTTAAAAATCAAAGCACAGTATTTTTTAGCGAAAGGAAAAATTATTTAGGATTGTAAATGTGAATCACTTTTATTTAGGATGGTTTATGCTTAATTTGACTCCCCAAAAGTATCCCAGGCCCAGGATAATGCTGCTATCTTATGAGCGCGCGACTATTATAAATTAAGCTCCATTAAGTGGGCCCTCCACTTTAAAAATTCACAACTTTCTCAACGTAAACGTTTGTCTTACGTTTGTGCTGGTTTGTGCAAGAGTTATAAACAAATCAAAGATCAAAGTGGGGGAGAGTAAGTTAATGCTACCCCCCCCCCCCCCACATCGAAAATTCGAAATTTTAAAAACGTGGATCGATAGAGTTTCGTTTGTGCTGGATTGTGCAGCAAAAAGTTTCGTTTGTGAAACAATAGCTTAGGAGCTATAACGACGAGAAGTTTAGGGAGGGGGGGTAGAGGAAAATCTCTAAATATTAACATTTTAAAAATTTCTTTTCCTAGGTCGTTTGTGCTGGATGTGAAGCAAAAAGTTTCTTTTTTGCAGCATTCGTTCAAGAGTTATAATGAAATTAAAATGGGGGGGGGAAGAGCTAGCATTAACTTGCCCCTCCCCCCATCTCGAAAATTCGAAATTTTAAAAACGGAGATTACTAGAGCTTCGTTTGTGCTGGATTGTGCAGCAAAATTTTTCGTTTTAACAGCACTCTTTAAAGAGTTATAATGAAAGCAAATGGGGGGGGGGCTAGCATTAACTTGCCCCTCCCCCATCTCGCAAATTGGAAATATCTTCGTTTGTGCTGGATTGTGCAGCAAAAAGTTTTGTTTGTGCAACAATATTTTAGGAGCTATAACGACGAGAAGTTTAGGGAGGGGGTTGTACGCGAAAACCTCTAAAAATTAACATTTTTGCAATTTTTTTTTTCTGTGTCGATATTCTTCGTTTGTGCTGGATTGTCATTTTAAGCTGAAGATGACATCATAAAGTTTAAGTTGAAAATAGTCTTTTGGGGAATTATTATGCTATACATCAAATGTTGAATTTCTTTCCTATTTTTATTATTTTACTTTACCGGCATCATGCGTTTTACTTATGGTAGCTTTTCCCTGTAACGTAATTTTGTATAACCTGTACAGAATTCCAAAGCCGGGTGATGAATTTTGCGCCTTTTGGTTTAAAATGTATACATAAAACCCCTTCTTTGAGAAAATTGAATTTAATGTTCAGTTTATGTTTCAGTTTTTTAAAGAGGTCGAATATAATTAAATCGGTAATTTCAAAAGCTTCGAAATTTTTTTCGAAATGGCTGTTTTTGCTGACATTTGATCTTTGAGTGTAGTTATGGAGGGCCATTTCTCGTTAACTTAGCCTATTTTGAACATCCCTTCCCGGCAATGGAATTCGCCCGAGATCTACTTAAATCAGGTGATGTATCAGTGGGCATTCCATAAATATTTGTTCAGTAAACAAACGTAGAAAATTCACGGCATGGGTAGAAAAATTAATGATTTTTGGAGAGGGTACATACGAGCGCTTTCCAAGGCGCGATTTAGTGCCATGCGGATCGTGCAACAGTGCAAGACGGAAGGAATTTCGTTATCGAAGGCTGCTGTTAACATCATTCTGGTTGACATATGTCATTCGGGCGTTCCCGACAAGTTCACTCATGAAAAGCTACCTCGGAAGAGACCCAACCCCAGCCGTTCACCTGACACGGTCAAAAATATCAGGAAAACTCTCCGACACAGAAGGCCATGGCTCTGAAGACAGGAACATCTGCGTCAACGGTAAACCGAAGAATTAAACGCAACTTAGGCCTGCGCAAGTTCCATAAAGCCGAAGTTCATATTCTTAATGAATGTCACATCCGTGAACGCTAAACCAACACCCACAAACACTATGAAGGCTACTTTCAGGGCGAGAAATGGAGGTTTGTTGTCACGTTGGATACAGCGTGGGTTTACCTCACAGATTGTGGCAAGGTTCGTGCAATTGCCTACAGTCCAGCAGATGCGAAAGGCCGGACTGATTGGGTGGTGGCGGGGTACTGCTCAAAAGGACAGTTGCAACTTCGTCGGATGGAGAAAGCGCTAAGGTGAATGCAAATACTACCAGGAGAACATTTTGAAACCTCTTTACACGGAGGAGATCCCGGCGTTGTACGGGGAGGAGAGCAATAAAGTTTGTGTTCATCAAGATAAGGCGTCCAGCCATACAGTGCGTTCAACGCAGAATTTCTTAGTAAAAATGGAAGAAGAAACCAGCATTCATGCAATACCCTTCTCTGCTATCCTTGACGCCTCCCCCATGGACCTTTTGTGGCTTTGGCCTGCTCAAAAGGGGAATTGGAAGGCGTCACCCCAATACCATCGCTGGACTTTGGAAAGAGTACAAGGAGGTATGGAACGAAATTCCTCTCGCCATCCTGTAAAGAAGTCCGCTAGCATGGAAATTATGCTGCCGGGAATCAGGGGAAACACATGGGACATAATCGGTGGTTGAGAAGGGGCTTCACGTGAAATAACAATCATCCAAAATCGGCTAAGTTAAGGAGAAATGACCCTCTGAACACGCCTCGTGTTAAAACTGCATTAGTTACATTACCTCTAACCATCAAAGCCGATTCATTGCAAAATGACATAGATTAAATCAGATAGTGGATCAAAATTTCTAATACACCCCAAGCAAATAAATACTTTAAAAGAAATATAAGACACCATCTTAGAGGAACACGTGTTTTACAATGAAGCATTCAACTGACCAACTGATATACAGAATCAGATATTATTTGAAAAAATGGAAGGGAAAATAAAAGCTGACCTTATTAAAACACTTAAACACAAAGTAAGTCCGCTTTTCCACAAACCATCTGTTCAGCAGCTAGTCGAAATGTGCATCTTTATGGTGAATAAAAATCTTTGTGGAAAATCGGACTTACTTTGTGATGTAAGGAATTGGATCTACAGTATTAAAGATAATTGGTTACTTTTCTATATAGTGTTCCACAAATTTTAGACTCACGTGATAAAATGTATTATTTATTAAAATAATAAAACAGTTGTATAATTTAATTAATAAAATAATATTATTATATTAAAAAAGAGTTTTAATTTATAAATATATTTATTTCATTAAATTAATTAGTATTTTTGTCATAAAATGATTATCTGCTGTCCTATAATTTTAGACTCGGTATCCGCCATTGTTAAGTTTTTAATTGCTGCCGTAATTTGTGCTGCAGATATTATTAAACTAGCAGAGGACCCGACTGCTCTTATATAATAATAATCTATCTAAACTCTCTTAATTAGTAAAAACAACAATGGGAAGAGGTACCTCTTTGTCAAAGTATGAAAAAGGACAAATTAATTCAGTGAAGGAACAGGGTCTGTCAACTAGAACAATAGCTAGTTGCCTTAGTCGATCTCAAACTGTAGTTCAGTATTATATCACCCAGGGAGCTATCACCCAAAAAACACACTGGACCGCGACAAAAGTTGAAATGTCAACAGAAACGAGCGATTATTAGTAAAATAAAGAAAAAGTCCACATCCTAGAGACAACTAGCAAAAGACCCAACCATTAATGTATCAAAGTCTACAATTGGAAAGGTTGTGAAGACTTGTGGACACTTGGTGTGCAAGAAGAGAAAGAGTGTCCCAAGGTTGACATCTGCCCATAAGGAGAAGAGACTGATCTGCGCTAAAGAACACATGAGTTGGAGAAGAATCATCTATAGTGATGAGAAGTTCAACCTTGATAGTCCAGATGGTTGGCAATACTACTGGCACGACCTAAGAAAGGAAGAAGAGCTCTTCCAAAAACGGCTGTGTGGAGGGGATAGTGTCGTGGTTTGGGCTGCCTTCAGCTGGAGTGGTAAAAGTCCAATAGCATTCATCCTACCATTGATGAATGCTATTGGATATCAATGGTAGGATGAATGCTATTGGATATCAAAATATGCTACAACAGTCGTTTTTGCCATTTGCTGAGGCTCTCCATGGCAGTTTCAACAGGATAATGCTCCAATCTATGCTGCCTCTAGCACACAAAAATGGTTTAAGGACAATGATGTTGATGTTTTATCTAGCCAGCATTTTCCCCAGACCTAAACCCAATTGAAAACCTATGGGGAATGCTGGCCAGGGATGTTTACAAGCAGGGAAAAACTTTTTCCACAACTCAGAATTGAAAACTGCAGTTCTTGAGTCGTGAGAAAATATACACGATAAACAATTAAAAAAATTAGTTGAAATAATGCCTAATCGAATTTATGAGGTAATTGTTAATAATGTATAACCCCTCCTTTATTAACAATTGCCTCATAAATTCGATTAGGCATTATTTCAACTAATTTTTTAGTTGTTTTGGCATATGAGTCTATAAATTATTATTGTTTTAGAATTTTTTTGTTTATTATTAGAACTATCATATATTTTGTTGTTCTATTTAATTAATTTATTATTTCTAGTTGTAAATATTATAATATATACAATAATTTATTAACTTTTTTGTTTGTTTTGAAAAAAAGAATAATAAAATAAGTGAATCTAAAATTTGTGAACACACTGTATCTGACCTTATGTTTGGAGAATTAACTCCAATTTCTACGGCCTATTTATTAATTTTCTGATATACAATATGCTTACGAACTCTGTGTACACACTTTCAGGAGTGGTAGAGGACCTTATTTTAAATATATTTTGCCGATAAACAGAGTCCCAAATGAATCGTTGATAGATAAAAAAAATTGTTAAACAGCTAATTCACCTTCTTTCTTGAACGGAATAGCTATTATTTAATATTAATTCAGAAGCACATATTTAATGTACGTTCCATGATCGACGGACTGGTCGAGGTGGACTCGATTGCCGGACCTAAAACTTTAGATTTCTTCTTCTGGGAACATCTGAAGTATGCGGTGTACGATACTCGTATTCGGCAGAGTACAGAAATAAAAATGCCTCTATTCAACGACATACAGGGTGATTCAAATCGTGTGTAAAACAATTTAAGGGAGTTTTATAGAGGTCAAGGTAAACACAAAAAGTCCTATGAACACGGGTCCGAATTTGAACGATAACTGAAATATGAACAGAAATAAAAATGCCTCCACCAAGATCAACAAGTTAATAACTCAGTTCTGTAAAGCCTAGATTAATGAAATTTGGAGGAATAACAGGGTACATAATATTGTGTATACCGTTAAAATTTGATCGAATTCCAACAAGATGTTTCCGAGTTACGCATTCAACACCATAACACGTGTTCACTTGTAAGTACTAACCAGCACTTGTTTCAATTTTGACTGCGTAACTCAGAAACTTCTCGTTGGAATTCGATCAAATTTTAACGGTATACACAGTCTTATGTACCCTGTTATTTCTTCAAATTTCATTAATCTAGGCTTTACAGGACCTGAGTTATTAACTTGTTGATCTTGGTGGCGGCATTTTTATTTCTGTTCCTATTTCAGTTATCGTTCAAATTCGGACCCATGTTCATAGTACGTTTTGTCTTTACCTTCACCTCTATGATACCCCCTTAAATTGTTTTACACACGAGTTGACTCATCCTGTATATTAGGTTTCATGGTTTCATATAAATAAAATATGAATGGCTTTGCCTAATTTTGCGATTGCTCTACTTGATCCGTCATTCTAACACAATAGCTGTTGCAATTCGAATAACTTGAAAAGGGTTCTAAAAAATAAAAAAAGGAACGAAATAAATTAACTAGATAAATAAAAACAAAGGAATTCGTAGCACTGCTAAATTCTGGTTTAAAGGACAAGAAGAAGGTGGGAGGAGAAATCTGAGCGTATATTCCATTTATGAAATGTTTGTCCCAATTTTCAACTGGTTCTCGGAGAGAATGATGGAGAACGCTCTCACATTAAATGTCACGACTATCATAAGTATTGATTTGTTCCTTTCCCTCAAACATATAACATAATAATGACGACAGGAAACTACTGATCCACATAAGTGTATTTATAATGCACATTAGTCATTAAGGAGGTATATAAATATTCCTTTTAAACAACGATTTTAAAAAATCCTCAAGCAACATTAGTTTTACGGTTCTTTGTTTGCTGTCCTTCATGGGAGAGGAATTCCCCTGACGATTAAAGGGTTAAAAACAAGGGACTCCTTTCTTCTTCCGAAGAGCTTAAGTGGTCGTACCCCCTGTTGGAGGTCCTAATTAATCTCTTCCTGCCCTCTCAGGCAATCCTATGCAGACAGGAGTATGGAAGAGAAGGTCTAAGGCAAAAGGTGAAGGTCTCTAATGACAGAAAGGGGGAGAAGAAAACAGGTTGAAGTAATAGTCAACTTAATTTGTTACTATTTAATACATTTACTATTTACGAGAAAAGATTTTAACTAAAAAATGTCTTTTCATTGACAGCAAACGAATTACTGAAACTTATTCATTATTTTACAATAAAACAAAGGCTGATTTGATATATATATTGTTGAATATATAGAATGCCATAAATTTTAATGTCATAACCTTTAAATTTCTTGAAAAGACCTACATCGTAATCTTTCAGGTTTTCATTATTTTTTGAGCGAAGGTATTTGGAGAATTTTTTTGAAAAGAGTAGGCTACGAGGTTTTGCGAAAGTTGCGGGCTGATGGGCAAATAGGACAAAACGTCCATACATGAACAAAACGTGAACATGAAAAGTTCACGTTAAACCTGTCATGCTTTTTTCTCACTTTAATAGCTGTTACGTCTGCGAATAATTCTTCAGATTTCATTGTGATATTAGCTCCATTTACAATAGTCAATAATTATAATATTATTATACTTGAATCCTGAATAATTGTGGATGTAATAAAGACAGACCATTAAAATACTATTCAGAGTTAAATACTGCTCATACAAGATGTGGAAATCACACTTTACTCTCTTTTATTATTTTTTAGATTAAATATTTCTTTCCGCTAAAAATATACAAGTATTTAAAAAAAATAATCGATGAATATCTCAGATGTTTAAATTATAAATGAAAATAGGAAAGAAAATTCCGTAGTCTGGGCTTGAACCAGGCACCTTGAGCTGATCGCGGCAACGCTCTAACCTAAATAATTATGGTTATGCACTTGATGAATTCAAACAGAAAGAAACGATGAACAACATCTACAACATCAGCAGGATTAGTGCATCTGTCCTTTATGGTTACAGTTGCCAAATGAAGAAATGGGCAAGAGGACACGAATCAAAGAGAAACATTTGATTTCAAAGTTCAAAGATAACATAAATGATGCTTCGCAATAGGACACCGATCACTAAACTTACAGCAAACATCAATATAAGTGGCACGATTAAATGTAAACGTGAACAGTTCGCCAGGGGCGGCGCGAGGCGGTAAGCAAAGTAAGCGTCGCTTGGGGGCGCATTGTAGGATGGGGCGCCAATATTGAGATGAATGTTAAAAATTGAGGAAAAACAAAACAACTGCTCCGACTTTGACGGAACAAAAATACGAAATATCAACTAAGATGTATGAACTTATCTTTATTTAAGTCCTCTTAATGATCAAAGATCCAAAAGGAATGTTAAATTTTTAAACGGACTGAAAACTGATGGTAAACAGGAAAGAATTCGCTTAGAACACCATGAAATTCTCATACTGCTTTCATACCACCTTCCCAAAAATTTTATTGTCAATTACAAAAGCAAAATACTTTTCAATAATATTGTATTGGAAACCGGATAACAGTAAAACTATTATCATCAGATTTGTATCAATTAATGATAAAGTTGAAATTTAAAAACAATTTCTTGGTTTGATTGATATTAAAGATTCAATGGGTGAAGGGATAATAAATTATTTGATTGGTAAATTTGAAGTTTTAATTTAGATATAAAGAACTTACAGCGACATATGCTAAATATTTCATTCTTTTTTATCCCTTGTTCATCCAGAGCTGTTTTTACCCTTTGTTCTCCTCACTCCCTGAATCTCTTAGTTAAAAGTTGCTCCAAAAAGTAATGGGGAAGAATGTCTTACATTTCTCAAGCAAAACACCAGATGGCGAATTGTACTACCCATCCTAAAGCAGCCATTTTTAATGTCAACCTACGGGGAAAACGGCGGTTTTAATTGGGTTTTTTTTAAGTACGAGGGGAAACAATTCGGTTTTCAAAGATTTATTAAAATTCAATAATAAATGAAAAATTGTTAAAAATATTGTTTAAATGCCAGATGGATTTTCTTATGAAAATTCGCAAAAAAAACCCCGCTTTTTTACACATCATTTTGCTGAGCTACTATAATTTAATTATTCCATAAAAATGTTTAGCCTGGCATTTTTTAATTTGAGAAAGCAATAGCTGTTGCAAATTGTTAAATTTTTCACTTCTGTTAAAATTTTTATTACAAATTCATTTTAAAAATTCATTTTAATTAAAAAAAGAACTTGTGAAAAAGTGATAGATATCAATAAAGTTAGTGAGACTTTTAATAATTTTAACATCACCATTTTTATTAATTCAGAACAAAAAATTGTAGTTTCTCCCATAGGTTAACATTAAGAAATTGTTGCCTTAAGGTGGATAGTACAATCTGCCATCTGGTGTCTTCTGATGTCTAAATTCTTCCCCATTATGTCGTTTTTCGGAATTGTCCAAGAAAAAATATATTTTTATGGTATCAACTTAACGATGTGATATTTTTTTAAAAAATGTGCTCCAAACGTAAAATTAAAACCACTATCAGATAAACGCTAGGAGTCTCGTGTTGAAGGATTAAACCCATTGCGGTACCAAAATCGTGAAATCAATCATGATGCTTCATTTGAACTGCAAGATGAAAGAATGAATAATCAGAACAGATATCAGGCTAGAGATTTGTGTAGCAAAATTACAAATCTTCATTTTGTGTGCTCATTACTATACTGTGGTATGATATACTTAACAGATGAAGCGCGCCAGTTTGTGACACGCACAGCAAAAGGTGGAAATTTTAAGTTAGCGTAAGCAAGATAAATAAAGAAAGATGAATAAATGAAGAAAACGGGCGGTTATGAAGACCCCAGGGAAAAAAATAAAAGAATAATTACTGGGCAGAGCGCGGATCAGATAAGAAACATTAATAAAGGGGGCCCTCCCGGAAAATAAACCCAAAAAGAAAATCTAAGTAAAGTCAATAATTTGATCTTTTTAGTTAACGTAAGGGAAAAAAAATAAAACCTTAACCCAAAGGGATACCAAGAAAAAATTGTAAACTTTGATACAATGAGGAATAGCTAGATTACAAACAGATTACAGTATACAAAGTCAAAGCAATACCAAATAGTTAAAGACAAAACAAATCGCAAAATTTCCTTGGTAATAAAAAGTACAATAAGAAGAAGGATCCACAAGAGGTGACAGGGCGCAACATGTCGAAAGAGTCACAGCAAAACCAGGACACAAAATCTACGAAGCAATAATGAACACGAAGACGACGCCGACAAACGAACTGGTAGGCGAGACGACGAAAGAAGAGCACACATACTAGGTAACTAAGGCCGCAGCAGGGTAAAGAAGAACCCGAAGCATCTGAAAAACAAAAATGAAACCGCAACCGCAAGGAATAGGCAAGCCAACTCAGAGAGGGGGAAACTAAAAGAAGACTACATACTAATAATAAAAGATAAAAGGCTAAGAGGGTTAAACAGGGGTTAATAGAAAATAGGGTTAACTAAACCGAACCTGCATCAGAATGCCTCGAACAACAAAAGGCAATCACGACGTAAAGAATTCTCGCATTCCTAGGTGAAATTGCGGAAACTCAGCTAACCGCAGATAAGGCTGCTCGACGAACGTTGAAGTCGGAGCGCAAACCAAACGTCCGTAGCGAGACAGCGGCGACAGCAGCACACGATGGGTCTACGAAGAAAATGAGTGCCCGCAAGGCTCTCAAAGGCATAACGACGGAAAGTCCTAACGAAGACCTGACACTGTCAAGTACAAAAAACTTGCATAAGTCATAAGTAAGGGCCTGACCATTCAGCGCCCGAAAATCAACAGCAGTACAAGACAGACTGCTAGAAATGCATGAAGAACGAAATGAACAGGAAACTAATGCCATTCCTGTTCTGACTTAAAAAAAAAACAAAACAGAGAAACGTCGGCAAACAAGATGATAGATTCCTATTCGAACCCAAGTCGTCACTGGGCTGCCGACCGAAAACTGCCTGGAGCTCCAAAAAAAAATCCTAAGCAAAACTGAAAAAACACGCGCACAACAAAACCCAAACGCAAGCGCACGCACGCACGCGAGGAAGGCACGCAGTAACAAAGAGCACACAAACATTGTTACCGAGATACATTAACAGAAAAGTAGGCTTAAGAATGGCAAAGAGAATAAAAAAAAATAATAAAACAGGCAAAAAAAAATTACGCGCAAAGAAAGAACATAAAAAAAGAAAAACATTTTCTCAGAAAAGAGATCCGTAACATAGAATAAATGTTGTTAGCAAAATGCTTCCAAATATAGAAATGGATATTGGAACCGCATTGAAAGCTGTGAATATTTTAATTACTTCCATGAAAAGTATCGCACCGATGAAGGTTTACAAAATTTAATATAAACCTCGAAGGAACTGGCTATATTATTCGAAATACCCACTTAATTTCAACGCTTAAATAACATACGAAAAAGAAACGAGAACAACAATTATGAACTTCAGGATGAAACGCCACAAAACCCAAAACATTTATAGAAATAAGTTTTTTTTTAATCTGGTTTTAGATACAACTATGAATTCTATGGAAGAAAGTTCTGAACAATTAACAGTTCACAACAGTTATTTTACTTTTTATATATAATCTAGAAAATCTACAAAATTTTAATAATGAACCTAAGAAACACTTCGACGACTTAGAGTTTTATCTTACAGATGAAGAAGATGGAGATATAATTTCATGAACTAATTTCGTTTAAAGACGTCTTCCTCTCAGTACATTAAGTTATATTTGTAAAAATAATGTGGAATCATTGTTCGTTAATTTAAGTATTGCTTTACGGATTTTATTAACCTAGCAGGTAACAGTTGCAAGCGGGGAGCGATCTTTTATTGCGGTTAAAAATAATAAAAACGTATTTCAGATCACAAGAACATCTTTCCGGACATGCCTTAATTGCAATCGAAAGTGATATTAGTGATCAAATTGATATCAATAGAATAATAAATGATTTTGTGAGTGCTGAAGCACGAAAAGTCAAGTTTTACCGAGTTCTTGTGACAATTTTTGTTATGATTGTTATGATGTACGTTTGATTAAATTATTATATATTTTAATAATACCTTGTACCTTGTTACCTTGTATTTGTTGATTTTTTTTCCTTACACTTTTACAAGATTTTTTTTGTTTACTTTGCGTATATAATATAATAAAAATACAATACGTGGCATGCATAAAATTTTATTTTCTTTATTTCAGTATACTACGATGAATATAATGAAAATATGCAAATTTAAATAATATAGTTTTCAATAAATTTTTTAACGACAGTCATTAGTTTGAAAGGGCGCATATTTTAGGCATTGCATAGGGGCGCCGAAGAAGCTAGCGCCGCCCCTGCAGTTCGCATTGGCAATTAATTGTTGCTGAATTTATTTGATTATACTCAATCACATCATGTTTATTCTTTCACAGGTTTGTTACCCACGCTTTTACATAAATTTTAAATGATTCTGCAATACTAAACTGGTTGAGGTGTCGGTGATATTTGCATGATTTAAGTGTTGTACAATGGTGTTGTGAGATTTACACTAGGCAATGTTTGCATTCATACTATAGTGTCGATATCTGAAGTGGAAATGTTGTTCGGTGAGGTGATGAAATAATCGCGAAAAACTACCCAATCAATGACAACATGGAGGTAGATAACGATGTGCCAATTATGGTAGTTGGCGATTTCAACGTACAGACTAGATTAAATTTATTCGCTTTTACCTTTAGGAAGAAAAATTTCACTTTACATTATATACACATCGAATCACCTGCTACATTGGATGGCGGTATTATAGATTTGATGTTTGCGCGAAATATTGATTCTAGTCTCTTGCCATCTGTATCATACTTCTCTTATCATAGACCAGTGTTTTATAAGTTGAGAATGCTTTGTAATTAATTCATTTAAGGTTTGGTTAAAAAACACTGTGTCTAGTTAAAATTTTCATATATTGTTTAGTCATTTGATGTCAGAAATTAAATGCCTTAAACTGCATTGTACAAATTTGTTTCTTATTACCAATGTGGTCATACAACGTATTCTACGACTTAACTACCGGCCGTGTCCTGACACAGTCCCGTACAAATTTTTTTGTTATTACAACCGCTCATGCCGCAACAAAGTTTGTATCATCGACTCTGGGGATTGTTGTCGTTTTATGAATTGGAACAAGAGCTCTCGGAGAGAGAGGAAACGGATTTGGAGGGTGGACTAAAAAAAAACTGATAATAGTATGTTAATTCGTTTATGCTAGAATAGAAAGGCAGACTTTATGAATGACAGCGTTGGAACTTATCGAGTAATATGAAGAATACGCCGTATGATGATTATGGAAAATTTTACACCATATGCTGACGATGGAAGATACATCCTGGAAATCGGCATCCATACTGAATTGGTAGACCGGATTTCAAAGCCAGGTAATAAGAATCCATTGCGTATTGGAAGATATGTAAGCAGAAGATATTTTAAGCCCATCTAAGATAAGAAATCTTTTGAATTATTAGAGCGCTGCAGGATAAGATTAAAGCATAAGATGCATTTCGTATTAATTCCAGTTGACTCTTATGGATATTAAATCGTTTCAGATAGTGGAACATGGACCCTAATCCCATTAGACATGAAGTGGAGGACGGACCAGTTAAGTAAACAATAACAGGACTTGTTAGGAATTTAAGTACTCTTTAAGAAAACTGTCGTCGAATTTTCTCTCTCGTAAATTTTGTTCTTCATTCAGACCCTAAATTTGTATTTAAAAAAGGGGGGGGGGGCACAATGTTGTGAGAATTAGTAGTATAAGTGATAATCAGTAATTTGATAGTGAAGCTACTCGTACTTAACCTAATGTAAGGCTTTGCTTGCTGATGAATGAAGTTACTCACTTGATAGTCCCAAAACCTTTGAATTTGCCTTGAAATATCAATGTTGCACAAATGAGTATTGACTATAGTTTGAGTTGCTGGTGTTGATTGGTTGAATTAGTCAACTGTTATACTTTACGTCCAACTACCCAGCCAAAATGAGTTTCTTGAACATATGCGAGCTTCTTTGATCCACTGAAGCCAGTTCTCTTTGTAGTTAACGTAAGTAGACGGACAAACAGATTACTTAATAAACACATGGTTTAAGAAAAGATTAAAAAATTTTCTTTTCTTTTTTTTTTACTATCATCGCGGCATCATTAGAAAAAGCACATTAAGGTTACTTAATGCAGAATTCCACGCAATGGGAAGGATAGCCAAAGCTTTTATCATGTTTTCCGCTAGAGGGTGGCGGAATCACGTGGAAATCTCGCATGACGCCTTTTTCGGTGAGAGGCAATTCCATCTATTCTTCTGTGGTGTTACTTTCTGTTTTTATACACACACACACACACACACACACACAAACACACACACACACACACTCAATAAAAGGTGATGTTCTCAAGAGCAAAACGAAAAGATACATGCGTAAAGATAAAAAAAAAAGAAACAACCAAATAAGAAACGGAATTTATACTACATGTCTAAACAGAAGCCTCGTTTAAACTCCTTCAGGATTTAACCCGGCGTCACTCGCGCGAGCGGTGTTTACACCGCACTTTTTGATTTTTTTGATTTAGCTCATCATACAGTGGCACTACCTTGTGATGACTTCCATGTATTCCAAGTACAATTTATTGGCAACAGCTAGCGCCAATAAAAAATGTTAAAATTAAAAATTAAAAAAGTTAAACTTAACAAATTAGAATGTAAAAATTAAAAAAAAAGCTACGATTTTGGCATAAATTTATAAAAGTATAATAAAAATCATTTTGTTATTTTATCTCACTGAGTTCTTTTTTATCAAATAAAATCACTTTTAAAAAGTGCGGTGTAAACACCGCAGCGCGGGTAGTGCTGTTATAAAATTTGACGCGAGTGACGCCGGGCTACGAACCCTAGTTAATGTATTTGATATTTTGAATCATTAGGTGAGCCTTTCTTCAGATCTTAAAATTGAGGTACCATTTGTGCACGTGCCAGTAAACTAATTTAGACGATGTTTGTGATTGGTTCGTGCCATGAACCATATTCATCGACTGACGAAAACAGATTTTGAAAATCTTTCATAGCCTCGGAGGAGTTAGAGTTACAGACAGACAGACGGACAGACAGACGGACAGACAGACGGAAAGACAGACAGACACGTTTCCCCACACTGATAGCATAAAACACCTTTCGGTACTTAATAAAATGAGAACAATGAGTGTTGTGTTTCATTTGGTTGTTGTTGTTTTGATGTATTATGTTATTTTATGCATTTGTGTTATTTTATGTAATATATTTTATTTTACACACTTTTATTCAACTTCACTTGTTTGTGCGCAAATTTTATAATCAATATTTCGCTCTACTACTTACAGTTCTGAAATTTTCCCCAACGTCGTCATCTCGATGACAATGCATGTCTCAATCCTTATTTTCAGTAGTCATTCATTTATTCGTGATTAAATTTATAATTTACGTTTAATATATTGTTTATTGTTTTCGTTGTGTATTGTTATGTGTAATTGTTGTTAATTTGATCATCAATGCTAGCAACGTTGTTTATTGTAAGTCCCTGTAGAGAGTATTGTTTTTGATTAGCCAGCTTAATGCTAACACCTCCTAGGGTGCATTCACTTATTCACTCGAAGTCAATCGGTCTCCGTTTCTTCATTCGCTCGGAGTTAACTCCCTTGACCTCCAACATCAGGGGTCGCTCGGAATTATTCGGTGTTCGTTTCTTTTTTCGCTTGGAGTGCGACTTGGATTAACTTCCATAACTCCCATTTTCAATTTGGAGTCATTGGAGTCACTAAAAATTTTAAGGAAAAAGACGTCAACAATGAAGAGTGTCAACAAGGTTGCGACTTCAACGATGGTTCATTTTATATTACAATGAGATAAAGTTTGCAAGCGTGCTTGTTAGGACTCATGGCAGGCACATTAATAAAAGAAGAGAAGACTTTATTTCAAGTTGGAGCAACTTCAACTATACGCTGTCCAACGTAAGAAAAACTGGGTGTGTTTAATTAAATTCCCAATTTCAATTGTTAGACATTGCTGCTAAATAAAATTAAAAATGTTTAACAATTGAAATTGGAGATTTAACTAGACGCCCAATCTTTCTTTCGTTGGACAGAGTATAAACGAGAAGGCCTATTCACAAAATTGTTATTTACTGTTACATCATCATAATAAGACCAAATTTAGGGCTGATTATTGGTAGAAATACGATTTAATAATAGACTACTCTAGCTGATGTAATAAGATGTCCAGCTGCTGATACCAGCAGGAAATCATCATAAAAAAAACTTTGGACTTATTTATTATCAACTATTTCTGTAAATCACTAAGTTCAGAAAACGATCTCGTAATTTTACAGTAATGGAAATTCTTTAATGACGATTATTTTTCACTCGATCTGCTTTGTGTTTTTAAAAAGGCTGCTGGATTCTTTAAGTTTTTCAGTGCGTTAATATCTACATCATTTTGAATCGTGTACCATGTATATGGGACAAATTCCAACATCCATGACAAGGGCAGTACAAATATTTAAATTTTCTGTCAGCAGTTGCAAGTATATTTTTCTTAATTTCTCAATAAAAAACAGCTCTTCAAAGAAATTTACAAGTTTCTATCAAAAAGTGGAAAGCCTCTATCCCACAAGGAGAAAAATAGAAATCCGGAATACGTATTTTAGGTACGAGGTAACCATCTTCAGCGGTGAAGATAAAGAAACAAGAAAATAAAACGTTAAAGCTAGAGAATAATAATAGAGAATAATAGACCAGGCCCCCCCCCCCCCCCCCCCCCGCCAAGAAAATCTCCATTAAAGAATAATTCATAAGATGTTTAATGAGGGCTTTATCGTACGCCAACCTCAGCTCAGCTGTTCAAATTAATGATGAAAAATAGGAAAGAAAATTCCACAGCCTGGATTCGTACCAGGAACCTTTGGCTCTGACCGCCAACTCGCCAACCAGTTGTTGTTATTAATCATTAATTTGAACAGCTCAGGTTGGATAAAACCCTCACTGAACGTCTTATGAATTATTCTTTAATGAATATTACGACTTAGGAAAGATAGTCCCAGTCATCGGACTAGGTAACTGCTCTAACTGGTCATGTAAATAGAAGTTAGCCTTCATGTCCGCAGTGGCGCAATTGGTTGGCATGTTGGCGGTCTGATCCAAAGGTTCCTCGTTCGAATCCAGGCTGTGGAATTTTCTTTTCTATTTTTCATCATTAATATTTCCATTGGTTAAGCAAAAGGGATCTTATACACGACAAAAAATCTAGGCTCATCGACAAAGGTTATAACAAGAGGAAGCCCATGGCGGAAGGGGAAGGAATCTAAGATATAAATTAAAACGAAATAATATAAAATTAAAAACAAAAATAAAAAAAGGTAAAAAATACTTAAACTACAAGGGTTGGACAAAATAATATGAACACCTATGATTTTAGACGTTTCCTCGAGTATCTAGAAAAAACACTTACGAAATATCCTGAAACTTCAGGGGTATAAAGAGCTTGTTACACCATGTATTTCAGAGAAGGGTTTGTCCCGAAGGCAAATAGGGGAGCAGCAACGAATTAAACAAAACGATAAAATTTGGGATAAAATACATCAATACAATTGGACAATGTGATGAAATATTATGCATTAAAACAATTTTATAACTATCATATAATTTTGTATATTTATTTATCGGGTCAAAAATAATTTTTAAGTAATTTTTATAACTTTATAAATTCTTCAACAAAGAAATTCCTAATGGTCAATGACTGACAAGTCGTTTCTGGCATAATTGGGCAATGTTATCATAATTAGTTTTCTAGGCTAATTGGATAAAAAATAGCTCTAAATACAAATTGCATCACGTAGCGTATGCCCTTGATCAAAACGCAAAGATGCTGTGATTACAACTTCATCTGAAACGATAACACTTAATTTGCATTAGTCATTCACTAAAAAGAATGTTGAACATTGAAGATATACTTATTTTCTTTTTTCGAAAGTATTTTTTTTTTGCATTATTTTATTAGTCTGTGATAATCTGATAGTATATTTGATCTTATTTAATTTTGTATATTTACTTTATGTGAATCCTATTTTTAATCAGAAACGAGGACAAATATTTTTGAAATAGATAAGCTTATATTTATGTATAAAAAACATTACAATATGTCATGTTGTATTACTTCATAGATATTAAGATGGAATAATAAAAAAATAATAAATAAAGTTATAGTAAAATTAATTTTGCAAAAGTTGAAGTTTTAAAATATTTCTGTCGTTCAAATGTCCATAAAAACAGGATGGTAAAGTGAAGTTGTTTTTTAAGTTCTTTTTTAAGTTATAAAATTTTCGTCGTCTAGTTGGTTATCGTCAAGTTTTTTATCGTCGCCCACTTGGTTATCGTCCACTTGACCAGCGCCTAGTTGCAGTCGTCCAGTTGACGTATTCCCAGTATAGACAGTATATGAATTAAATAAATGCAATTGAAGTTCGATATTGAACTTAACCTAACCTAACCTACCACTGTGGATTTCATTCAAACACTCCTGGCACTAATAAGAAAAAACGAAATTTTCAGTGAAATCGATCGAGTAGTTTTTGAGTCTATAGGGCACAAACATATGGACATTGCCTTTCATTTATATAGATTGAAATTAAAATCATAATTTGTTCCAGAACCTTACACTCAAATCTAAAATAACCAGATTCCATTATATATATATATATTTTTTAACATATACAGGGTGATTCAAAATGATGTCCAGCATTTCAAAATTTTACTATGCATTTATTTTATAACAAACTAATCAGACCGGGTTTAAATACAGGAAAACTCAAATGTCTATTGATTCTAGCATTACAAATATTATATGCGACTTCCTCGAGTCACCCGGACAATGTCAAGACTCATGTCAAGACTCAAGATGTCAATCTCATCCCAAACTCCTTTCAGCATGTCTACTGTTACTAGTCCGAGAGCAGAAATGTTTACAAAGACATCCAGTTTCCAGAAATTTATCATACCACTTACGGATGCTCTTGTCAGTAGGGCAATCTTTATGAAATTACCTACGAAATGCCCGCTGGACTAAAATTATCAATACTTTTGCATACTCCAAGATGCAATATGCCTTTTCATTCACAGTCGCCATCTTTACTTTTATCGCGACACAAGCGCCATCACAGCCTCCAATTGCGGGAAGGTTAAAAATATTTGAGTTTTCCTGCATTTTAAATCCGGTCTGGTTAGTTTATGTTATAAAATAAATGCGTAGTAAAATTTTGAAATGCCGGACATCATTTTGAATCACACTGTATTATTACCACACAATTTTATAAATTTACACTCTTAACCCTCTTTGATCCTCTTTGGGAAAAAAAATTTTTTAATGAAATATTTAATAATGAAACATTTAGGGTTTTTTCGTTGTTGTTTTCTTTTTCTTTCACTTTCAGCCAACCGCAGATGTAAGACCGAACCCCTAGTAAAGTATAAATTTTGAGGATTAAAAGTTTTTCACACTATACCGGCTGCATTGTTCGAAACATTACAAGCTTATTCACAATCTTTGCAAGTTACTGACATAAAAGAAGCTAATAAAATATAAATTTGGGATAAAAAAATGTATTCATTTATTTATTTTTTTAATAAAATCTATGTAAAGCAAAAAAAAGAGGAGGGGTTATGAGGGGGTCATAAATTGAAAGACAATTCTGATGAAGGGGGAGGGTGTTAATCCCTTTAAGAAAGGAGAGAGTTAATTAGAAAAATAGGAAAAATGAAAACTGGCAAAGAAAAATAAAATGCAAATACAAGGTCCACCAGTGAAACGGGAAGATTTCGTAAACATTTTTATTGTCAAACAATTATTTTTTTTAATAACTTCTAAGCGTTAATGGAAAGTAAAAGAGTAGCCATTTGTTTTGCAATAAGAAAAAAAATCCGCATACAACATCCGCCAAATGTCCTCCGTTGATATTTATGCAATCTTGGAGTCGAGACTGAAAGTTTTGCATAATCCTTCGCAGCATATTGACAAGTATTGCTGCAATCTCGTCACAAATCCGTTGTTTGAGGACTGAGATTGTCCTGGAGAGATCAGTTTGAAATACTCTAGTTTTTAGGTATCCCCATAAAAAGAAGTCGCAGACTGATAGGTCGGGAGACCGAGGGGGACAACTGATATCCCCATTTCGAGAAACGACACCTCCCGGGAACAAAGCATTCACAGCCTTGATTGAGATTCTTGCAGTGTGGCTTGTTGCTCCTTCTTGCTTGGAAAGCAGTCGAGGAAGTTCTCAATCATTGCAACGTATCGCTCAGAATTAACAGTCACTGCGTTTTCAGCCTCATCCTCGAAAAAATATGGACCGATGATTCCATTTACCGACATCGCACACCATACTGTCATTTTTTGAGCATGAAGTGGTTTTTCATGAAGTAAACGAGGGTTTGCCCTCGCATAGTATCTGAAGTTTTGTTTATTAACAAAATCGGAGAGGTGGAAGCGCGTTTCATCACTTATCAACAAGTTGTTGATTTGATCATCATTTTCTTCCAGTCTGTCAAGCATAACCTCACAAAATCGGATACGTTGTTGAAATCACCAGGATTAAGAGATTGTACAACCTGTATTTTGATGTGTCACTTATTCCAAGGCGTGTGGCATGACGGATGGCTGATCGGCGTGGACTTCTTAACATCGCTTGTCGAACAACTTCGATATTTTCAGGGGTTCGAACTATTTTGGCCCCACCACCTCTTTTTTTAGAGTCGAACCAGTTTGCTCAAGGTTGTTTATCCATTGTTTAATCGCATTGTCTGACGGAACAGGTTGGTTGCACGGTGTATTGAAATGCCGTCGAAAGTCATGTCGCGTTTGCACTAAACTTTCGCCATTTATGCTTTAACTGCGTTGCCTCGTTGTTCACCCGTCCAACGATCCATTGCAAGTAGACGATAGTCGTGTGCAGGAGAGGAGGGCCAACACCACCTAGACAGAAGGCCTGCGCACAGAAACTGTATACATTGAGGGCCATAAATACATCATCATCAAACGGCCAAATTTATGGCTTATTATTGGTAGAAATACGATTAACAATAGCCGCTTTAGTGTGAAGTAACAATGTATGACGTTTCTGTGCGCAGGCCTTCTGTCTAGGTGGTGTTGGGAGGGCCCAAGGCCTCGCTGAATGCATGGCGTACGGGCTGAGATCAGTAGAACGCCAGTTGACCTCCTCCTGCCCCCTAGCATCAATATACTGAACCCGTCCTGTCGACAGAACCGAATGGCATCACTGAGGACATTTTATTAAATCCAATAAAAATGTAAATTTTTAATTTTAATAACGCACCTGTAATAAATTTTGACAAGTATTCATTAATATACTGATCCGATTTAAATATTAAAAAATTTTCACTCTCTTCGAGCTTCAATGTTGAAACGTTAAAAATTTATTATGTTCTTTTCATAGAGTAACCAAGTTTCTGTCGCCCAGTTGGCCACCCAGTTGCCCGTTGTTCAAGCGTGCATTCTTATAAGTAGCTTTTTGACATTTCCTCTCTAAAGTTACTAATAAGACGCAACGTCAGATTCAATAAAATTAATTCTATCCACTAATTAACGCAATTTGGCATCTCTAACAAACAAATTTAGGGCAATTCTAGAATATAGGCCAAACATTACAATTTATTTTGCGCTTTGTACAAAAAAGTGGTCTTATTAAGTGAAACTGTAACCATAGTTTTATAAAAGCGAAACTGCATGTTCATATACAGGGTGAGGCATTTATCTTGAGACAACTGAATATCTGGGAAACTAAGCATTGTACCAAAAAAAGTTCAAAATCAAAAGTGAATTACTTCGCGGGGGGAAATTCATTTGTTAAAAAATTACCCCCCCCCCTTTGTGAGGGGGGCTGGGGGGGAGGGAGTAACTTTGAAATCTTAAATAGAAACCTCTATTTTTAATGGTATATTCAGATTGTACACAATATTCGAGAAATGTTTTATTCTTGGTGTTTTTTCAATTGATCCAATCGGTTAGGAGATAGAGGACCTGAAAGTGTGGAACTTTTAAAGTTCTGAACCCAATTTTATCGATGAAGACAAAGAGATAGAGAGCGGGTCTTACAGACATTCATATTCTACTTTTTAATGGTCTTTAAGAATCCGAAGTCAGAATTCCAAAAATTCAAAATTTTGTAGTTCACAAGTAAACTTTTGGGGGCAGCAGTCCTACGGATTCTATGCGTGTGTATTGAAAACTATTTCATAATACTGGATAATACTTTAATGGCTTTCCAGAGACCATCAATGGTTGTTGGATGGCGTCGAGCAAGGGCTTACTTACTTACTTTTCAAACCCGCTTATCCGTTAGGATCGCAGGGGCAGCAGGATCCCGAGGACGCGGGTTCGACCCCGGCCGAGGACGACAAGGATTTTTTCAGGGGGAAAAACCTGAGATCACGCACTTCCTTCGGTAGGGAAGTAAAGCCGTTGGTCCCGTGTAGTCGTTTGCCGGCTGCACGTTTAAGAACCCTTGCGAGGCAAAATTTGCGGCCCCTATAACGCCGTCCTGAAATGACCATGGCAGTTGAAAAGGACGTTAATACCAAACAAACCAAACCAACCTATGGAGGATCTCCAGCGCTGCGATCTTCCGCCATTAGGCGCATGTAATGCCCAAGCGACTCGAGCCCAGATTCTACAAGTGTGTATCCACGTGGTTCTAGACCGACCCCTTGGTCTCTTATCCACCGGCTTGGAAAATAGCAACTGCCTAGGAAGACCAGTAGAGCAAGGTCTCGTTTCAATAATCCAGATCCACAGAAATCCATCGGGGATGCATCTATTGACTTGAAAGGGATATCATAACAGGGGCGGTATAACGTGAATTCTGGATTCATCTTCCAAATCTAACATAAATTGAGCGATCGATTTAGGTGTATGGCTGGAGACTTTGTCTTGATGCAGCCATACTTTGTTTTTGTCCTCTCCGTACATGGCAGGCATTTCCTCGTGGAAAACTGGACTGCTGATAGTAAAGGGAGTTAACATTAATCTTCCTGTCCACTCTTCTGACTGTGAGGTTGTCGTTGTACGAGCATTCCGCAATCAACATTAAATCCTTTTGAAAAACTTTCCTTACTTGGACCACTTTTGATCGACCACGTGGACGGTAGAAAATCGCGCCGGGTTTGTTGCAATCGTTGGGGTAGATGTAGGTTTCATCCAAAGGCCAACATACTTCCACGTTCTGCTCAGATGTAACTCTCATAGAGCCTCCGATAGTCCCTCTTCCTTTCTGCTACGTTTCATGGCAGCAGTTTATGAACATGAGCTTGTGGTGCTTTTCCAGTTGCAATTTTTTTTTACTATTTTATTTACGGTAGCCTGTGAAGTTCCTACAATGTTTGCCATCCCTCTTTGGGTTGCTGGGTCTTCGCACAGGATAAGCTGCTTGACCTTTCGAATGACCTGTGGTGTTCGGCTTATGGGAACTTCAGGATTTTACCGTTTCTGGCCAGTTAGAATTAACTCTTCCCGGGGTTTTCCTTTTTCATTCAGTACCCCCGATATGCCTTTCTTCGAAACGGAGAAATTTCGCTCTTTACTTGCGCTAATTATAGCAGAAATAGCTTTAATTAGTGTCGGAAAGGGCAATAATGTACACTTTCCAGTAAGATCCGGTTTTCGGAGACATTTAGGTTAGAATGAAACGCAAGAATGCGGATGAAATAGCATCATTTCAAGTGTTTTCTGTCACGCGCACGTGCATGCTTGCATTCACGTAATAAATCGTACTAAAGAATGTAATCAACCTTCTGTAAAACGTGTGTCCTTAGGAGAATGAAATTTGAATTTACATACTTTGTATCATAGATGATAAATATGGGAAAAAAATTCATCGTATTTTACATATTAATATATTATATTCGAAACAACCTATACAACTTATATATACATTCCAATCAATACTTTCTGAATGTAATCGTGTTTTGTTTTGTTTTTTAATAAAAGTCAGTTTGAATCGCTTATTAATTTTGTATTTTTAAAATGTCGCTTATTTTTTACTCAAAAGTCACTGAAAATTGCAGAATACACGTACAGTGTGTTTATATCTATTATTGATCAAAATGGAGAATCTGATAAAGTTAATTAAAAAAATGTGAAAAGAAGAACACAAATGTTGGGTTGAACGGGGAAGTGGAAGAAAGTTCTTTCCATCACTATTTGTTGGCAGAGAGCGCTGTCGATTGTGTTGTTTTACATCACTTCACTTAAATCAGCCCCTTTCAACTCTTTTGATTCGTCGGACATCGACGGGAAAAGAGTGAGCGAATTGTTTTTACATTCTCTCCGCTCTTGTCATTGGAAATGAAGTTGAACGACGACTGTCACGCTGTCGGAGCCAGGAAGCTGGAAGTGCGCCAGGGGAGAAAGGAAAGGAAGGAGGTAAAGGGGGGGGGGATTCAAATTTTCTCTAAAAATAAAAAAGATGGAAAAAAGAAGGGGATGGAGAGAGAAAGGTCTGCCTAAATCGCGTCTGCGCAGAGACGGGAGCCAGGGTGCTTCCGGTCGTCTGGATGGCGCCGAATGTATATCCCAATCCCTTAATACGCATTAGGGTAAATGGACCGCCCCAGGCCCCGCCTCCTCTGTTTGGATTACCCACGGGATCGGACAATCGGAGCCCAGTGTGGAGTCCCCGTTCGAGAGCGCGCACCGAAAACCATGGCCCGGGGTCGCCTCTGATACATGGTAGTCTTCTTGTGCTCACTTTTTTCCCCCCCTTTACCTTTCTGCCCTCTCCCCGTTACGCAGAAAGTGGGTCTGCCCCGCATGCCAACGAACGGTGATGGTGAAGCGAGCGATCGTCATTCGTGTTGAGCTACTGAACGGGAAAGCTCAGGGATTGTTAGAGTAGATCGTGGTGGCGGCGGTGACGACGACGGCCACCCGTTGGAGGCTCTCGCGGCCGGAGCCCGATGGTTGCCCGCCGTCTTCTCTTCACTGCCTTGTGGCTCCGAGTACAGCGTACAGAAAGCAAAAGGATTCGAAAAGAAACTTTGTTTTAAAAGTCATGTGCTCCCGGCTGAGGATCATCATGTCTTCTGTTAACCGAGGACCCGCCTTACTTTTCGCCGTCTTCCAACTGTGGGTGCTTCAAACCAGTGGTAAGTCGCATCGTGTATCTTCTGTCTTTACATCGCATATATTAAGTGTATCAGTATTAACCTGACTCGCGTATTTCAATATAGTACTTTATCCTGTCATACTTGAAAACATTATAGTTCTTTTAATTTTTTGTGTTATATGTGAATATAATTTAAATTAAGACCTAGCACAACATTAAAGCCATCATTGGAACATTGGAACAACATTAAAGTCATCACTGTTCAACTTTTGTAAGATAGTAACGTGTAAAATCTTTTGATTGCCTACTGATACATTCGATCCGAAACTAAAGTTTAAAAAGTTGCTTTAGATAATCCCAATGAACTTCGAATTCTTTTAGGAACTAATAGAAACTATATCACTTATGTATATTTTCATACTGTGTATTGGTAACGCTTAGATAATATCAATACATTGGTTAAACTATTAGTTGCTTTAGATACTACATTAATGTTAACTCTTAAACCTCTAATGTTTCTTTCGTGGGGTAGCACTCAAACCCATTCATCTGTGCAGGCCAGTGAAACGATCCAAGTTCATTCTTCTAAGTCGGTTAATTGCTGTGTGCAATGAGGACTTGCAATCATCCGACAGAGAGTTTAATTCCTCTTGACTTTGAATGTCATTAGCCTTTTGTCAACATTCTGGGAACTCCACTCTATACAGCGCTTTGTGAAGAGCAACAGGGTTTCTCGGACCCCCGGCGAGGAGATTTTTTACCCTCGGGATCTTTTAGTAGTGAAACTTATTCCATGTAATAGAAAAGATAGTGAACAATTTTGCAATTTAATGACGGAACACAAAATGAGTTTGTTTATTTCAGACCATTAATTCATTGTTACACTTAATAATGACTTTTAAATAACTGATAGTTTCAAATATATTTCTGAAGCCGTATTTGGGAATGCAGGACTCTTTATTAGCCTTTAAAAGTGTTGTTTCCTATGCTCTGATTATTAGGTAAGGATTCAGTGCATGAAATCCTTTAAATGTCCCATTGAGTTTGACAGCATTTGCTCTCCGTAAGTTTAGTCAGATATGTAGAATCCAGAATATCATAAAACCTGCCATTATAAATCCTATAAATTTTATACCACTTAAATATACTTAAATAATATTTTTAACTACTTTTATTCAAATGCATTTAACTTTTTAAAATGTAGCTTTTCATGTATGCAGCAAAATTCATTAAGCGTTATTTTTAGAATAATTAAGTACTGTTGGGAACATCGTTCTAAACCTTAGAAAACCTGAATATAATCATTAATTTTTCAAAACATACACTCTTATTAGGCTATTAAGTGGAATTTTCCGTCGTAAAAAAAGTTTACCTCAAGACTCCGTCTAAGCCATAACGATCTTTTCGGGCGCATCTAATTTTCATAATTGTCTCTCGATTCTGAGTTGCGAGTCATTAAAATTCGAAAGAGGCGAGTCGCTCGTCTGGGAACGTTTTTGCCCCTACATGGTCAAATGGGGGGAAATATTGCTGCAAAACAAGGGGGAAGATTTTTCGAGATGTTTAACAATTGCCGGCGAAACAGGCGAATAAATGTACAGAAAGAGAACGACGACGACGTCCTTAGCGTGGGAGCTATTAGGTGGAGCAGCTGCCCCCTCCCCCTCCCTCATCACCTCCATCCCCGCCTCAGACTGAACGAGAGGCAACAAAAGTTGTTGAGTCGTACTTCATACTTAATTCATTGCTTGTAATTCGTCTGAGACATAGAAGTTAACGTTTTGTTTCCTCATGGAAAGAACTGAGAGAATTGAAAATGATCTTTGCCTAAGCAAGCCAGGAAGAGTTATTTTTTTTACAGATTGTATTGCTATTTTTTTAAGGATTTTTATAAAGTTGATTTTTTGATCAAAACAAATGATCAAAACTAAAGATTGGAAAAAAAAATCATCCTTCCTCTAGTTTCATTTACTTTCACCATGGATGAAGAAATAACTTTGCTTCTTCATTTTTCTTCATCTGTGCTTTCACTTGTCTCTGGCTAAGCCTCCATTATAATGCTTAAATGCTTGTATCGTCCTCCACTTCTACATACTTTTAAGAAAGATTCTGCCTTTTTTTTTTTTTTTTGAAGTTACTTACTCAAGGGCTTTCATATGATAAACAGTATATGAAAGTAAGAGTTTTATATTGGAAAAAACCCTTTTATAAAAGTTTTATGTCTTCCCAACAAAGATGTAATCTTATTAAATGAGTTTAAAACAAACAACTTCGACTTATATCCAATAACCCCTGCGTTTATGTAATATATTCTACTTTCTCTCTCGGTTCTTTCCCTTTCCCTTAAAACCTTCCTTTGGGTTTTTTTTTCCCAGCGATCCATTTATGCTTTTTCTTTCCAGCGTGTCCCTTGGTCCTCGGTGGCGGCGAAGGGCTTGGTTCTCGCCGGGGGCATCCGTGCTGTTCGGCCGGATGTAACGACGGCAAATTACACGTTAGCTTCTGCCTCGCTGTCAGCAATCCTATAATAAGGCCCCGGCAAAAGGCAGAGCCGGTTGTTAGGAGTTGGCGACCGAGGGTCGCTCTCTCTCTCTCTCTTTCTCTCTCTCTCTTCATCTCGGTCGGCCGCTCTACGTGAGTTCAACATCCCTCGACAGGGATTTGACCCCTCAGTCCACAAGGCCGGGTAGCTACTTCTTATCATTTTTCCTACTCAAAATGCTCGCTTCCTTTTAAAACAACATAGTTCGCTACAAAGAACACGATGTTTTTAACTCTGCAATGATTTTGATTTGATATGGAGGCGATATAAACGACATTATATGTTCTAAATTTAACGTGAGTTAATCCAAGTTTAATAATTTTAATAAAGTATTTAGACACTTATATTGTTCTCAGCTCCTAACAAGGGTGGTGTTTGTTTGATCATTAAACATCTAAAGCATTAAAAACAAGCAAGTAGATATATTATAAAATGAATGACTGTATCAGTACTGGAGTATATTATTATTTAGATTAGGTTTACTTATATCACATTAACAAACATAATGTAAATTCATTTAAGGGAAGTTTAAACGATTCTCAAAATAACTTGTCGTTCATGTTATTGGCCTAACCAGGATATTTGCCTTTAAAAAAAAAAAAAAAAATTAATAAACGTACATGTTGAGCTATTTGTGAAATTCAAAGCTAAAGTATATTTATTTTATAATTATTGACATCTTGAAATAAACAGACACGTATAATATTGAATGAAAATAGAAAAAAAAAATTAGTGAAATGTAAAGCGCAAATATCACAAATTAATTTTAAAAAGCTTTCATAGATAAATGCGTTTGTACAAAGTAGAAAAAACTGCAGCACATAGAATTATTTTAATGTTTTGACACGTGTCCATGCATTTATTTTATTTTTCAACGTATAGGAGATTATTTATCTGCGTTATATATCGGTCGAAAAGGAGTTTAATTGCGCCGTGCTTTCTATTTCAATCAGCTTCACTGACACTGTTCATCGCGTTTGACTCATCAAAGGCACGAGGGTCATTGGAGGAACTTGTTTTCGGATCACGTGCTTTTGTGTTCTCCAGAGCGCTTCTTCTGCTGTTGCATGAAGCAGCAGCACTTTATAAAACCTGATTCATGAAGATGATGGGAGGCGAGCTTGTTTTAAGCTAGGAATGCCGCTTCTAAAAGAAAAGTCGCTGCGAGGATCTCTGGAAACCTCACGTGTTGCCATTTCGGACGAGTTGTAAAACATGACCGTTTGCTCATCGTTAACTCAACTCGTTATCCAGCTGTGATGAGGTGTTAAGTGCTTTCTAGTCGTCTACAATCGCCGATAATTCTCTATAAAATACCCAATTTTAAGAATATTTGCCTCACATTATGAAAACATTTGTTGTATATTTTTGATAAGCGCGCTTCTGTGAAGTTCGTTCTCTTATAAAATTTCATATACTTATATTAAAACAATATCAGTCAAATTTAATGAAGAGAATTTTATTTGGAATTTTCCTTTACGGAAATATATTTATAATTACGAATATTCACATTAGCTAATAAATAATAGGATTAAATTAGTACTTGCAAATTTGTTGCATCCTATTCAGGCTTATGATGATCGGAAGTTGTTTTTTTTTTAAGTTTTAAGAAATAAAATATTCTCTAAAATCTTGCCAAAAGATGTTTTATTTCATTACTTTCTTAAAGCGAGCATATTCATATAATATAATAATAAATAATAAATTTAATAAGAATATCACATTTAACATTATAACAATATTAATTAAAACTTTGTACTTAACAGGTGTTCTATTATCTCTTACTCTTGTCTTATTATTATTGAAATTTTTAAAATTAAAAACAGGGCTTATAAAAATTTGAAGGAATTGCGGTAACTGATAAGAAGCATCGGTGACATCGGGTGGATGCGTTCAACTTATTTCAAATTACTATATGGGAGAAATGAAACGGTAGTGTTTTCTTACTACACGATACGACTTTTATTAAGGTAATCCTATAACGAAACTTCCCCAATACGGCGGCGGCCGTGATGGCTCTTAACATAGGATTACCTTAATATATAATCTCTACGAAATTCAAACCAATCATGAGCAACTTTCCTTGCTTTTCGTTTTTTATTTTTGTTTTTTTTTTAATGGAACTTCTAATTTCTATGCAAATAGTTTTAAAATTTCTTATGTTATTAATTGAAACTGAAGATTCTGGATAAAGTTTCATAAAAAATACTGACAAGCAAGGAAAGTTGCTCATTTTTAGTTTGAATTTAGAACAGATACTTTGTTACATTTTATTTTAAATTTTTTCTATTATCTTATCAGCAAACAGACATGGTTGCCTGTATATAAATTATATAATCATCTATAACTCAAACTGCCTGCTAGAGTAGTATTTGAAATCATTCTTGGATATTCTTAATAATATTGGAGCAACCAATCCTTTATATAGGAATCAATGTTATTTACAGCTCACCACGAGAGGCTATCGTAAGCGTGACGTCACGTACCTACGCGAATCGATTTTAATCAATTTCTGTGAGCCACTGGGATACAGTTTCCTCGGTCAGAGGGTACACAAACGAACACACAGGGGGAGAGACCGTCAGAAAGAGGAGAAGGTCTCTCTCTCTTCTGTTTTTTCCTCCTATATTTCTTCCCTTCTATGTTTTCACTCATTCCCTTCCTTTTTCTCTTCTTCACCCTAATTGAGTCTCCATTGGCTTGTTTCTTCCACCCACACATAAGAAGGGAGAACACATGATAGATGGAGGGGTCCAAAAATGAGGGATGCATTGGAAGACTGGGGTAAATGACGTACTGTATAGGGAAGCTCAGCAGGGATAAAAAATGATAGTTTGGCAAAAACCTAGCTCTATTCCCCCACCCAACCTATCCCTCAGTTTAAAAGTAAGCGCCGTCACTTAGTAATTCTTATTTTAATTATAAATGAATTGCTATATACAATAAATGACCCTAAGCCAGATTGAGAAATTACTTATTTTTGTAGATTGAATATAGGCTAACTGAAAACAAATATAGTAAAGCATGCCATCGATTAAGTTATTAATGTTAACTTTTTATAATTAGTTTGTTTAGAAATATCATTATTTCAAACGTATGGACTAAAGCTAGAAGGCTTTCTAACTTTTATTTCTGTTTTGCTTAATTACTTCAGAGTAACTTCATGAGCAGTAGCAAAATATTTTCATTGAAAGTTTTGGGCTTCTTATCCCTTCTGCTTATTTTAATTAATTGGAACAATCGAAAACTACAGGGAATTAATTTCTAAAAGCTGAAGAAATGGATCACTTGTTGAAATTTAGACCTCTATATTAATCGGCATATAATCATCATATTTTTAATTATCGCCACAAGGAAAAGAAGGAAGAATAGAGTCGGAAAGGATTTCCGGAACGATTCAATCTCCCCTTTCTTTCCTTTTCCTTTTTCCTCTTGCCCTAAGAGCGATTCCGAACAATTTGGACCTCCGATGTTTTTAATTTTCTTTCTTTTTTTTAGGAAAAAAATGCATACCCTTCGGTTAAGATCAAAAGAATATTATTCAGTCCCCTCTAAATTCTAAATGAAGAAATGAATGAATGTAAATAATACTGCATGCCCACTATTTGATAGAATTAATTTCCGCGTGGGTATTTTTTTACTCTTGGTCTCTTCTCTTTTTTTGGCCCCAATTCTGCGTGCTATTAGTGGCTAGCGATTGTGTCGCGTGTCACGGAATGCGTGGGAGTGTTGACTCGGAAGGCATTAATTAACGCTCCCCCTACCACGAAGGAGTTTTCCAATTGCAAGGTCCCACGACGCTTGCGCCTCCCCAGCATCCACGTGACTCGACCCTTTGTCAAAATTCCACATGTGCGTCTCCCTAACTGATAACCTACAATGCATCTCGAAACAACGTGCTTCTCATTAAAATAAGAGAAATGTGGCTCTTGAATTTTGTTTCGATTTATCTGTAAAATTTCGATAAAATTTTTTGAAATAGAAAAACAAGCAAAAAATTCATTCCTTTTTATTGTGTGATTTGTTTAAGAAAGGTAGGTTGGCATATATGAAGAAACTTTATTATACATTAATATTACAAAAAAATCGAAATGTGGATAATAACATTTAATAATTTATATCAAAGACTTTTAATTTTTTCTATGTCGTGAGACTTATATAACAAGTTCGCGAAACATCTACTTTAAATTGCTGTAAAAAAATTCCAATCTTCTGGGTAAAGTAAAAGCGGCAGAAGGCTAGCATCGAAGTAGACTGTATAAGGATCGTGTGTTCCTTATTAATCTAGAACACTGAATTGCATTCAATTAAATTCAAATTGTTTAGACTAACTTGATTTAACCTAAGATTTTCCCGTGTTTTAAACTATTTCTCTTAAATCGTTATGATTAAAAGAGATTCTGTATCATTTTAACTCTTTTTATGTTGACATTCGCACATTCGAATTTAAGTTTACTTTGCTTACTCTACGTTAATAAACCGTAGTCGGCTCAAAGTAAAAAAAAAAAATCCATTGTTTGTCTTTTCGTTGTTCAAAGATTTCTAAAACCGTCTTATAAATGGATACGAGGCCAGCATTAAGATAATTCAACCTATTGTTTCAAATTGGGCCTTTTCGCTAGAATAATCTGCTGTATTGTTGTTAAATACACACGAAACATACAATCTAGTTCTTAAAAAACAAGTAGAGTTTGCTTATGGTATTTCCAATTGATGTTTACACATGGGATCCAAAAATCCTGATGCGTCATATTAATGCATCATAGAAAAATGTGAAGTAAATTTTATCTATGAAATCAAAATGACAGTCATAAAGTATTCAATTGAAAGGAAAGGCGTAGACAGATTAAACACGAGTATTCTGTAATTTTCTTTTCCTCACATAGGGGACAGCTGCATACCAAATATTTTTCCAAGAGTCTGGTCAAATTCACTTAAGTGTATCATCCTTAGGCATCCGTGGGGAACAGTTACATTCTATCCTGGATGATTTAAATAGCTCTGCATCGAATGCTCGTACTATTTAAATACAATATTCTGTTATTTTATTAGAACGCAAAAGAGCCCTTTTCTTGACGCTGTTAATTATCTTTAAATCATATACTTCAGACATTTTCTTCGTCTTTTGCTTTGTCTTCCCGTTCAAGTAAAAATGTTCGTGACTTTTCTTTCTCTTTCGGTCTGGTCGTTTCCATAATCCATCCATCTTTTTTTTTTTAATATGTAGTATATATAAGTATGTATGATTTTGCATGGAAGGGTGAAGAGTGAGGGCAGGGGTTATCGTCTCCCTTGGTGTCACCGGGGAGAAGCTCACCCTCCTCTTTGTTTATTTATTCATGGAAATCTGCGGTCGGAAGAAGAGAGGACTCCTTCGTTGGCTGATGGATTTTGCGCAGACTTCACAGTGACATGAAATGTGTGCATCGCTTTGACCCATGCACAAAACTTACAAGTCTTTTGCTATGAGAAGAACGGTAATGTTGCATATTTAATACGCCTGTGATAAAGCGATGAAAGTTTCAAAAGGAAATTTATACGCACTGTTGGGTAAGTGGTTGACTAGCAATAAAGAATCCAACGAAACTTGCATTGTAAATCACACTTAATTTTAAATATTTCAGCATAAATTTCTTGACATTTGTCGTTTTCTAAAAAATTCGTCAACTGTAATTAGAAATATTTCGTTTCCATTGCATTGTAAAAGAACCTTCCTTGGCTCCCTAATGTTAATTTGATTCTGGTTAATCTTATATATATATATATATATATATATGTATAGCGTTAAATTACAGTGAATCATTTTGTTCAATAGTCTAGTGGATTTTAAATAGCTTTGCTTTCATTTCTTACAGTATTCTACAGTTATTTTTAAGTGCAAGATAATTCAAAATGATTCGTACAAAAAGAAAGGTCCCACCAAGGCTATAAGCAATGTACAAGGTGTATAAAAAATACGTTTACAAACTTTGAAGGGGGGTTCTTCACACATACACTGAAGAGCTAAAGCATTGTGACCACCTACTCAATAAGGCGCTGCGCCACCTTTGGCCTGCAAAACAGCTGCAACTCGCCTTGGCATGGACATCACAAGTTCTTGGTAGATGACTGGAGACAGGTTGTACCAAATGTCTAAGCAGCGGTCACGCAAAGCCGAGATATTCCGACATGGTGATGTTTGACCTATGAGCTCCTTGACATCCCAAATGTGCTCTATAGGATTAAGATCCGGCGAGTTAGGTGGCCAGGACATTAATTGGAATTCATCCTTATGCTTCTCGAACCACTCCAACACAATTCGAGTCTTCCATTTCCAGTTAGGAGACAGACGCCATTTAAGGGTGCAACTGGTCCGCAATGATGTTCAGATAGGCCGCAGCTTTCATGGTTCGTTATACTACAACTACGGTCCCATAGCCGCCCTTAAGAACGTCCCCCAAACCATAATACCGCCATCATCAACCTGTGTATGGCCTACTGTACAGGGGGGGGGGGGGGGGCAACTGTGCCAAATGTCGTACTCGCCTGGAAGTCGGCGTATCCTGACACGACCATCCACGCGATGAATAAGAAATTGTGATTCATCCCACCAGGCAACTCTCTTCCACTTATCCATGGTTCAGTCTCGATGTTCCCGGGCCCAGTGTAGGCGTTATTGCAATTACATAAAGGGCACAGAGATCAACTCTTTCTCATGAAAAAAAATGTCACATAAGATCTGGTGATAGTGGGGGCCAGAACATCAACAGCATATCATTTGACGGTGTGGCCAGGTGATGCTTCCTTTTCCAGATTTCGTTTTAAAAAGTCTCTGGAGATTGATTTTGAACGCCATTTTTGCAAATTCAATGACACACCGCGCTTTTCTGCTGCACGTTGTTGCCATTTTGCATAGTAGCGCCCCCAGTGAGCAGTTAACTTATAGCAGGCTTTTCCATTTGCCGGATGAAACTTGAAGGGATTACCTATCATATTGTCCTTTATGGTTAATGCTTAACTAGAAGCGAACCCACCCAATTGTATAATCGGGAAATAACCCATTGTTAGATAACCCATTGTTAGATTTTTTCTTTGTTGTGACATAGTCCACCGTCGCTGATTTTATATACATGATGTTAAAACTCTTATGTAAAGCTATAATAAATTTTTTTCTCAGACGCTTTTGTTTAATTTACGACGGGGGGGGGGGGGCAATTACTCTTAAATGTTATCCAAGTATATAATGACTAATCCTGATATAAATTCTCTTTCTTTTACTATCCAAAAATTAGTTAGATCTGTTGTTCTCAAACTTCTGCTTTCATGGCGCCAATTTCAGAATGTAGCTTAGATATAGAGAAGTATTTCGCAGAAGAAGAGCGCGGTGTCTCATTGAATTTGCAAAATTGGCCTCGAAAATCAATTTTCACAGACATTTTAAAACGAAATCTGGAAAAAGAACCACCGAGTCAGCTTCCTTTTAATTATTGGCTATTTGTTAATAAAAGTGGTTTCTTGATTCCATTTATTGATTTCTCTCTTTTTAAATAAGCTTGCTTAGAGAAACCCTGATATTCTTGATATTGAGGAATACTTTAAATTTTTAAACATTCGAAATTATCCTAAGATTTAAAAACAAAAAACAAAAAACTTTTCACTGGAAAATGCCCCCCCCCCCCCCCCGTATATGTGCGTTTATTACAGGTTTTTCTTTTGGCTTTTATTTATTTATTTTTGCTTTCCAGCCCTGAGTAGTTTTCATTTTGACAAGGTGTTAGGCCCCCTTTAGATGGTTTTTATTTTTGTTTAGTTTTTCATTCCTTTTTTTAATGGATTTCAAACGTGGGACGGTTGCGAATGAAGGGTGTGAGGTTGTCGTTGGAATGGAACAAACCCAAACGACATTAGCCAAACAATTATTAAATTAACTTATCACAGCGCATCTAGGATTGTTTCTCTTTTCTCCTTCTGTTTTGTTTTTAAATTTTGCTTTGTTGAAAATAAATCATTTTTATTATAATTTAACGATTGCGATTTGACCGAAAAATGAGAGGAAACCATCTTAGAAAAGATGTAAGAAAAAAACAAACCCCAGCTTAATTATTTTGATACCCTATTAGGTATTTAGTAATAACATTAAATTGACGTTAGTAGCCATTTCCTGGTGAAATAAGGAAGCTGCTTTTAAAAATTTGTAATTGTTACCCTGCAAAATATAATAATTCTACACTTTAAGATTATAATATTTAAACGACAACATTTTATGCATCTAAAATGCATTTTCATCTTATTTAAAAAATCATGAAATTGCAAACACTGGTATTGTTTTCTTCTTTGTATTTTACAACAGACTCTACAGGGTTGATACTGGAAGTCACTTTGAGGTTCTTAACATGTGTCTTCGAATCCGATCTTAAAAATGACTTGTATATAACTCCTTCTATCTTCACATTTTTTTTAAAAAACAAAACTTTCCTAGAGAATTCTCACCCCCCCCCCTCGCATTTCTAGCTGGAAGGAAATTGAAATTATTAATAAAATATAAGTTTCAAATCAGTTTATTACATATGTACCTTTAAAATATTAAGTTTTAATTTCTGATCATTATTTTAAGTATGGCTTTATTTTATTTATTAAGATAATAGGAATACACAATGCTGCATGATTTAAATCTTTCACAATTTGCGAAATAACAATAGAAAATTTGTGAAAAATATCCTTTAAATCAATTTTGTTGTTCAAGAACTATAATTTGCAGAAATGTTTGACGTACAATTTGTAATTACATGTTTTGAAGAAAAGTGATAAGTACACAGTTGTATATTTCTATTTATATAAAGGTGTAGAATACTTACACAGCTTTCCTCTTAATTATTGTCTTTTAACCTGAGAAAGAAAATCTGAAATCTCATTTTTCAGTACAAGTAAACGTGACTGAAAATCAACTGAAAAAAAAAAAAAGATTCGTTGGAATATTGTTGAAGTAAAAGATAGAAATTCTGATACCTCAGTTAGAATAATTGAAGAGAATAGGTGCTGGGCTTTCAACTTTTGCAACAGGTGGGCTCACTCCTATTGCAACGCTCTTGTTAAAAACGAATATACAGGCGGCTGGATATTCTCGTAGGTAGATTTTTTGATACCTCATCCAAAGGTTAAAATAAAATCGCAGGCAACTCATTTTCATCAGATTTAAGTAGAGTACAAATAGCGGGAATAAAGGAGTACCACTGACATCAAATGAAGGGTCATTAACACAGCTTGAGCTGATGATGGATTACGATGATTCCCCTTTGCGTGCGCAGGCAATGAAGGATTGCTTCTTCGGAGCTCCCAACGGGTTTTATAGTTTTCTTTTTTTACCTTTTCTGTAAAGCATTTAATTCTTAAGTAGCCATTTTTTTTTTCACTATCCATTAAAATTTGCTAGTGGATGGTTAGAATGAAAAGCTTGTCGGGCATATTTTACAGATAAGATCATCAGTTGGCAGCATAAGAACTGCTAAAGCGAATTAAAGATTTTTTTTTTTTAATACTAAACTTTTGAAGAAAAATGTTTTATTTCTATGTTTACAAAACGTAAGAAATATGAACAGTTCTTGTAGTATGTATTAATCGAAATTTAAGGAAAAAACGTAATTTTTTTTGGTTTCTAACGAGAACTTTATATTTAAATCTTTATTGATCTTGAAGCATCATAATATAACGATAGGCATTATCTATTTCTAAATAATATTTCTATCATGTAGTTTAAAAAGAAAAATGTAAAATTAATAAGATCAAATTGAATTCAGTAAAATGATGACTTAAAAAATAAAAAGTCTATTTAAATAAAAGAAGAGAACAAAACGGCATTTCCCCATTTTCGAAAATTCTAAATTATTTATCATTGTTTTCATTGTCTTTGTTAGCTACTTGTTAAATAATATCCTGTGCGGTTTTGTAGAGATGATGATCATACTTTATGCCATGGAAAAGGCCAAAAACATAGTCGTTGCTTCAGAGAACACATCTTGAAATCCAGCTTTGGGCTTAAATGTCTTCATAGTCATTTCTTCATAAATCATTCTTTTCTTCCAGCTAGTCTTAACAGCTTCTATGAAAACCAAGATATATATTTTTAAAAAAAATCACTAACTATACCAACAAAATAAATAAAATCTTTAAATATTTTTTTCGTTGTTTCTCAAAATTTATTAGGAAAAAATTTTTCTAATTATATTTCGGTTTTCCCTACTTATTCCCCATTATACAAATTTTACATTGTCTTGTTCAAGAACATGCTAAAATATAGGATAATAAAGCAGAATCTTTTTTCTTTAACCCAAAAACTCAGCTTTTAAAGTTTCCACGTTGTCATATGATATTCCAGTGCTGTTCTTCATATTTTCCCATTTCCTGGGCATCTGTTCTAGATAAACGGAAAGTTTTGGATGAAAAAGAATAGGAGAAGCTTATGAAGGAGAGTGAAAAAAAAGAAAAAGAAGGGTCTTAATAAAGCTGTACACCAGGTTCTTCCTCTTAGAATGAAGGGAAGTATCAAGATTAAATCCTTAGATATGGAGTCGGAGCGCTTGAAGTTCTAAACGAAGGGTTCCACTTTGGATTTTAGGGTTGGGGACAAGAAGGCACCCAGGGCTCTGAAACCTTCTGCAAACGTGACACCATTGAAAGTAGAGTTTTAAGCTGGGAAGAGGTTACTTAAGTAAAGTTCTGTTGAATGGAAAAACCTACTTAGAAGGTTAGAATGGATCTCCAGTTACAGTCCTTGCTCCGATAAAAATTGACAAGAGTGTGTTGCGGTGTCTCTGGTTTAACTTTGCGACAATTCGTTCTTTTTCTAAAGGTCCCCCTTCTTAGAAAGAATCTTTAGACGAAATCTTGCTTTCTTTTATAGTATTTCTAGATTTTATTAGAATTCACGAGATATCTCAGATGATAAGTTTTAAGAAATTATAAAAATATTCGCTTTAAATTTCTTAGATTAAAAATAAAAAAAAATATTTCTTTTTATTTCTTTTTTTAAAACTACAACGATACGTAAAAATTTATGGGAATTTCTAACATAAAAATTCTATATTAAAAGTGCGCATTAAAACTCTATTAAAAATAACATTAAAAATTATATTTTGCATTAGGTTATTTTAGGAAAAAAATTCAATATATTTGCAAGTGATGACTTTTATGCTTATTTATTAAACAAGGAAGTCGTTGCTAATTGGGCAAATAACGAGTTCAGAGAACGGTTCACAAAAATGGACTAATGTCTTTAATATTAATTCATTGTATATGAATTTAATTTTGTTCTCTAAATGAAATTATTGCTAAAGTGTGGGCTACTTCAAATCATCAACTATTGAAGAAATTAATTCGATAAATAAATCCTTTTCGGAAGATCTCAATTCCGAATTTCTGAAACATGAAACTCAACAATTATTTAATAATTACGAATAAATTAGCGTTTTATACTCAATTAATTTAAATACTCTAATGAAGTATGACATTTCATAAACTACTTTTAAAGTGTCGAAATGTATGCTGATATATTTAAAAAGGTTCGAGACATATTTTTGAATAATATTTCTTTCTGAAATATTTAATCTTGTTTGGAATCTCATGAGTAATAAATGAAAGACTGGTTAGTCACAGTTGAATAACCTAAACGATAGATATTTAATTGGATTTGAAAGTCGGGCAGTTTATGAAAAATTTGCATTCTATATTACATAATTCGATGATTGGTTGGTTGGTTTATTAGAATTTTTGGCTTCGACCCCTAAGGTCATTTTGCGCCTTTTACACAAATTATATCTGTACGCAGCCCGAGACAAACATAAACATCCATGCCCACGGCGGGATTCGAACCCACGACTAGGCGGACTCGAGAACTAGAAAGACTACGCCCTAGCCCTCTCCTCGGCCTCCTGGTCGGCATAATTCGATGAAGATTGAACATTAGAAGGATAAGTAAAACTTATACTTAGCACTATATAGATTACATTATCACAGATACATGCCAGTAATGATCGAACGTGTGCACAAGAGGTCTTATACACATGTACATAAAACAGAAAATACATTGGTAAGATTAATGGATCGAATCAAACAATAATCAATTAGAGTGGGTGGAAATTCTATAATATAAGTGTAATATCCATGGCGGTATCCGAATTTATTTAGAAGAAAACGTTAACGGTGCAAATAAACTTTGGTAAGTAAGTTATTTTAGAAATTGCTCTAATGTGATATCTTTTATAAATTCTCTAAACTCTATTCAGCCGTCTGGAAGTGCTAATTTTTTTTTTTTTATCTTTCGATCGCTTGTTTAGTCATTTTATTGACGAATTTTCCCAAGGAAGCTTTTTTTCTATCTTTTTTTTCCACCAATGGCGCAGTGAATAATTTATTCAGACGATTCATGACGAAGAGTTTGAATTGGTCACAGTCTGTTGGGCAAGTCGAAGAGAACAGATGATGACGATGACGATCGCCGATTCGATGAACAATTCGGTGGCGTCGTGGCGATACTTCAATGCCGCCGTCGTCTTGTCGCCTCCCGTTATTTGTTCGCTTCTGGAAAATCCTTATTGAAAACACAGTATCTATTCATACCTCCTCCCCTCCTTTAAACCGCCTTAATTTCAGGGACATTTAACGTTTGTGATTCAAGAATTTTTTTATGAACAAATATTTTTATAGTTCTGGGTAGCCATTAATAAGATTTGTCCAGATATAATTGAATTAAGTAAACTGTACAAACAGTTGTGCTTGCTCCATTTAGTCACTAGTTTACAATATGCAAATAGGATAAATAAAAAACAAAAGCAACAACAAAGATATTTTTGGCATTGCAATTGTTATTTATTTATGCAATTTTTCATTACTTGCATTGAGGACAGCCCACTCGCCATTTAACATAAAATAGCAAACGATTCTGCAAGCAGTAAAAATTTTTTAAGTTCACCATTAAATTCAGTAACTATTTTTATTTGTTTAGTCTTACAGAAAGTCGAGCTTCCAGTCCTTGAATAAGTTAAAGTCATTATCATTACGTAAATGTAATTAAATTTGTTTCTGTAATTTGGATATAATGGGAAGGGAATTGAAATTTGTTTTTGGCAGAAGCTTATTAAATATGAAAGAATACATCTAACTAGATAGTAAGTGAAAGTAAGACTATTAGAATTTCTGTTTTTTCATATATTTAACTAATTTAAGTTCACGGAAAATGAACGTTCAGTGAGACCATATTAAAGATTTATATAGAATCGGAGCCCGTTAATAACTATCTGCTTCAGCGTGTTTTTCCTTTGATCCCATCCCCTTGAAATCCATTTCCATGTAAATATAAGGGTCGTACAAATGAAAACGAAAATTATTTATTTTATCCAAAGTGTATACAAGGAATATAAAAATACTCTCCAAATGGGTTAAGGCGTTTATCCCACTCTGTAACAAGGCGTGTAATTCCTTTATGGAAGAAGTCTTTCGGTTGCATGTGGAACCATTCCAAAATCTCGTCCTTTACTTCATCGTCCGACTGAAACCTGCGGCCTTTCAGATATTTCTTGAGATCCTCAAACACGTGAAAATCACATGGGGATAAGTCAGGGCTGTAAGGTGGAAGCTGCATTGCTTCCCGGTTGAACTTTTTGATGAGGTCTACCGTTGCTTTCGAGGTGTGAGGACGCGCGTTGTCGTGGAGAAGAAGCACTCCTTCTCTAAGAAGTCCAGGACGCTTGCATTTGATGGCCGCGCGTAGTGCCTTCAATGTTTGCCCATATCGCGCTGCTTTAACTCTGGTGCTTTTTTCAAGAAAGTCCAGTATAATCGGGCCTTTGCGATCAAAAAACACGGTCAACATCATCTTTCCCGTGCTGTTGGGGGGGGGGGGGG
>JAHWFO010106401.1:1121258-1171962 GCA_023313115.1 Rhysida immarginata
GAGTCACCCATAATGCTTCCATTGACGACTTTGACGTTTGCTTTCGGGCACCAAGTTTCATCCCCTGTAACGATTCTGTCGAGAAAACTCTCTCCTTCCTGTTCATAGCGAGTCAAATGTTGCAGGGACATGGCTATTCGAACTCAAAGTTGTTCTGATGTCAAATGATGCGGGCACAGATTTTTCTGTAGTGCATATGGTTCCTGATAATGTAGTGAACAGTTTCACGACTTATTATGCATACTTATTATACAAAATTATACTTAGAGAGTACCTTAAATTATGCCTTAGCGTATATTTTATGTCAATTGGGTAAACTTTTTTAGAGATATTAATTTTTTTATAAAAATTAAAAAATGGCTGTAGCGTCCAATCCAGCGAACCGAACTGAATAAATTCATCATGTACGGACTCCGCTCGTTAAGGCGAATTTTTTATTTTTTTATATTTTGTAAATGACTTGTTTGGCTGTGATGGGCCGTTTTGGAGTTCTTTGCTGGCCCGCCGCCGGAACCCCCCCCCCCCGACAATTTTTTTTTTAAATATAATAATTGATTATTAAAACTTAGAGGGGTCCTTTAACCATGCATTCACGTATTTTTTTATGGAAATGGGCTAAACCTTTTCTTTTTTTTTTAGAAAAATTATTTTTTTTTTAAAAAAATGAAGAAATGGCAAAGGCATTTATTTCCGCGCACCAAACACAATAAAAGCTTCATGAACAGCTTCCTCTTATTGAAAAATATAACTTTCTTTTATGAATCCGTATCATCAGCTCATGGTAGGCCCGTGCGAATGCACTATTTCGTCATTCCAATTTATTTTTTTGTACAATTTGTTGCTGGTCCCCTATTTGCCTTTCGGGACAGAACCTTCGCTGAAATATATGTGATGTAACATTCTCTTTACACCCCTGAAGTTTCAGGATATTTCGTCAGGTATTTTTCTACATATTCGACAAAACGTCTATACAAGCGTTTTTGAATTGAGTGCAGATTTTTTGGGAGATGATAGAAGAGGTCCTTAGAAGTATTTTTTGCCATATGAACATGGGGTCCCCGCAGCTCCATTTACTTACAATACTGCATTGAACAATCAAATGACATCGGGACGCAGTGTGCGTTGGTAGGCCTAGATTATTTTATTTTTAACAATTAATACAAGCAATCTACTGTCTGACTTTTACAGTAATTGTTCGAAATGACCGCCATTTACATATGGACTAATCGTATTTTACAAAGGGGTTGGATACCATGGAATCTCCTTGACGAAGTTTGTCCTAAGACTTTTCAACAAACAAGCACGTGCACCTTGAAATTTCTTTGCAAACAATTACTTTAACAGTAGATTGCTTGTGTTAATTGTTAAAAATAAAATAATCTAGGCCTACCAACGCACACTGCGTCTTGGTGTCATTTGATTGTTCAATGCAGTATTGTAAGTAAACGGAGCTGCGGGGACCCCATGTTCATATGACAAAAAAATACTTCTAAGGACCTCTTCTATCATCTCCCGAAAAATCTGTACTCAATTCAAAAACACCTTGTATTCACCATATTGGCATTAATGACCGGACACTTTCGATTTTAGACGTTTTGTCGAATATCTAGAAAAATATTTGATGAATTATCCAGAAATTTGAGGGATGTAAAAAGGATGTTACACCTCATATATTTCAACGAAGGCTTTCTCCCGAAGGCAAATAGGGGACCAGCAAAGAAGTGAACCAAAAAAATAATGTTTGGAATCACCCTGTAAAAAATAATGCTTGAAATGCATTGTAGCTGTAGCAAATGCATAAGAGGCTTGTTTTACTTTTCTGTGTTCATTTGAATGAGAATAGCAGGTATATTCATGGAGATATAAAGGTTTCTATAAAAAGGTCGAAATGTATTCGTAAGTTTTTTGTTTATAACACGCAAGATTTTCAATCCAATGCAATGCAATTTACAGAGAACTTGATAAACTACAGTACAGACAACATCCTGCAATCAGAATAGAAAAATATCAAATATTTGATGAAATATGAGCATTTTTACTAAATAATATTTAACTGCGCAGGCGCATGCGTTACCAAATTGTCTTTTGCATAATTTATTAGCCAAATGTATAGAGCTACTCTTATAAAAAGCCCAAGCAAATATCCTGAAAATTGAGAAAGATATCGCCAATAGAATGAGTTGAATTTCAGTTGCTCTCAAAAATAAACAAAACGATAAAGGACTTTCTCCAAACTTTTATTTTTGGATCGGACACCAGTATCAACCTCTTCTCCTTAAGCTGACATGAAAAAATATTGACTTCATATTGGCAGGGCAGTATATATATATATTTGTGTCTAAAAGATAAAAAGAATTGTTTTACCAAATGTTCAGTTAAAAAAGCATCATGTTTATATTATGCTTGTGTTACTTTTAAAATATTTAATAAATAATAAAAATTGAACATAGGGTGGTAAGACCCTGAAAAAACTGACGTTTCGGGTAAAAGCCATCCTCTGTCAAAGTTAAGAGGATAATATAGAATTAAAATATAAATCTCTGTTGTGTTCTTTTTGGGACAAATACGTCGATACATCATAAATTATATTTAGAATGAAATTGGTAAAAGAAATCAAAGAGTTTATGAGTCATGATAACTATAATTCTATACTTAAAATTTTGAAAATAAACTAACTCAGACTCAAACAGTGAAATAAACTCTTTCGCTTCATGATCTTTTTTTTGATAGTTTCATAATTTTTACCATCTCATAAATTTAGTTTCAATTAAATCTCAGAAAAAGCTTTATGTAATACCAAACCTAATGTACCCCCCCCCCCCCCGGGTCACGGGGGTAAGGGTGCATAACGCGGCCCCAAATCCCCTCGCACTTCAAGCGTTACGGAATTTATAAATGCCCCTTTGGGGAATATTTCAACTCAAAACGCAGTTTTGAGTGAAAACCTATCGAAAACGCGTTTCTGAGCTGAATTCGCCTTTTCAATTGATATGAGTTTCGAGTTGAAAAACAACCGAAAACGCGATTCTGAGTTCCATTCGCTTTGTCGACTGATACGCAGTATCGCGTTGAAAAATTATCTACATGTACTTGTGAGTTCAGAAGGACCCAAGTCCATTTTTTGTGAAAGCACTTTAATATCAAAACCTATGCTTTATTTCCTAATGCACCGCTTTTTGCGATCAAAAACAGCCCAACTCTGTTAATTTGGAAATTAGCATAAACAACTGCCCAATTACTAATAATAATATTGATTTTTTTTTGTTTTTACAAAATTTTTGGAATCTAAAATTGGGCTTTATTTTTGAACCCACAAGTTCACGTGTTTTTAAAGAATTGATTATAGAGTTTAATTGAATACCAATACATATTCTAAATTCTATATAAATTTACTTGGATAATTTAAAACCCCTTCATATGAACTTCATTTTTCTATGTCACGTTTCATATACTCCAACCAACGAATCATAAGAACTGTCAATCACCGCGTTGCTATGGAAACAAGTTGGAATAAAGTTTACCTTCGTACTGAAGTTGCTGTTAAATGCATTAGTATTAAATTGGTGGCCCTATTAAATTGATGGCTTGTTTTGCAATTAATGTTTAATTAATTTTCCTTAGAAGGATCTAATACTTGTTGACTTTTGTTTGAGCGCCTGTCAGATCTGTGTAACGAGGCTAAGGCAGCCACTGGTTGAGCAACGTCGTAATCTATCACGGAGGAGCTATTCTCATGATTCGTTTGAGGACTATATTTTTATATTTCTTATAAAATATGGAATTAAGAAGATGTTGCAAGCGACTAGAAAACTAGTCTTTTATACTTCATGAAAATTTTGAAATATCTGATTTTTATGGGGAACAAGAAGGGATTATATTTCCATATATCGAATAATTTTTACTGTTGCTATTTTTTCCCATAACTTCGTTAATTTTTATTTTCACTCAAAGGAAATGTCCAAGCATAAAAGTGGATGCAATTAAATTTCTCATTTATCTATGGACGAACGACAGAAGCTATCGGTATTTGCATAGAACCCTGGAGCAATGATGAGTCGTAAACATTTCCGTTCTGAAGATAAGAGACAGATGGAGTGGGAAAATGGATTCTAACAAATGAATGAATCGCGGAAAATGTTCAGTTGGATGAATAGGGGGGCGACAAAAGGGACCGGGTTGACATCCGGCAAAAGCTTTGGCCGAGTAGAAAGCGACGAATGGCGGTGGTTCCCGTCGCCCCGTCGCCTATCGATCGTCAGCAAAATAGAGGGACGGGGGAAGGGGGTGGGAACACCCAAGCGGAGATCCTGATAAAATGGTTGAAGGAAAGAGAGAGAGAGAGAGAGAGAGAGAGAGAGAGAGAGAGAGAGACATAGAGAGAAAAGGGAGACCCCAACCGGAAGGGAATATACGATGTTGCTGAAGTTGGAAGGCAAAACGTATAGCATTGGATGTCTGGATGACTTTTAGCGATTGCAACGCCTGCCTGGCCCTTGTTTTTTTACATGTGGAGAGAAAACGCAGATACGAAAAGATGAGAGAGAGAGAGAGAGAGAGAGAGAGAGAGAGAGAGAGAGAGAGAGAGAGAGAGAGAGTCAGAGTCAGAGAGAGTCAGAAAGAGTTTGCCAGTTATACAGACTGGAAAAAAGTTGAATAGGAATGAATGCGATGAAGAGATAAGGAACAGAGAAGAAAGAACAACAGACGAACAGATTGAGGAGGGAGAGTGAGGAGGAGGTGAAGGGAGTCATTTACGACGCTCGCTCAACAGGAATAACAAGAACTCTATGGCTTGAAGAAATAGAAAAGAAAGCAATGAACTCTCCATTATTTGTTCTCTCTCTCTCTCTCCTCCTGCAGTCTACATTCACATCCATACAGTATTTGCAGTTTATTAGAGGCCAAATGAAATATGCATGCTATAATGCGATTAAATTTATGCCACAGCTGCAGGGGCTCTCCGAAAGGCAAGAAATTTCAATTACACCGTTTTCAGTTGTTAAAAATCTTGCCAGTTGCTTTGTCCAGTAGCAAAATTACAAAGAAATCGTTATTAAAACTTTTTTACTTGATAACCAATCTCTAAATTTCCTTTCCTTTAAAGAAATTTCGAATTGTACTTGAAAATTAATGACTCTCGCTAATTCTCAAAGCGAAATGATGAAAACAAAAGAAAAAAAACATTGCTTACCAATTAATTTCATAGATATTTCAGATATTAATTTTATTTTTTGTTTAAAATGTTCATGTTGAATACCTATTATTAACCTGTTTGGGAATAGATGGTGACTGTGTGCCTAAAATATAATTACTTGAACAAGTCGACGAATTTCAATAAATTTTGCTTGTAGATCAACCTCTAATGATAACACCTGAATTGCTTATATCACGTGAGAAGGGGTCACCCGTCCATCTTAAAATCGACGTGTAGAAGAGGATTGCTCTTCTTACCAATTATCTAGACAAGTAAAATAGAAAAGCATCAGTGTGTATCAGCATATAAATTATATCTACAGCACGCTTGCTTTAACTTTATAAATTAGAAATGTGAATTCTACACTGGTAAGTGATTTGACAGGGAGGGGAAAAATAGAAGTGAACTGTAAAATTTGTCGCTATGTCTTAGGATCGTAGTTTTCTAGGTTGCAGCAAATAATTCTAATTGTGTCAAAAATGAAGTTGTCGAAATAAATATTTGTAGCTTATATATATCAAACACAACTGAAGTGCTTTAGCACTATTAAGTATCGATGATTGTTTTCACTTAAGACGAAACAGTATTAATCTAAGATAACCTATTTTTTGGTTTTAACCTACTGTTTTTATACTCTCAGGTCTTGAAATATTTACAGTTAATTTATAGGTTATTCTAGTTTTCCGTTGAGCGAATTAAGCCCTGTTAATAAATACTTCCTTTAATTTACTCAACCTTATATTCATAATCAACAAATAAATTACTTATATCTGTGCAATTTGAAATGATTCTAGTTCACATTTAATTATACACCAAATTAAAGGCGTTAGCTGTATTTCTAAATCTTTTGTATTTCAGATAAAATATATCGTACAATATGCTTATTAAGAGCTTTAGCAAAAAACTACTTATAAGATTGCACGCTTGGTCTGTACTTTTATCCGGCCGTCCGTCCGCCGTTTGCACGATAGCTTGAAAACAGATTAACTTTTTCAAATTCTCTTTTCAGAAATATGACCGTCAAGGTCTTAGCTTTACTGCATCAACTTTTCGTGGAGCCCTTCAAGTCGAATTCACGTGCTAAAATAGTGACCGTAAAGAATACCAAGATAATGTCATATAACAATCGATTCATCAAGAATGAATACACTGTTACTTTCTGTTCATCTTTTAAGCATTGTTCGCATGGACACGCGCACGTGACGATATCTTTGACGAAGCTAAAGCTCCTTCTTGGAACGTTTGCAAGATTTTATTTATAATGTTTCTATTTGCTAATATTCGAATTGATTACTGAATTACTGAAATGGAAAGTAAAAGTTCTCAACAAAAACTAGCAGCGAGAAGTAGAAAACAAGTCTGACGCCGAAGGAAACTTTGAAAATGTTTCAAGATGATTAATCTAGCTTCTCTTTTTAAATAAAGGATTTTTTCGAAGAATAAAAGAATGAACTCTTGACATATATTGTATATATTTAAAAAACACATTGACTACTTGATTAAAATTACAAGACACTTTCTATATTGAAGTATACAGTAGTACTTATTAGATGTTTAGATACGCTAAACGTTAGATACTCTATTATTTAGCGCTGAAGTTCGCCTGAAATTTGGAGTACACACGATCACAAAGAATTCTCAGTGAAACAAATGAATTCTCTTCCCATCATAATAAGAGCTTTAATGAGGAATTATTTGCTCACAGTTGTTCAGCATGATTTGCACATCAACTTCCTGGTCGGTTTCGTAATTCTTGTCACGCAGCGATAAACGATACGTGAGAAATAAGTTTCTTTTTCTTAAATTTATGTTAGAGGGACGAGAGGAGGGAAGTATGTCGCTCCCCACTAGAGATCATTAACTTTGATAGAAAATAAACACTGTCCTTTCCCCGCCCTCCCCGCAACGCAACTTTACAAGATAAAAAAAAATGCATTAAGTTCGCTTAAACATCTTATAGTAGAGACAAGAACTTTAAAGTTTACTGTGAGAGGGAAATAGAATTTTTATAAGAATTTAAAAATGCCGGATACTGAAGCACATCCAATAGAAAAGGCATTTTAAATTCACTCAAGATTTTAGTCTTTTATTCCTTCATTTATCACTCCCCTATCTATACCCCACCTCCCTTCTACAGCTCTTCGCCCGACCAACTTTCACCACACACGCAGGAGGTCGAGTGTCTGAATAGTGGCGCCAGCGGTGACGCGGCGTCAACACGGCACGTGTACTGGCGACAGAAGGGAAGGAAAAGGGAATGTGTACGGACAGCTGTACTGGACCCTCCACCATCTGCTGTTGACGCCTATTTGGCACTCTGTGTGTGGTGTATGTGTGCGAGTGTGGTGTGTCTGTGTGTGTGTGTGCGTGCGCGCACGTATGATAAATATGTATACTCACGAATTATTAGCGTCTTTTGTATACTCATGAATTGAAAATGACAATAATAATTAAAAATACTCAACAATAAAAATTAATATCACTTATAATAATTTAAAGGAATTAAAGAAAAGACTTCTGTTTGATTTTGAAAAAGAAATTTACTATGTTTAGACAATTGTAAGAAAAGGCTAGCTGTTTGTGATATAAAAGAATATCTCCAAATACATCCCTTACGGAAAAACAGAAATAATTCTGAGCATTTCAGTGATTCTGTCCCCCCCCCCTCCTTCTTTCGCAATATAATTAGGATTAGCTTCAGAACACAGTGATAAGTCAAAATCGCTTATTTCTCATAAGGTGCGTTGCAAAACTTTGTAGAATAAGAGTATAAGATTGTAAACTATATCCTATACATTTGAGAAAAGTTTCCTTAAAATGTTTAACATGAGTTCATTGAAATAAGTCGTAAATCAGAGTTAAAAACAGATGCGTTAATTTAAACACAAAAATTGTAAATAAATATTTAAACAAACTACATTAGTTTTGCAAAAATATGTAGAATGTTTTTTACGATCTTAAAAAGAAACAATCTAACGTGGAATATACCACCGTTTTTTATAACTTCAAAACTAAGTAATTAAGTTCTGCATCGATCCAGGGTCCAAATTTATATCAACGCTGTTTAATTTGGGACTGTAGCCCCCAGACTGTCGAATAAACTTGCCATGATTAAAATCCCCCAGAGGTTTTCCGTCGATTTAGATCTGGACTACGTACTAGCCACTTCATAACTTTATGACATGTTGTTGAAGCAAAGTTTTGTTGACCTGGAAGAGTGGATTGTTGCATTTTCATGCTGAAATGCCCATTCAGGTCCAGCTAAGATTTCTGCAAATGGATGAAGATGAGTTTCTAGTGTTCTCTAGTAATCTTCGGAGGTTCAGAAATAAATGCCCAACTTGTCGTGCCATTATGCAAAACAGCCCATTTCCATGAGGGAACCACCATCGTCTGCTGAAGAAAGACCTTTCTTCTTTGCGCAGATCGTACCAATATTAAGCATTGCCGTCCAGGTCGTCCGGGTTCCAATTTTTTCCGTCAGAAAACAACACTGAAAACCACTCATCTTTCCAGGACATGCATGTCCACATGTGTTCTCGAACCCACTGCAATCGACCTTTCCGTCAGTGGAGGTCTATTTGCCATTTTTAAAAAACGGAGTTTGGGGCGGAAAGTTGAATTAGAGCTCCGGTCATATCTTTTATTAGAAGCAGTTTCCTTCGAACAGCTTCAGTACAATACTAATTCATAATGGAACTGCAAACAATTCCGGTATAAATATTTTTTAAATTATACGTTCGAATAAGCAACAAATATGAGCGGATTTTTTTAAATTACTTCAACAGGGACCGATCTTATTCGGGTTTAAAGAAGACTTCCAATAGTCTGCGTTTTGAGAAATTTTCTCCACAGAAATTTTCGGTGAATTTACTCTGCCATATATTTTTCTTCATAGTAGCTCTATTTTAGGAACCTGTTGAATGCGTAGGAAAAACAAAGCACGTGCCGAAGTCACACGCTTTTTTATTTAGAATTTTATTTTTATTTTTATTAGCATATATATGCATACCTTTGAATAGAATGAAAGCGGTTCAAAGAACGAGCACATCTGTGAACAAATCTATGTAGTCTTAGAAGATTCAGACATAATTGAGCAGTGCAATGTCACGAGTTGTAAACTTTTTCATATCCAGTAAGTCAGACACATCTTTTCATGTTCGGATAATAGAACCATTCATAAGAAGGAAGATTTCTCACCCCATCTTTTATTTATTATCTTCTATTTAGTACAAAGCAAGCATTGTAATTAATGCAGCTTAAGAACGCTTCTTTAACATAAGAACACAAATATTCTTGTTCAATCGATTAATTATTTCATCACATTGATATTAAATAACTAATGCTATATCGTTTACTAAGAATTACTATATACACATCTTTTCCTGCGAATCCTGGGAATCATCCAAATACATTTTTTATATACAAAATCGAAACTTAAAATTCTTTCCTTGTGATTTAAGACCAATAGATTATTAGGAGCTTCAGCATAAACCTACTTACACTGCTTTGCAATGAAATTGCCCCGCCCACAATGAGTTATCCGAATGAGCCAAAAGTAGGTATACAGCAAGAGATACATCTGAACACACCTTTTATTAAGTTCTGGAGCCAAGACGTGCACTCGTTTGTACACGGTGTCCCAACGGAAAGCGGCATAAGTAGGTTGTGGCACCACCTCTAGCGGCGATGCATTGTTCCAACGGCAGTTGTAGGTGATCATACAGGTGGCGAATATCATCTTGGGGTACGTCTGCCCAGGCTGGTGAACCTGCTGTGTCAGTTCATGGAGATTCCAGGGTGATCGTAAACGACCACCCACCATGCTCAATTGGCGATAGGTCTGGGAACCTCGCGGGCCATGGCGGGCAGTTGACGGTCTGGCGTTATCCTACTGAAAGACTGCGCCGGGTATAGTGTGCAGAAACGGCTGCAGAATCTTGACGACCCAGACGTTTGGCACTGTTTTATTGCTTGACACTGTTTTATTGTTTGACATTGTTTTGCACTTAGCAACGCGCGTACGCACAAGGAAAATAATTTCTTCTTAGCATTGATTATATTTCTGCGTCACATTTAAAGTTTCTTCTTGTAATGTTTACAAAATTTTATTAAAGTGTTCATAGAGGTGACGTAATAAACAGTGATTAAAGAATAGACAAGAATGGCATCTGCGGTCGAAATATTTAGCTTGGTTATAAATTTGGACGAGGGGTGATCAAAAAGTAATGTCGCGTATTTTGTTTCTCTAAATCGTAACCGGGAAAAAATAAGCACATGTGCATTCGATAGAACAATTCAACTTTTATTTTTCCACATAATCTCCCAAGCCGATTGAGGCAACGATCCCAGCAGTGGACAAGTTTTTCCACGCCCTGTCGATAAAAGTCATCTGGTTGAGTGTGGAACCAGTTGCGAACTGCCGATTTCACCTCGTCGTCGTCACGGAAATGTCGACCAGCCAGTGACTTCTTCAACAGTGCGAAGATAGGGTAGTAACTGGGAGCGAGGTCCGGCAGTATGGAGGATGAAGCAGTGTTTCTCAGTTCCATCGCTGCAACAGGTCAGTGATCCGTTTCGTTGTGTGGGGACGTGCGTTGTCGTGGTGCAGCACGATGTCCTCCGTTGCCAGGTCAGGTCCTTTCCTGCGTATGGCCGCTCGAAGATTCCTCAATGTGCCTCTGTAGCGTTTGGAATTGACATTGGTATGCGGTGGAAGAAACTCAAGCACTACCGGATCACGGGAATCCCAAAAACATGTCAACATGACCTTGCTGGCTGATGGCATAGTTTTGAACTTTTTCGTTGTGGGAGATGAGGTATGTTTCCAAACCGCCGGCTGCATCTTGGTTTTGGGCGTGAAATGGTGGACCATGATTCATCGCCTGTGATGATTCGATCCAAAAATCATGATATTGCTTTTGATGATCATGGTTTGCTCCTGATATTGGGTGAGATGGAGCAAACAAGCATCAAAACGACCAATTGTCGTGGCACCCATCTGCATATAACTTTGCGAAATCCGAGCTGCTCGTGAACAATGTCGTACGCCGTCCGATATAAAATGTCCAACGCTGCACCAGTTTCTCTCAAGGTAATCTGCCGGTTCTCCCTCACCTGCGCTTCCACAGAGGCAGTGTTGCTGTCAGTCATGGCTTCTCGCGGTCGGCCAGAGCGATGTTCATCTAGCAGGCCCTCTCGTCCTTCTTTAAAAGCCTTGCACCAACATTCTACTGTTTGGAGCAGAACGAGAACACCTCCGTGCACCGACACAATTTCCTTATGGATATCGACTGGTTTCAGTCCTTTTGCACAAAGAAAAAGCATAACACTCCGCCGCTCAAAAGCACTGGACGACGAAATGAGAGGCGCCATCTTGTTTGGACTGTCACGTCGCTAGTGCTTCGCGGATGCACACGACAATAACAGGAAACTTTATCGCAATTTTCTCATATCTGCCGTCATTTTTGAGAAAAAAAAATACGCGACATTACTTTTTGAACACCCCTCGTAATTTGGTGTTAATGCCAGCAGTTAATATTTGGCACTTCTAATTTTCAACATCTTAAATTACTGAGCAGTATTATTGAAAGTTATTAATTATAACTTTTCATTTACTATAATTTGGGTGTTGTTATTGTTTTTTTTACATACAGATAAAAATTTATGTGTAATTTGTATATGCAACATAGGAAAATCGGGGAATTTAAATTTTGTGCACGCACCAGTGTTTACATTTGATTTAGTTATTATTAAATAAGTTATTTTATATATTAGCAAAAGAAATATTTCTTCTTGATAATAAGCTCCAAACTATAAGTTGTGAAACTGAAATCAGAAAGTGGAAAAAAACAACTCAATTTTGGCTCTTTTTCATGTTAAACTTGTACAATAATTATTCCATTTGCCATTATTCTTGATACACATATCCGTCGACTGAAAATGGATAATTAATAATAATAGAAGCTTGTTTAAAGAGTGTTCTGCGACATTTCGTCGACGGGACACGCACGACAGATGTTACCCGACTTTAGTGCACGCTTCGCTTGCTTCAACAACAGTTTTTATATTTAATCTAAACAAGGTTCAATGGATTGCTGTGTAGAGACAGGTGTAGTTGAATGTGGGGCTAGATATTCACTGCCTACACGGTTGGGGCGGGTGCTTGTTGGGACGACTGTTCGGCTAGGTTCATTGTTGTCGCCGCCGGTCGGGCGACGCTCAACAGTTGCATCTGTTGACAGGAAACAGATGAATTTACTGCTGGCGAATGGTTTCGCATCCTTTTGGCGATGAATTATTATTATCACAGATAAGGATTAATGAATTTTGCATTGGAAATGATAATAGGATGCGCACTTTTTGTTTTTTAAGTTATAATAGTTGTAATATTTCAAGTACCAAATTTTATTTTAGAAAACTCTAGGTTGTATGAAAATAATGCGAAATACACAAATAGTATTTGTCAAAAATCAATTAATTTTTTCAGCCATACACTTTCAAAACTGCATCAAATAATCAAATAATTTGTAGGCATTCGAACCATGTATATGTTGACTTCTACTAAATAACACTTACTGCTGTTAAAATAGTTTTTATTTACACCATCAATATATAGTATGAACAATTTTGCATTACCATATTAAATTTTAATGCGTATCCTGTTTTCAGTAAATTGATAAGACATTCTTTCTTAACCTTATTGATAAACGGAATACTTATTTTTGGGCTTATTATATATTTTAATTATTTATTAAATTTGGAAATAATAATTAATCTAAAGTTGAAATTACGTTTTGAAATCGTAATATTACAAACCAAATCCTGTGGCCAGATAATTAGCTCCAATTTACAAAACGAGAGCATTAAAAAATTTTTACAGTAAAACACGAACATCTTTAATGTACTATTAATATGAAAATTCATAGAAATAAAATTAAATAGGAACTTTTGAAAAGTGGGATATACTTGGGAAAAAAAAAACAAACCTGAATTCTTTATTCCTAAATGAAAACTAATATTGCCCTGGGGTTTTTACAGAACACGTAACTTATAGGATTAAATACAAAATTTTTTAATAATTGAATGTCATTGTTTTTGTCCTTTATAAATCTAATCAATTACTAAAAAATTGGAAGGGGTTGCTATCAAGTGGTGAGTAAAGTTGTAGTCATACGTCTTTTCGTCAATGTGGCGACAAATGACGTCATACGCTTGCTTGTTCACCAGTGCTCGGATGATAGGATTTTTCCGACCATCGACTCAGTCGGCGCCTAAACTTCCATTTGGTAAAAGCCCAGATCGACACCAAGTTGACTGGCCAATTAAAAATATAGGCGATTAAAAAAATATATTTCGGGACGAAAACAAGCTAAATGAAGCAAACGATTCTCTTCCAGGATGTATTTTTGGTTTGCGGAAAACGACTTTGATTGCCAGATATAAAGTTTTCGTACTCCCTCGATATTTTTCTGTACAGAATTCTTTCGGCAATGTTGAATGTTGTCGATCTTTTTTTTTTATTTTGCCTCGGTATAATACTGTAGTTATAAATAATACAGCATGTACCGTTTATTCATTCATACATTGCAAGGTGGCATTTTTCTTCAATTATTTTAAATCATTTTAACAATTTCGTCATTTGAATTTAGTAGAAAAATATATTTGTTTCAGATTCTCAAAAAGATTAATGTTACTGAGGCAGCGGGTGTCATTATTTGAATTTTTCGTTAAATTAATAGGTAAGGATATTTACATCATTATAGAAGCGTAAAGAGAAAAAAAGTAACTTAATGAACATAACCTTGCAAGTTGTAAAATATTTCCCTTTTTTAAAACTTTAATATACATGAAGTTGGGATCAATAACATCTATTGAACTTTTACAATGACAGGCAGGATATACGAGTACAGGAAACCGCACTATATATTTATAGTAGTTTTTAAGCGGTAGAATATTTATAAACCACGTTTTTAATATTATACTTCTACACGTATTACGTCAATTCTGCAACAGATACCATATACGAAATCTTTTTTTTCTAATTTAAAATTAATCTGCATCATTTCTTAGATGTTCACACGTGCGACCGTTGCTGCCGATAATTATGCAGATAGTTGTTTTTCTTGTGAATGCAAGTTGGTGGTCATCTAATGACGCTACACTGGATTTGGAATTTGAACGCCACTGTTCTCTTTACTCGAGATGGGATGAGGGGTGAAGGAGGGAAGAGGGAAGGAGTTCATCGTTGATTGAATCCCTTTTCCCTTCTCTTCCATTAATCGATACTTAAATGAAGCCCGGGCCGCCAACTTCATGTAGAGAACTAATTTTCCCAGAGGTGAAAATAAAAATGAAAATCCGTGCGGAAAATTGAATTTGTCCGCAGGGGAATAATCAACATTCAATTTCCTGTCTATAAAATTAGTTATATTCATTCCAAATGAACAACAAATTTGAATTGCATTCCATCAACATAATTAAAAATGGCAACTGGATTTTTGCAAAATGATTATATGAACGGATTGTTAAATGTGAAGCTTGTTTTTTTGCTTCTAGAAATCTGAATATATGAATTTTGGAATAGTCTTGCTAATATTTGGACTTTGCAGCTCAAAAAGCAAATGTATTTTTGCAGATTTTTAAAGCAACCAATTTAAAACGAATAATTGATAGACTGAAAATTATGAAAAATAGACTTTTGGAGAAATATTTATTTTAATTTTTAACTAGTTTGAAAGAGTGTCATGATGATTATGATGATGATTATGATGATGATGATGATCTTCATTAGATGATCCATATTCTCAATTATATGATTTTATTGATAATAGGACAGTGTTTAGCAACCGACTTTGAAAATGACTTGGATTCCCCTGGAAACTAATTTTAAATAAACAGTTCCCTGCTTCATCAAAGAGCATATACTCAAAATATTTTATAATTTTGTTTCTAAATAGAGTTTCTAAATAATTTCTCATTCAATTGCAATTGGTTTCTTTATAATTTCGAAAAGCGTTTTTCTTTTTCTTCAATGAGGCGTTTTGTACTTTCTCTTTTTTCCGATTAATCAATGATATTGTTTTGTTGGGAACATTGACGTTACAAAGTACACTGCATCTTCTTTATTAAACGGGTGAAATTTGTTGTTCTTTGCTACGCGGAAGTGAATTGCGCAAAATTGAAAGAATGTGAAGTGGAATCGTGTATGGCAACTTATTAACATTAATCGTATAGTGCACGTTTTAATGGAAATTTTATATGCGAAACGTAATTCTTTCAGCGTGCGCATGCTCCGTCGGACATTCGAGAAGCAGGTGATGTGCACATGCGCTGCAAACTCCCCCCCCCCCTCCTTCTGTTGTCTCAACTAATTAGGCTCCTTGGCTTCCATTAGGCCGCTTAGTCTTCCGCACCACTGCTTCAAAAGCCCCTCTTTTGCTGACTCCCGCTGGAAGGAAGACCGAACCTCTGCTCTCTTGGCTGCCCTCCACTCCCCCACACCCTAACCTTCCCTCCCTTTTTCAGAATATGCCTTCTTCAAATGTGGCCAGACCACCAGAGACACTTCACATTTAATAAATACGTCCTCTCTTCACCATTCCTCCTTACGAAGGATTTGATAAAAAGTATTTGCTCCCCTTAATGCTTCATTGACAGTCGCCAAACATTCATGCTCTTTCGATATTTGTACGGTGGCAGAACAATGATGATTTCGTATAGAAAAAGTCCAAACACATTTGTATAAACGTCTAAGAAAGCTTTCTATCAAATTCAGTGCATACTATCCTATCCACTTTCTTTAATCCATATTAGTGACAGCAACATAATGTTACATTTTTGTTTTTTTTTTCTTCTTGGAATTGGATGTACTAAATACTGCGTATGTATATTTTAAAATATTTTTGAATTACATTTTCTATAAAAATAACGTTACGGGAAATAGTAATTCATTCGAGTAAGGATAAACAATGATCAGTCTTTTAAAGAAGGTTAAGCGCATATTTTCAGCTTGGTGTAAAACTGTTTTAACGTTCTTATTTCTATATAGGATCTATGTTATGAGGGTATAATCGTTTGTTTGAACTTGATTGAAAAAGACTGGCGTATTGTATATCCTTATTGTGTTGTGACTGCCTAAAGCAGTTGTATACCTCTAAAGTGGTAGAAACTTTCAGAAATTCCTAATAATTTTCTTATTTTGTTAGCACTTATTTTTCAAAGAAAGGCACTCTCATTAATTTGGATTTTGCAAAAAATAAATAAATTAAAAAAAAAAAAAAAACAAGAATGAATTTATCGTCATAGTGGACATTTTCATGTTACAGCGGTATTACATCAGCCATGGATATTTACAACTAATCTGCATTGTAAATGAAACTATAAAAATATGAAAACTGAATTGTAATTTCCTAAATAATTAAACTAATATAATAAGAAAATATTTAAACGAAGAAAATTGAAGAACCAAAGATTAAATCGAAAATGCAGTATTTCTTTATATATTCGAAGAATGAGTGTTATTTCATTTCTAGGCATTCTTATATAACGTTAAACGAAGTGAGCGTCAGTTATTGAAGCGTTCTGTGTAAGCATGCTATTATTATTTCTTCATATTCCATTGCTAATGCTTTTCTACGTAGTCATCTACTGTTGAAGCGAGCGATTAGCTACTAGCAATTAACTTTAGACAATAATATGTCTAACAGAAGTTAGTTGTTGATAATGTTAGGCCTATCATCAATTTGCTGTTGATAGAAATTAGCTATGGATAACAATTGGCATAGCTAGGAGTTGTTAGATATATTACATGCCATATCTTAGCATTGAAAATTCCACTGGTACCGTAATGGTACCATTAGAACACCTCCCAGTGGTACCATAGTGATACCATTAGAATACGTAATACTGAATCAATATCTACCACCATTAATTACACGTTATATTGATGCATGACACGTCGTTATGAGTTGTTTGATATATTACATGCCATGTCTTAGCATTGAAATTTCCAATGCTACCATATAGGACCATTAGACTACCTACTCCTAAACCAAATCCGAGTATCATCAATTACTCGTTATATTCTTTCATGACATGTCATTACGAGTAGTTTTATATATTACATTTCATATATTAGCATTGAAAATTTTTAAGGAGGTATCATTAGAGCACGTGCTATTGTATCTATTCTGACGATCTCACCTTCGAACTTGTTCTTGCTGTGTCCCTTATATATCGATTGGCGAAAACAGATTGTGAAAAAGTTATTCGTTTTCAAGTTATCGCAGTAAATAATAAGCCCCCTACTAATAAAGGAATCCTTTTGATTGAGGGGAGTCTTTCTATAATTGTCTATCACGTGCATTTTTCGCGTGCACCATCCTCTGAGCATGCGCGGAGCCGAAACGAAATGTACAGCACGTGTTTTCTCCAATGCGAGGATGGTTCTTCTCTTTCAACAATTCAGTATGCCCTCTCTCCGCATTGGCGGAATTGACTCTTCGGACATCTGTAGAAACCGATCACAAAAACACTTTTCTACGAAAACGTGCTAAAAACCAAAAATTAATTTTACTTCGCTTACAATAATAACTTAACAAGAAAAATCTTTTTGGCACCTGATCTTGTAATCTTGGAAGATCACTGAGAGTGCAATTTACAGATATCATTTCTTTATAGGGCTCACCTACATAATGAAACAAATTCCATTTGTTAATTGTTTAAATAATAGTAGTTTAAAAGAATTGATTGCGTTACGTAGTAGATTCGCTAGTACCGAAACGACATTTATTGAAAAAATAAGCAACGCTTCTTTTGTTTCTTGAATGGTTGCATAATCTTTACCATACGAGTGCCAAGCCGTCGTAGAGTGTTTGTGATGGATTTTACTATTCCAATTAAGCTTCGATATCCGACAAAGTGCAGTTATGCTTGGGGGGGGGGGGCGGGGGCGTCGCCGTTCACAGTGGCTCCTCGTCCGCCGAGGGGGAGAGGAAGTGATACACAGTGCAGTGGATTTTATTTGTATCTAATTATGGCTCTAACCACGCCGAGGTTCACAGTGTCTACAATTACCGCATTTCATGTAATTTCCGGCTGTGTTCTTCGAAATCTTTATTTACCCTTTGATTACAACGCTTTCTTTGATCACGTGGCAGCAACTGTTTCAGCTTGAATGAGCGCTTGAATATGTGGAATGCGTGACCATCATGGTTGTTAGAAGTAAGACCTTCTTGTAATAACAACCATGGTGACCAAAAACCAGACGAGTCCCAGGCCAACAGCTAAGATTCTGCTTAAATAAGTGTGTTTTTGAGAATGTTTAGATGTTCGCTTTTCATCGTCTGGCTGTATAATTTGATAAATCATTGTATACAGAAATGATAATTAGGAGTATAAAATTGACAAGGAATGGAATGAAATTATTCCCCATTCATAATATATATTGCTAGTAATGTTAATTCCCTCATTCACTGAAAGCATCTTAAAATTTCTTATAAAAAAGCTTCAATATTTTTACGACTTCCATAATAAAAATATATATAATACTCATTTTGAACATTGCGTGAGATCTTTCTGGGATATTTTATTTATCAATTTGATAATTGTATTTCTATAAATAATAATAAGTTTGGTTTATTTCCATTGATAGTATAAAGTAGCAGGGAAAATTACTGATGTTCTCATCTCAAAACTAGCGCTTATAAAATGAGAAGGCTTATTGAAAAGACTTATTGTGGCCTTTGAAATGTAAAGTTGGTCATATGCGTTGCTTGTTCAAATTCTCTCCGAATTTAAACAAGTTAGGCAACCGAAATACCTAGGGCCAATAGGATTTTAACGCATTCGAGGATAAAAAGAAAAGAATTTGATTTCTAAAGAAGCCTTTAGTTGTTAGGTTTAGCTGAGGTTCCTAAGGAAACCTCTGGTTGCTAAGACAAGGCGTACTTCTAAAGGAAGTATGTACCAGAGATTAAAATGAATAAAAGTAAAATTGGAGAGAATAGTAATTCTTTATATATTCGAACATATAAGAGTACTTTAATTTGTAAGAATTTCTATTTAATAAGCGTTAAATGTTGAAGCGTTCTACAACATGAAAAGATCTATTCTTGCTTCATAAACTATTTATTATTTTTCACTATTTATTAATTAATATCGGAGGTAGTGGCGTGAAAAAATCCTCCAAAGAACCATTTTCCAATTATTCATAAACTATTGCTAAAGCGTTTCTACGTAAGCATGTACTGTTGAAGGGAGCCATTAGCTAATTACCTAAACTATGTAAATCTCATGTACGCCTCACTGCTTAATTTAGTGTATATTTAATTGTTCGAGGATCCAGTAATTGTTATTTAGAACTATGAAAGTTTTCAAGTATTCTAAAAAACTTCAGTAGATTCCCCACTCTCCCGTAATTTCAATTTACTGCAAATCGAGTAATAAATGGCAGTTATTTCTAAGATATTGCATAATTCTTCTCTTTCATTTTGTTGTGTTTGATTGAGCCCTTCATTATGGAGTTTGATATAACTAGCCAGTCTACCACGCTTTGAAAAGCAATAGTATGTACGCTTTATGTTTTCATAAGCTGTCTTAATAGTGGGTTTGAACGTTTTTTATTAATGGACTTCAGCGACATGTTTTGAATGACTGAACATGTGTTAGGATAAGTAGATGTACCTATAGATGAGAACATATATTTTAAGAGGTCTTTCTATTCTAATAATAGACAACTGAATAAATGTCTTATTAAAAAAAATCAAACTATATATTTCTCCTGTTGGCATGTACTATTATTTTAAAGATTATATTTTATTTCACTGTTTGGATAGAAACGGAGTAAAAGAAGTTCTGATATGAAACCATATACTATTCTAACATAAGGCACTTATAAAAATTCAAAAACTTCATCCTTTCGTTTCTAACTGAAAATTTCCTTCTGCGTATACTGTGATCTTTCATTTAATAAATATTTTTTATAACAAGAAAAAATTTGAAATGAAAAAAAGAGAAAGAAATTACCTTTGACATCATGAGATTCTGTGTGTATTAGTGTGTAAAGGTGGTCGGTAGGTGGGGATAGGATACAAAAACAGCGAGAGTAGAAAAGACACAAAAGCAACTTTTCCGCTTGATATCAGTCCGGATGCCAAGATGAAACGAATTCTTGCGTGTGGACTTCATCTATAATTTCGAGACATAATTATGGGACGCAGTAAGATGAGATTGGCAACGATAATAAGCGGGTGCAGAACCTCAGGAATGATCCTTCCCCCTCTTCGACTCCCTTCTATAATGACACCGACTGTTGTGAAGCAAAAAAACGCCACAAGACTCAACACGCACTTGGTTGTTCACTATTTTTTTAATACAAAAATTCATTTTTGCCGTTTTGGTATAAAAGAGTTTATAAGTTTTTTTCTTTCTACCTTTGTGTTCATGTGAGAAATCGGTCGTTCTGTAGTGGAATGCGAATCTCCCTTCTCAACCATGGTACTACACCTTCGACGTAACGAGGATGGAGGTTTGAATCTGTAATTACTGGATCAACGGCGACGGCGTCTCTTTATCATAGTATTTTATAAATTCTGGCAACTTTTAATTTCATTCTTTCTCCACGTTATTAGAAAAGCGGCAAAAAAGAATAAAAATTGCTGCGATCTCAGATGTTTCCGTATTGTCTGGAAGAGAACAACGCATCCCGCTCAACCCACAATGGACTCGCCGCCGCCTCCTCCCGTTGCTTTTTGGGTTCAGGGCCAGCATTCGAGCCAGTTCCCCCGCGAGCCCCTAATATGCAATTAGGGGAGTCGAAAGCTGCCTGTTGTCTCGCTTTGGGTTTACGTTCCTCTCGCCGTTACGTTTTTTCCCAAATAACACAGCAGCCTCTCTCATTTCCTGTAAAATAATGACGATGGAGTTCAAAAATGGCAGTTCCGTTCCGTCGGTCACCTGGTCAGAGAGAACCACTTAAAGTAGGGGGCCTTGAAACGACTGTGCCAAGGAATCTACCACTCTTCGAAATCTCTCCCCGTCTACTTTCAATCCACCCCTTTTTATTGTCAGGGAATGCATTTTTTTAAAAATTGTCTCTTTTTTTTCTCCAGAAACTAACGTCCCACTTTACGAAGGGAACGATGTCCTTGCAACACTTTTCCTATGTGAAATTTTAGAAAATTAACTGTTAATTTCATCTATAGGACCCTAAAAATTTTTCAGCTTGAAAAAGGAACTTTTTTAGATGTTTATGTATAAACATTTGGCACGTGTGAAATTTAAACATCTTATAATGAAATATCTTTAAAATTTTGCGGATTTTTAAATAAAAAAGTATCTTTCACAAGGTTCTTCAGATAAAATATTACAATAAGAACTGTTCCTAAGAATAAGCTCATTAGAATAAAAAATTTCTAGAGTAATTCTTGCTGATGTTTAAATTTCGCAAAACTTTACGGTCAAAATTTTTAAGGCTTTGAAGATTCAAGCAAATTTGAATTCGTACAAATGATTGTTACCAACATCATGCATTGAAGTCAAAATATCAAAACCACGAGTTGTTTTTCAACAATATCTTCATGCATAAATTGAAAATATTAGCATCCAGTAAAGGCAACGACATATTAAGGTTTTCATAAATTCAGCAGATAAATGTTAACTTTGCTGTTATGTTACCAACAAATTGGCCGTCAATTTAATGAAAGAAAGATGTTTATTATTACAAAAGTTTCTCTTCCTCTTCCTCCTCCTCCTCCAAAATACACTACTACTTCTGTCAGAATTTATGATAGACTAATACTAGCGAGCAGTGTTTGCAGATATAAACATGCAGGGTACGGCAAAATTTGGTCATATGTCCATGAGAAGTCTTACGCATTGGTAAGTATTTTAATAATATTCTGTAGGTTGTCTAATGGCAACCCTCGGTAGAAGTTATCTTCTCTGTACTAGCTCAGAATTATTTAAAATTAAAACATTGCAGGGGATGAAGATGAACGTTTTATTTAAACATCCAGCCCTTATTTTTTCCAGAAGAATATTTACTTGCAACGACCTTTATGGAGTACTACATAAAGACAGACTTTTTAAAGAAACATAGAAAGTTAGCTCAGTGATTCTGAACGCTCCAAAAAGAATCCCAGTTTTTTCTTTTATGAAAGATAAGACTTATTTGTTCCCCCATGTCGTTTTTAATGCATTTTTGTTCGTTCATTTATGTCATCCTGGGACAATTTCAATCGTGAGATCCAACCTACCCCCAAAAACCATTTGAATTTTTATATTTTTCCTTTTACGACGTTGCCTGTGATAGATAGTACTGTCGTTGACGGAAGTCATTTAAGGCGGACTTTCTTCCTGATACGCAGGTGATATACGAACCCTCCCGAAAAAAACATCAAAAATGAGAGAACCGGAGATCTTTTAAGTACCTGCCGCTTTAAGAAGAATCCATTTCATGGAATCATTAAAATATAATGTAGAGTGTACTGAAGAGAAAAATTTCTGAAACTCCAAAAGTTAAATTTTTATCTAGTAATAACTTCTCATAGTGAAGTACGACAGTATTTGAGAAAAACATTTGTAAAGTAGCTACTTACCATATGAATGGCCTGTCGCTTCTTGATGATTTATAACATCATCAGAAAGTTATGATTCTTCTATCGATATTCCGTGAAAGAATCATTTATGATTGACGTCAAAATAGATTGTTCATTATAGAATAACTCATGAATGTTCGATGAGGATTTATTACACGCCATACCTTAGATGTTTAGATAATTATCACCACATTTAAAATTAGGATATTACCGAAATTTATAATTAGGTTTTTAAATAAAGCCTTCTAAGATTCAAATTTAGTAACAGTTAAAATCTTACCATATTATAAATACAAGTAAAGTTTTAAAGGTGATTGCAATAATCATAAAGAACACTATTTAGGCGTTGTTTAGAAGTGACTTCTTTTTAAAATTCGAATATAAACTTTAATTTATTCGCATTGACCCCGCAAATATGAGACTGCAAAATACAGAGTGAGTTTAAAGTCGCGTATATCAAAGTTTAACTGCCCGTAAAAGTACCAGTTTGAGAATTTAAATGAAAGAAAAGTATCACAGAGATTAGTCCTTTTCGCGAATATAAAAGCGTGTTTCTTTTACCAGATTTCGTGACACTCTGCGAAACATGGCAGTATTGATGTTAGAAATGGCTGTTGTGATGTTCGTTTTCAGCTCAGCAATCGTAAACCACATTTCTCAGATAACCCTATAGGAAGAAATCAGGGAGTGATAAATCTGGCGAGTGAGGGGCCCACAATCCCCGGGAAATAACGCGCTGAAAGATAACTTATTAAAAAAATACCTAAAGTTTTTCTGGTAAACGGAACACGATTTTGTATTCGCAAAAAAGGACGTTATTTCCAACTTTTATTGTAATACCTCTTAAAGTTTGTCTGCTAAAATGAAAGACAACGTTTCAACTAATCTCTGTGATACTTTACTTTCATTTAAATCTCAAACTGATACTTTTACCGGCAGCTAAACTTTGATATGCGCGACTTCACCCAGTATAAATGACTGCTCTAACCTTGTCCAAAGGATATGTAGATAGCGTAATGCTTCCAAGTCCACCATGAAGGTTTCAGGTTCCAGCTGGGATGTGGAATTTTCTTTCCTATTTTCTTCAACAATTTAAACATCTGAGATATGTATGTAATTGAACATTCTTGAGTCATTCTTCAAAATATAAAGATTAAACAAATAAAATAAAGAACTGTTTGTAATGAATTTGTAATGAAGATGATTCCTCAATCTCATAAAAAGTATCTTACGTTATAAAATAATGAAAAAAAGCGGATGAATTAAACTTCCCTATTGAACAGTCGAGTACAAATACGGTACTTAGGATGAATTTATTAACTGAACATGGCATGGATGACAAGAGAATCCCGTCGTCTCCTCCTTTCTTTTCTAACCTGACGGTAATGGTGGGAGTTCTTCGTGACTCTTTACCTGACGTCACTAACTGATTAAGTTATACAAGTTGAAATGTTCACGTTCTCCTTGATAGACTAGACTTTTCAAAGGATAAAGCATCCCAGCGAACCGGTGAGATCATAAGTCTCATCGCTTATCTTTGACATCAGCTCCATGAAATCCTTGTATCAAACGACAAAGGACACTGATTACACGAGATGTTAATAAATTGCCTTTGATGAATGAAAACGATTTTCATCGCCCACCACGAGCAGGACGCTTAACGATTGCTCCGAATTTAAATTAATACAGATTGTCAGATATAAATGGGTTAATTTATGTCATATATTTGATCACGCATTAGATGACGCATATGAAGCAATTTATTTTGAATGGGTTATAGTTATGTTATTTGCTAAGGACAAACCTCAAAACTGTATGTATTTCAATTATATTTAAAGAGGTTCTATTTCAGTAGGAAAATTATCCATAGTTACAGCAATGGTAAATTCTATTTAAAACCCCAAAACAATAACATTCTTTATTTTTATTGAGTCACACATTGATTACTGATTTACTTAGTAAATTAAATTTTAAAGTAGAAACCTTAACATAATTGATTTTATATTTCTAATGATGTCCGCGGTTCCATTGGGTTTTTTTTTTTACAATTTCCTTCCAATTTCATTGTTTGTCAGACTTGCGGACTAGCTATATCATTTCTACAAGAAAATATATTTTGAAGCTGATTTTGTAGAAATTACGTAACTAAGTCTGCATTGAACGCAATTATTAGCCAATTATTTTATAAATATCAAAAACAGCTTCAAGATTCATCCATTTATTTTTAATATGAACAAAATATATATAGTGTAATTCTTAATCAGGAGAATTCCCTTAGCAGTAATTTTTTATGCTCAGTGAATTCTTCTCCATCATTTTACAATTTCAGTTTAAAAATGTTATGCTCTAATTATTCATATCTGACTTACTTAGGGATAAATCTTCTGTTTATTTGAATAACATTATTTTAAGATTTTTTTTAAAATTTTATGTTGTTTCTTTTTAAAAATGTAAATAGTTATAATTATTATTTTTATTTTCTTAGGCGAGATTCGATGTTATTGTAATCTACCTCTGTGTGTCAGTACCGGCTACATGTGCAAATCGATGAGCAACGCGTGTTTCTCGGAACTCTCCAGCCAAAGTGACCTGTCACGCACCCGCCATGGCTGTGTCGAACTCCTCCACCGGACGAAGAGGGAGCTGTGCTTCACGCGTCTGCGTACCGGAAAGGTGGCAGTCACCAAATACCCTCTTCTCTTATGTTGTCCCGAGGACATGTGCAATTATATAGACACTTCTTTGGGTTTAACCATCCAAGTCAATACCAAAGGGAATCAAACATATATGCAAGGCAAGTAATGGGAACGCTTAGTGAAAATCGCATATTCCATTATTAATTAACTGTATAATTAGGAATTCAGTTGGGATGTAAGGAGGCGAAAATTAGGTGTGAACGGCCATTCGAATAACCGAATAATTATAATAATTTATTAAGTTGATTTTCTAGAACACTACCGTTTGAATATCTCGAATGTTTCATCGACAACTTTAAATACGCGATATTTTCTATGTTCTATTCTCTCCCCTCTACTATTTAATCTTTTTATTAAGACCTACCACTACCCTTTCTTCATCTGCGATCGCTATTTATGCCGACGATGTCACGCTTTCTATTGCGGACCTATCCATTTCTAATTTACAAATAACAATCAATTAACTTCTATCTTAAGCAATTGGAACACCGTCAATGAACTAACTTTAAATCTCAACAAGACTAAATATATGGTTTTGTTTGTTCCTTCTGAACTTCTAATTTACTATAATTCTCAACCACTCAATTCTACTTTTTCTTTTAAATATCTTGGTCTTCACTTATCCTCGGACCTATCCTGGCATTCCCATGTCAACGCTCTATCCAACACGCTTAACCAATGATTAGGTGTGATTTCTCGTCTACATTTTCTTTCTCCTCCAATCTTACTCTTATTATATTCTTCATGAATTCATTCCTCACTATGTTATGGAATCATTTTTGGGGTTCGACCTCCAACTTTAATTGAGTTCGACTTTTCCGCATTCAAAAGTGAATTTTCAGAATTCTCTTGAAACTCCGCAAACTTACATCTGTATGTCATTTGTTTAATTCCTGTGGCGTTATTACTATATTCCAAATTTATATAATTTAATTAACCACTTTCATTTACAAAGATACCAATTGCTATTTAAATCTGGCGTCTCCATTAGAACATCTTCTGCCAGATGTAACTATCTACGCCGCTGTATTTTTTATGCCTGTATAAGATGGTGGTCCCTCCTACCAGAAGCCATCCGTTACTCCCCGTCCACGCCAATTTACAAAAGAAATTTGAAAATCTTCTTTCTGATAATTATATAATGTCTTAACCTTTACTAACCGTTGTTGACTATTTTGTTGTAATTTACGTTGTCAATTTCACTTGTATTTTTGTTGTTTATCCACCCAGAGACCTATCTCATCGGCTCTTAGCCATAATGGCTTTGGTCAGATGTAACCTTATTAACTTACAAATATGAACGACGTTCAAATTTGATCTGGACTCTATTTTTTATAAAATCCAGGCACACACACGCACACGCGCACACACACAAAGAACACCCCTTGATTCTCTACATATTATTTGCAGGTCCCATTTGTATTTCGTCAGTGTATCCATAGTCAGTTTGGCTGTGTGTGTTTGTGTGTGTGGTCTGGCATTGTCTGGCAGAAAACAAACTTCACTGGTAAGGAATCCTGGTCGGTTTTTCCTTAGTATCGGCTTCAGGGAAGTCCTCAAAATGTCACAGTAGTAGGCTGTATTTATGGTGTGACGTTCTTCCAGAAAATCGACATGATGTATACCCTTAATGTCCCAGAATACAGTTGCCATCACTTTCGTTGCCCACGGCGTCATCTTGAATTTCTTGCGTCGTGTGAGTCAATGTGTCGCCACTCCATGCTCGCACGCTTGCTTTCAGGAGTATGGTGATGAATCCATGTCTCGTCGGTGGCCACAACACGCCTTAGGAAGTTATCACCTTCCCTGCCATATCGCTGCAGCAGCATGGAACAGATTAACAGATTTCAACCAGTGTGGTTTCGTGATCCTCGGAGAGTTGCTTAGAGACTCATCTGGCACAGATCTTTTTGAATTTCAGCTTATCATGATGGTCTCCACACTAACCTTGTTGATGTTCATGAATCCGCCTATAAATCCTGTTAGCTCATCTGTTCGTGCGATAATGCCATCATTGACAGTTGCTAGCCTTGCCTTATGAAGTGCATTGCCGGTGGGTTCTCGCCCTCCTTCAAACTTTTGACACCAAATAAAAACGGATGATCGCGACATATATGACTAGGTGAACTGTCTTGGAAGTCTGTGATGATATCAGATGCTTTTACACCTTCGTTGTGGAGAAACTTGATGATTATTCGTTGTTACACTTTGGTCGACACATCCCTGTCCGCCAGTTTGTTTAAACAAACAATCAGTTGTCATGGCAACCAGATGAGTGGTGCTGCATTTGCCATCCCAACAATGAAAGTTTAGATATTACAACAATGAAATTTACAAAAAATAAAGTCCAGGTCAAATTTGAACGCCCCTCGTAAATAAATAAATAAAACTTGTTGTGTAAATAATACCTGAACATACTAAGTGGTACGCCTAGCAAAATTCTTAGGTAATAAACCCCAAAACTCTGCTGGCAACTATTGAAAGAGTTAACTCAAAATGTCTTCATTTGATCAATCCAAAAATTAAGGCGTTTCGCCAATATAAAGAACGAATACGGCAGACATGACAAGATTTTGGTTGGAATACCGTAAGAAAACTCTTTATATTTGTTATAGGATAATAAAAAGGGCTTATAACCCATGGCAAAGTATCATAGACAATATGTAACTTCAACATTAATTACTTTTTGAATGTTTCATTCTTGTTTCAATGGCCACTTACGAAAACATTTTGATTTTTTAAAAGAACCCTTTATATCTCCATGAATATACGTGCTATTCTCATACAAATGAACACAGATAAGTACAAGAAGCTTCTGAATCATATGTTACAGTTACAAGGCATTTCAAGTATTATTTTTTACAGGGTGATCCCAAACATTATTTTTTGGTTCACTTTGTTGCTGGTCCCCTATTTGGCTTCGGGACAAAACCTTCGCTGAAATATATGAGGTGTAACATGCTCTATAAACTCCAGAAGTTTCAGGATAATTCATCAAGTATTTTTCTAGATATTCGACAAAACGTCTAAAATCGAAAGTGTCCGATTGCTTTTGGGTAGATATTGTATGTTATATAAGCACACCTCCTATTCAAAATATTAGAATACTCACAGAAGACAACATTCTGATGCACATGCTGGCCCAATAATATCACGTTTCATTAAAATTAAAATTGTACAGTGAAGGTGATATCTTGCTATTGACGTAACAAGAGTAAGATACAAAACTAGTTCATTTAAATAAAGTAACAAATAAACTAACGATTCAAGAAATTAGAATACGTAATTTATTGGTTCAAGACATTCGAATATCGGGGTGGGAAGGGTAGTTGAGACTTCCGTATTTAAATTGGTCAATTGAAAATGTGTAAGCATAACATCTCTGTCATTGAACACTACTTGGAAGCTATTTGTCTCACTGCAATGGGTCGTAAAAGAGATATTTCAGCAGCAACGTAAACCCTTATCATAGCTCTGCATGAAAACGGTAAAACGCAGAAGGATATCGTCACAAGCCAAATTTTCACAGTGAAAAGTTTCAAAAACTATTCAGCAACACAAATGTGGTTACTGCTTTGCGACAGGACGACGCAACTGCCGAAGATAACGAGCAACAACCCTGCAAGATAAAAGGTGCCTGAAGAACATCAAGAAAAACTGTTTCAAAAGCGTTCGGCACATTCATCGACTGTGGGCTTGCATGGAATACACGTATCCAGGTCAACTGAAGTCTGCATCAACAGTTCCAACGATAAAGCCCGTGCTGACGCGCAAGCAAAGGATCTCTCATGTGAAGTGATGCAGAGAGCATCTTCTCTGGAGTGATGATGAATGGAATAACGTCCTGTTTAGCGATGAATCAGTGTTGTGCGTGTGCCATGTGACCAAGGGATCCGTGTCGAGAATGACGACGGAAGCATTCAACACAGAGTGTCTTAAACGTTCTGTCAAATTTGCAGCATCTGTCATGGTATGGGGGTTTATGGCCGCTGAAGGGGTAGGACAGTTATATGTTTTGAAGACCCGTGTAACCTCCGAAGTATATCAAGAAGTATCAGAGAATTACATCCTCGACTCTGCAGAAGAATTATTTGGTGAGGACTTCATATTCCTGTCATATGCTGCGTCCTGCCACACGTCTAAAGCAACAACGGCATGGCTGCAATCTCGAAATATTACGGTGATTCCTTGGCCTGCCAATCCTGCCGGTCTCAAACCAATAGAGAACTTATGGGGTGTAATGAGAAAGCGTCTCCAAGTCAAATCACCAGGAAATAAAGCTGATCTCATCATTTGTTTGCGACATATGTGGAATTCTTACAAAGGTTGGACTGTGCGAGGCTTGTTGGCAACTTGAGAAACAGATTACAGGCTGTGATCAAAGCATGAGCGGATGCTACCAAATATTGAACGTTTCAAAAATGCCAGTTGGCGTTAATGAATATTTGTTTGTTAGTTTGTTCACGTATTCTAATATTTTGAACCAATAAATAACGTATTCTAATTTTCTGAATCGTTAGTTTATTTTTTTTACTTTATTTAAATGAACTAGTTTTGAATCTTACTTTTGTTACGCCAATAGCAAGACATCACCTTCACTGTACAATTTTAATTTTAATGAAACGAATTATTATTGGGCCAGCATGTGCATCAGAATGTTGTCTTCTGTGAGTATTCTAATATTTTGAATAGGAGGTGTAATGCAATTTTTGTCGAAAGATGGGAATATTTGTAAAGTTATGAAGGTGATTAATGTTATAAATCGTGAAATTTAACTGGTGAGAACCATCGCGAATCTTATTAAATGGCATTTTCATAAGCCTTTTCAGGAGAATAATTTTTCCAAATGAGTTTATAGTTCATTGATGTCTAAATCGGATTGGTAATATTCCCTTTATTAAAATTCTTCAATATTGAAGGGACACAAAAATAAACTCTCTTTTCAATCCATTCTTTTAAGGGAGAAATAATCGATCAAAACTTCAGTCTACTCTAAAGATATTTTAAATTCTTTCAGTAGCATTATTTAAAAAAAACAAAAACATTTCTAGTGATGTCGGGTACTACACAGAGAATGGAGAACAGGGGAAACAGCCAAATAGGGCGGGTACTACGCAGAGGGAAAGGGAGGGTGAATTGAATAGTTTTGTTTATTCCTTCGCTGCAATGACTAAGTTTCCGTCTTCACTTACTAAAACGACTGAAGTTACTTTCTTTCCTGACTCATTTGGACAAAAACATGCTTTCTCTAAAGACAGAGCAGCTAATTGAGCGAGCCAATTTAGAGTATTCACTTTCAATTTAGAGCTTTGAGAAGGAAGTTTACGCGATGGAATGAATTAAATAATAATCATGTAGACAATCCTGTGGAAAAAAATAACTCCATTAGAAATTTAATTAAAATTCATCTGTTTGGTCCATTCACTCCCTAATAAAAACAATCTTTTATAAAAATAGCTACGTATACAATAAAGTATACTTATAGTATATAACATTTAAATTATGCACTTTTTTCCACAATGACATGTTTGATCTGTTGTTTGTTGAAATTTTTTATTAGTGATTTCTTATCTTTAATTAGTATAAGAAGATTATTCATGCGAATTTCCTTAGCTAGAAGATAATTTCTACTTTCATTTTAACCCTTCATTATAATAATCATGGAAGTTTAACACACCCTATAAATATAGAGATCTGTAAGCTTACATAAAATAACCCTGCCAATCTTTAAATTCACGAACTATATGGTGCGTCCAAATGAAAAGGAGACTTGAAAAGTAAGCTACATTCCGAATTTCAACCTTCTACCTCAAAAATGTAGAAATTATAAAAGCTGACATTATAAAACTAATAAGTAGCTCCATTCTTTCGCTATTTAATAATAAGCTTATAGATTATGAGCACTTGAGAAATCGTACGTTAACAAAGCGATTTCACGTGCGCGCGCCGAAGTCAATGCTTAAAAGATGAACAGAAAGTAACAATGTATTCCTTCTTGAGAAATCGATTCTTATTAGGAGCTTTAGCATAAAAGCTACTTATAAGAATGCGCCCTTGGTCTGTACGTTTATCCGGCCTTCCGCCGTTTGCACGATAACTTGAAAACGGATTAACTTTTTTAGATTCTGTTTTCAGAAATATGACCATCAAATTCTTAGCTCGGCCGTATCAACTTTTCAGAGTTTTCGTGGATCCCTTCAAGTCGAATTCACGTGCTAAAACAGTGAGTGTAAAGAATTCAAAGATACTGGCATGTCATATAACAATCGATTTGTCAAGAAGGAATATATTGTTACTTTCTGTTCATCTTTTAAGCATTATTGACATCGGCGCGCGCACGTGAAATCGCTTTGTCGACGCACGATTGCTCAAGTGCTCATAATCTATAAGCTTATTATTAAGTAGCGGAAAAATGGAGCTACTTATTGGTTTTATTTTACACATGATTTGAATCACCTTCATCATTTCTACATTTTTTGAGGTAGAAGGTTGAAATTCGGAATGTAGTTTACTATGGATATGTCCATCTGCACTGTTTAGTTTAGTTTTGATTTGTATACCGGGGTCGGAATTACGGGGATGGGATTTAGAGAGGGACACATATCTATGTGCTATTTAGGTACATAAAGGCGTAAAATCCAGTATCCAGAATCCTCTAGGAAAGATCTACATTACTATGAAGTTTAGGCCCAATTGTTCCAGTGGGATCGGATTTGCGGGGGTGGCCTTCACTTGGTCCTTAGAACTATGGCAACATATGGCATGTGATATTTCATACGTTCGGAAATGATGAGAAAGGAAAGAAGATACGAGGTTTATTACATTTTTTACATATTACGTTCGAGAAAATCAATTTATTGATTAAAAAAACTTGGGGAGAGGCAAAAAGTGCAGATGAAGGGGTAAAAATAGATGACTTGCCTTATCCTACTCGGGACGCGGGGGGGGGGGCCCCATTAATTTCTTTTTAATATACGTATAAATGTATTTCTGCTGCACTGATAAAGCTCCTCCTTGGAATGTTTACAAGATTTTATATAACATGCTATTATCTTGGTATTCTTTATACTGACTGTTTTAGCACGTGAATTCGACTTGAAGGAGTCCACGAAAAATTCTGAAAATTTCTTACGGCCGAGCTAAGACTTTGATGGTCATATTTCTGAAAACAGAATTTGAAAAAGTTAATCCGTTTTCAAGTTATCGTGCAAACGGCGGACGACCGGACGGATAAACGTACAGACCAAGGGCGCATTCTTATAAATAGCTTTTATGCTAAAGCTCCTAAAAAACTAGCGAGAATTATAACATTAATGGAAAATGACCATCTACTTGTCTAATCAATATTTCAAGATGCCAAAAGAATGTTTGCGTCATGTTTTCATTGTTTCAAAGTACTTTCAAGGTTTAATCAGGGAAGAGGTAGAACATTGTAATTCTTCCCTGGTTTAATACCATAAAAAGAAGGAAATCAATTTCATCTGTCTCACGCGATATGTATGAATTCTTTTCGGTTAAAAAAGGATTACTCATACAAATGTTGATTTTATTTTTATTCGTTTTTCCTTCATTTTCATGAGGTGTACGGTTACTTGCCCAGCAAGTGCTGTCGAAGGGGTATTGTCGACAGATTCAGTGGAGGTGAGGTTACCTGTGAGCATCACCGCTTTTCATTGACGATTAAATAGCGTGTGTGAACCCCTACTGATAGTGAAAGGGGACCCCCTTATACTGTATCTACATTTTCAATAGGCGAGAGGGTCTTTTCTTCATCCTCACAATCTAACTACAAGCGTTAATTATCTTCAAACTTCCTACATTTCAGAGGTCATAGATCTGTTATTTAAAGAAGTTGATTTTAGAATATAAATACTTTTAAATAACTATGTTTACATGTATGTTTAGAAGCTTTAGATGTCAACATGAAAGGGTGTATTTTGTGAGTCAGTCGCCGCTGTCACAAACTCCAGGGCTAGAGGAATCATGAATTTGGCGCCACTTCGGCTCGGCTCCAACGTCATGTGGTGATGGAATCGTAGCCATTGTTCACTCGGCTCATTCGCAAGAGACACTTTTCCCAGGCAATTTGACGAGCGTCTTCCTCTATCGTGGTGTAATTGAAATGTCTGCCAACACATCAACTCTGTTGTGCCACGCGTACGCATTCCCCTATTGAATACGAATGGGCGAAAAAGCGAATACATAGTTGAAAGCTCTATTAAATGTTCTCCTTGCATATAGATACCACGTTTTATGGAATGCATATATTAAAAGTAGAAAATACTTTATTATATATAATAACAGCAAAGAGATAAAAAATCTATCAAAACATCAATTAATAGCTATAAAAATATAATATTAATAATAATAATAATAATAATAATAATAATAATAATAATAATAATAGCTATTAAAGTAGTACTTTCCTATAGAATAGATTAATAAATTTTATTCTGTAATATATTCTAGCAATGAACCAGGGCCGTACCCAGAAATTTTTTTCGGGGGGGGGGGGGCTGAAGGGGGTTGGCCCAATCCAGCTTTTGAAGGGGGGGGGGGTCCCACATGTAACAGATTTAGTTGACACGGTGGCCAATGGTCCCTTTTAGTATAATATGGGCAGGTGATTTTAATATGGACATTGGCAGATGTCAGAAAAAGCAGCATCAGTGGATTTTTTTTCTCATTCCATCTGTATAACTTACATATCTATACGAATATAATTTTCAAATTTACAAGTAGCAAATGACAGATTGCTCAACACTCATCGGAAGCAATTTTCTTTTTCTCTTCAAGAAAATGACACTTTAAAAATCGTGTGCAGCTGTGCATTATGAACATTCTAAGGAAAAAGTCATTTCTTTAAATGCGAAATGATCTATGGAAATGATCATTTGAAAGGTGAAAATTGGATTTAAATGCGGATCAATCATGAAGTTCCCGAGGAATTTTTTTTCTTTTCTAGCTGATCGTTTTGGGGTTTTGCATTATCTGAGGGAAACTCCGAACAATGGGATATAAAACGATGGGAAAGCACGCGAATGTTGTTGTCGTAATAACCTCTGATTTTTTTAGGCTTTTGTTTAATTTATTATTATGGTTTTAGTACTTAATGCATAACTAAAAATATTATAGAATTAATTTATACTAGCAAACCCGCGCCCGGCGTTGCCTGGGCTTTTTAAATCATGAAATAAAAATACAGTATAGGTAAATTTTAAAAAACATTTATTTAATGTCAAAAAATTAATGGAAGTTTTTGGACTACACCTAAGTCTTGAGTACTTCCTTATAAACGACATTTAATGTTGTTGCATCTTTACTGCAAATGTATAAATTTCTAGGGTCGCTAACTCTAGAACAGGCAACATACAGTTGGCCATGTGAGAAACAATCTTCTTGCAAATTTACTCCAGCTACTTTCACTGTTTGGCCTTGAGATTTGTTAATTGTTATGGCAAAGCAAAGTTTAACTGGAAATTGAATGCGTTTAAACTGAAAAGGTAAGTCTGTAGGTATTAAAGGGACTCTTGGAATTAAAATTGTTTCACCAAGACCACTTCCAGTAATAATTGAACCTTCTATCACATTATCTTTTAGTGATTTCACAATTAACCTTGTTCCATTATAAAGTGTTGGAGGATTTAAATTTCTAAGTAACATTATAGGAACACCCATTTTAATTTGTAATAAATGAAGTGGAAAACCAGAAGGTTGTAATGAGTTTAAAAATTCCACAGGGTAATGTACTGCATTTTCAGTTTGTAAAACTGTGTTGATGGAACAATACTGTTTTACATTTCCTTCAACTTTGTTCATTATTTTTAAGTTTATTAGGTTAGCAGAATCGTTACGTGGTGTTAATATAGTCCTCTCTTGGAACCATCCTAAAGACTTGGACTGAATATTAGAAATATCGGGGTAAATTTTTTCAATCAAAGAATCTAGTGATTCGACATAATTGCACAATGAAGAATCAAGTTTTATCCTACCATTTATTTCTGGTTCACTGCCACAACCAATTTTCAACAATTTTGTAGAAAATGCATCTGCCTGTTGATCATTATTTAAAAGGACCCTCATGTTTTTAGTGAGTGAAAGGTGAATAACATGCTCCCAAATAAAAGACTTTTTTAAGCAAGCATTTACTTCGTCAGCAACTGTACCTTTTGTTATAACTGGTAGAGTTTGACGAAAGTCACCTGTGAATAAAAATGTCAAGCCACCCATTATTTGATTGGAATTTCTAAGATCTTTCAGAGTGCGATGCAAAGCTTCAACAACAACCTTATTTGCCATAGTAGCTTCATCCCAAACTATCAAGGAAGATTGACGAAGTAATTTTGCAGTAGCACTTTGTTTTTTTATTTGGCAGAAAGGAGTGTTCCCTGGTATAATTGTGAGGGGAATTTTAAAAGTGGAGTGTGCAAATGTTGCTGCTATTCCTGAACGGCAATAGCTATCTTATTGAAACTTCTAATTTTGCATAGTATTAAGTTTGTTAAAAGAGTTTTTCCTGTGCCTCCAGGAGCATCTAAAAAGAATAGCTTTCCTTCACCATTTTGTACACTTGTAATAACCTTATCGTATGCGAAACGTCCGGTTTCGCTTCGCATGGTTTCTGTTTACACAGCTGTTAGAGGAGAAAAAAGCATGGCAGCCTATCGCAAAAATAGTACGTATTTCATTGAGTTCTTTTGAATTTTTTTGTATTGTATATTTTTTATTTTTTTATTGAATTAGTTTATTGAAATATTAAGTTGTGGAGTTACAGTATAGGTAAATTTTAAAAAACCTTTATTTAATGTCAAAAAATTAATGGAAGTTTTTGGACTACAGCTAAGTCTTAAGTACTTCCTTATAAACGACATTTAATGTTGTTGCATCTTTACTGCAAATGTATAAATTTCTAGGATCGCTAACTCTAGAACAGGCAACATACAGTTGGCCATGTGAGAAACAATCTTCTTGCAAATTTACTCAGCTATAAAGATGAAGTAGAATTAGCTTATGTTTGTTTGTTTGCTCAAGAGATGGCGCTAAGCGTTTCGATCGCCGATCACCATATGATGAGCAGCCATGTTGACGCATTTTGAGAGCAATTAACGTAAATAATTTAATATAAAACCAATTTTTATGAATTAATACCTAGCCTACAAAGTTTCTACATAAATCCCCTAACAAACAAAACTTGTTTCATAAAAATCGATGCAGTAGTTCTTAAGGTTATCGAGCACATACACCGGGGAAGTGACTTAGATTTATACTATGTATAGATACCGTGTTATCCAAAAGTATGTTACATTTTTTCATGAAACTAATACTTGTTTTGCCGTGACGAATTCTTTAGCAAAACAACGTGCGATGTTCACAGGCAAACACATTGAATCCGTAACCGATGTATCATAAAACACAAATTATTATCGAAGAATTATGAACGGATATTTATAAGAGAAAAGGAATACAATAACTATTATTAATCGAAGAATTGTTATACAAAGTTTCATAAAAAATATAAAAAAATGTAACACACATTTGGAGCACCCGGTATAATAATCTGTTGTCTGTCTCTTTGTTTGTACGCGCTTCACACAAAAACCACTGGACGGATTTTGATGAAACTTAGTATGGTTATAGCTGGGTCAACAGTTCAAATCTCGATCAATCACAGAGAATTATATTTTTCTTCTGTCTTCTCTCTTTTTATCTTTCTTTCTTTCTTACTGTCTTACTTTCTGTCTTCTTTTGAGTTGTTTTTTTAAATTTTTGTTTTGATTACGGTCCAAGGCATGGAGGAACTCTATAAATTATAAAAATTAGTTAAGGCATCGTTATCCAACGATATAAGGGTTTTAGCATCAAAATGTTCCGAGCAGTAGCTGCTCGTGTCTATAATAGGTGGAGGGGCGCAAATACAAAATTTCAAGTTCTTAGGCCTTTTCGTACAACAGTTATAGCTTGATTTGTATTTGGAGCCTCGCGGCCCCTGACGAGGCCTCAGAGGACTATATCAATTTTAGTGTGTAATAGCTAAAATTTTAAGCAACACATTATAAATATAAAACATTTCAGGTTTCTGGATTTCTGGTATAAAATTTATAGCTTGATTTGAGATTGAGGACGCATGGCCCTGCCAAGAGACTTATAGAATATTTAATATATATTAGCTAAATTTTTAAATACCACACTATGATTAAATAAAATTTCAGGTCCCTAGGCCTTTCCGTTCAAATGTTATAGCTTCAATTGTATTTGAGGGCACCAGTCTCTTTGTATATTGTCTATAATTTTTGGCCTTTTTGTTAATCAAATGTTAGAGCTTGTTCAAATTTGTGATTTGGGCTCAGGGCCCCTGTCGAGACCTAAGAGGCTTAAATCAGTTTTTAGTGTATATTAGCTAAATTTTTTAGTAAACTACTATAACTAACAGGTGCTGTTCTTTGGACTGTTGACGCTCTGTTTTCGGCCTCACGTGACAGATGACTTCACAGTTGAATTCTTTGAACAATGGGGCCCTTAATGTCTTAATTACCTTTAATTAATGTGGTGTATTTAATTATTTAATGTGGAAAAGCGGTTTGGTTGTCTTCCCTATGTTAGTTCTTTTAAGTTATTTGCTTAATGTCTTTGTTTTGATCTTGGTCCAAGGCTCAGAGAATATTTATAAAAAACGGCATTGGTATGTGTTTCAGTGATCTATACGTACGAAGTCGCGGGCACAGTTAGTTATTAGTATGCTCGTCATTCACGTCACCAGTTTTTATTTATTTAATGTAATTTTGAGAAGTTTAGGGAACATAATGATTTAGAAGACACAAGAAATTAAAATTAAACCGAAATCTTATCTTCCTCCTGAACGATTCTCGCGAAGTTATTCATTGCAAATAGAAATCACTAAATTGGCGCTAGAGAACTCTCGCAATCACTGTGTGAAAAAATTCTTCTGGAGTACAGTTTGAAAACTCATTTTAAAATTCCTTTTAAAAAGTCATTTTCCCGTTAATGTTTTGCTTTATAAGTCCCCTATTGACAAGTTCAAAATAATGAGTTCTGTTGAGCGACTAGAAGATGGCGCATATGGCTGCCGCCATTAAGGCTAATACACACTGGTCGGTCATCCAGTGCTTGAAATCCTTGGCTTCATTCAAAATTAGTTGATTTCATTAAATTTAATAATGATATTAGAAGTTTTTTGCAATTAAATCATAAAATAATTAATGTAAATAAGACAAAGTTTCAATATTTTCAGAATTTCATTATTGAATTTAACTCATTTCTTGTTAGAATAAATAAGAGAATCTGTAATAATTATTAAATGTGATATTCAATTCAGCCACATTTTTTAGTGAACTCTAGATTTATTTGTCAAATTTAAGCAAAAGCTCCTGTAAAAATATTGTTCTCTATAAAAGTTAAAAAGTGTTTTAAAATGTTTAAAAGGGTTCGCATCAGGCTGAGAAAATATGTGTTTTTGTTTGTCCCTGTACAAAGAAGCTTAGAAGACCAAGCAAGTCTCAGTAGGCTAATGCTATGCTAGCATAAATTTCAAATAACCTAAATGGTTATTTAAACCCATCGAAACTGAAAAGGTACAAAAGAAATAGAAAAGCAGGAGTGAATAATAATTAAAAACATCCTATAAACAATACTTTAATTCAGGAGTGGATTTTAATTAAATTCAAATTACCTGAAATTGAAAATTAATTTTCTCTTAGCCTCCGAAGGTCGGAGACAATTGGTGAGGTCACAGAGGCCAAGCATGAGTGCGTAGGGCTACAAATAAAGTAAATGAATCAGAGCAATCAAAAGTTGTTGATCATCAATGATTGAAGCAATTATATCTGAAAAAGAAAAAAATGTAATTGCAGTTGTAATCATGTCAGGAAATCAACAAAAATGATTGATAAGGCTGTGCGTTGGGAACATTTGACAATTTCTGACCATTCACATGCACAATATCAGGGTATTTAAAATTAGTAATTCTAAAAGAAATCAAAACTACTTTCCGTTATTCCCATCTTCCAAAGTTGCAGCCTTAATGCAGCATCTCAATGGCGACGCGATCTGGGCGCCACCACTTAAAAAATTACTGGGACTACTTGTTGAACTTGTCAATACATTCACGACTGGACTAAGCGGAATGAGTGTGATAGTTAACAAAATTCCGAAGTATTTCTACCTACTCAGTTATTTTTAATTATGACATAATATACCCATTTTACCTGTCCTGATGTTTTAAAATTAAAAGGTAACATTAACACGATTAAATAATGTTATTTAAATTTAAAATTAAGATAAGTGTTATAAGTAGAGTAAGTAGGACTGGATGTCGTTTATTTTCTAACGAAATTAATATTATGTTTTTTTTTCTTCTTCCTTTCTTAGGAGTAGACGATAGGAGCTACTTTTTCGGTGTCCAAGACGCTGCATTGCGGCAGGATTTATGGTTCAAAGCGGCCGTGATCGCCGTTCCCATCGCAGGCGGTTTCATCCTTGTTATGCTTGTGTTGTTAGCCGTGCATATGTTGCGCAAGGACGGCAAGCGCCAGCGCCAAATGATGGAGTTGCGTCGTCAGCGTCAAATGAAGGTGCACCTGCTCCCGGGCGAACAGCATCAGCAGCCGCCTCCACCCGACCACTATACAGATAGGAGGGACTTGTGCTGCTCGGATAAGTACCACCTGTTTCCCGAGAAAAACGAAGTGAACGCGGCGAGAAATAAACTGGAGATGCAAGGCAGTCTCTATAAGAACATGAACCTTGCCTTCTCCAGGGACTCCAGTTTCAATGAAAAGCAATACATTCACGATAAATCTCTACAGAATACGTTATGTTCGCTCGTTTCATGGAGTCAAATAAACTGGAAGGCATCCACACCTGTATAGTATTATTAAAAAAAAAAAAAAAAAAAGATTGTAAAGATGACTATTCTTATATCGATTTACAAACACACTAGTGCATTATTGATATAGCAGCCAGATAGAAATGCAAGCTTCAGTGTGTGTGTCATATTTTTCCTTTCTTTTTTAAAAACGTGAATGAAAATAAAATTCTTTTGTGATAAATCAATAGACTTTCAAGCTATTCCAAATATTTTTCAGTAAGGTGATAGCAGTTATTTCCGGGTTTTCTACATTCTTGAAAACATTTTATTTGTTATTTATTGGATATTCAGATAACTATCACGAACTTCATTTTTTATCTTTATAGTGTACATACTACATAAGAAAACATTACAAATTCTTTGAAAAGGGTCCCAATGTCATATTTTATTTTTTCTTCTTCTGAAAACAGCACAATTAACATTATCTTTATTACGTATCTATTTCAAAATTATCTTTATCTCTGTCAACAGTATTCGAATTTCCACTTTTATTGTAACTGAAAATCCGGAAATAGCTTGGATAAACTACCTAAATCCATAAAGAAAGAGTTATGAAGTACAGTTTCGTAAGAACATTTGAAGAATAGTTTTTTTTAAAAAACGTTCTGTTCCTACATAGAAATGAATTAGAAGGGCCGAGTCCAGTTCTTTTCGGTGGGGTGATGATATTGGGAACAAGTCTTCCTTCTCCACTATTTGCCACATGCAAAGAAGTTTTTCTATTCACTTGACAGGAGTTACACGGAATGAAATTCCCTTTATAACGTTGTACATAAACTATTTTTTATAATAGAATGCTTTTAACTTTGCATATGACATTTTGTAATGATTAAAAAGTTTACTGTCCATTACAAATTTGAATTTTATTATATAATTCAAAACCATATAATGGACCAAGTGATTTAAAGTTTTATACATGACATATATAATCCAAAAAGTCTTTAAATTTTTTGTATTCAGCGTCTCTAATCTTTTCATATTCACTTTTAATTATTAACCACAGAAATCATTTTAAAATTAAACGTATTAAAATAACATCATTGACTAAAATTGACTCGAGTTTAAATAATCATCACGACAGATTAGGATCTTTCAGTAGACTATAATTTACATTCCATAATAATTATTATTATTCAAATGTTAAGTTTGAAAAGAAAATGTTTTCCCATATTAATGGGACGGGATATAAGCTTCTGTTTTTTTTTGTTGTTGTTTTTTTAGTTATCGAATGTCAAGAATATTGCAACGTTGAAATCCTGTGTATTTCCAAGCTTGTATTTCTATGCTGTACTGTCAAGAGCTTTTTTTTTTGTTTTTACCCAGCAAACGTTTCTGGGCTAAAAAAAAAAGTTACTACATGACTTTTCTTTTTGAGGAAAAAAAAGTTTGATTTTTTTTTTCTTTCCGGGACTTTTGCTGCAATATTCCATTTGTGATTATGACAAAGACAAAGTTTCCTTCAGTGGATCCAGAGTTCTTCCGTATTAATCTCAAGTCTTCTTCAATTCTTTGTGCTACTTATTCAACATAGAAAGATTCAACTCTAATAATGTTTTCCCAAGCCATTCTGTAACAGCATAATAGCTCTTTTACAATTTGAGAGCATACAAAATTTACTCGATTAGAAAGATATGAGAATTTTAAAATCTAACATGCTTAATGGATGGAGATATATTAAAATAACGTAAAAGGAATCTTGACAAAAAGCCAATAAAAACAAGCAAATAATTCGTTCAGTGTCTAAAAAAAGGCGTGATATCAAAAATTGTGATTTGAATTACAGAATGGTTCGAAGATATTTCAAAATGAAAGTCTACAAAAAAGTTTAACAAAGAAAACTTTGTACATTATTTATATAAAGTAAAATGATTACTATTTGAATATGTATATTTTATTAATGTAAATCTCAAGGTAAATTTTTTTATTGATATTAGAAAATTCTATTATGATTACATATGATTCTTATGTACATTGCTATGGGATCTATGCAATCCTTGACTGCCAAAGGAATCACATACCTATAGGCCTTGTGTATGTTTATTTGTAACCTGCATATTTTAATTTTTATTCCATTCATTTTTAAAAATAAATTTATTGTTTCTTTCTGATAATGAAAAATATTTTTAAATAAAATACTTGTGGCCTTAAGATTTAGTTCTTTCTTACCTATAGATTTGCCATTAATTAAAAGAAGATCTTGTGAAAATTTCATCTTTTAAAAGTTTGTAAAAGTTATTAATTAAAAAATAAAAAACAAATAAATAATAATTAATAAAAAAAAAAAATTTAAATTGATAAATAAAATCAAAATAAAAAGCTGACGTTTCGGATAGAGATTATCCTTTATCAAAGCAAAAAGGATAATTCTCTAAAAGCAAAGAAGATTAAAGAATTATCCTGAAGTTATGAAAGGACAATCGAACAGCGTAGGGAAAAAACAAAAAACGAGATGTCCGGAAGCCATGCTTTCACTGCCATACTCGTCCAAGTAATAGCCAAGGGAAGTACGCTGAATTAGGAAAGAAGCCAGATAAACCTGGTTAACTAGTCCAGAGGATAATAGGAGTCCTTTCCTACAAGGACGATGGAGTTGATTGTTGATGACGATAGGACACAAAAGAGCTAAGTGATCCAGTAGGTTGGAAAGATGGCCTTTTGGATGTCGTCGAAGTTGACGTCCAGGATGTGACGAGGCCTGCGATGCCTGAGGATACTTCTAAAGGTGAGCCAGTGATCCAGAATATTTGCAACCAAAGGATTAGGATGCTCTTTAATCTTCGGAAGCAGCTTCTTCAGCGACTCTTAGACGTGGTTTCCACTGTTAGGTATACCGAAATCTTCAGCAATGTAATTATTAGTTACTATTCTTCTGTCGAGTTGGGCAATGGATTTGCAGATTGTAGCCCAGACAGGCATACCATACAGAAAAATGGTTCGGATTACCATTTTATATAGCAAAAGTTTGCTATCCATTCTTAGAGCACTTTTACGCTCCAGAAGAGCAACCACACTAAACTTTGCCTTCTTGACCTTGTTGATAGCATAAGAGAGATGGTCGGCCAAATTTAGCTTGGCGTCAATCACTACTCCGAGGTATTCATAGTTTTTTACCGACGCGAGCTCCTTTCCAGATAGGAAGAGTGGCTTCGGGGGTTTTCTAAGCTTTTTTGTAATGAACATGGCGTTGCATTTATCAACGTTTAGGTTTAACCTCCATTTAGCAAACCATTTCTCACAGTGATGTAAAGCATTTTGTATCCTGAGATATAACATCAGCAGGATTGCAGGCACTAGTCATGATAGACGCATCGCCAGCAAACAGGTATAAATTGCACTTTGTAAAAGTTGGGAAATCCTGAACAAAAAGTTGAACAATGCAGGCCCCAGGACAGAGCCTTGGGGGACGCCAGCATTGATGTCACAAGGGTTAGACGTGGAGCAGTCAACCATGACACGAAAAGTCCTTTCCGACAGAAAGGAACTAATCAAAGCAATCGGATCGTAAGGAAAACCACAAGTAATCATTTTGTATCTCAGGCGGTTATGCCAGACCTGATAAAAAGCTTTCCGGACATCTAAAAAGACAAGACCACCGTACTTAGCGCAATTTAGATGAGTGTTTAGATCAGCAACAAGCCTCCAGAGTTGGAGTTGGCAGGAGTGACCTGGGCGAAAGCCGAATTGCTTCTCACGAATAAGATTGGCCTCACAGGAAGCGCTAAACCTCCTTAGAATGACGCGTTCAAGAACTTTTGACATCGTAGCTAAGAATTTGATGGGCCTGTAGCTGACTGCGAGAGCAGGGTTTAGACCAGGTTTTGGTATCGTAACGATGACGGACTTTTTTCACTTGTCAGGGAAGTATCCATGTCTCCAGCAGTCATTTATGACCCTGGTAATAATCGAGATAACTTTAGGAGGCAAGTTCTTGGGAGCATTGTTTGTGATAGAATCGATACCTGCTGCTTTCCTGGTTTTAAGACGCTTTATGACGACTGAGATTTCCTTCATGCTAATAGTTTCCGCAAAGCTAGGAAGTCGCTGAGTAGCCCATAGGGGTTACACACATCGTTGACAAGTCGAATATTTCAGCGACTATCAGGGTTTTCTTCACAAGGCGTGGTAAATTGCTTTTCCAGGGAGTCGGCGATCAGTTGAGCCTTATCACGATCACTGGTGACAACATCGCCATCTGAAGTAAGCAGTGGCGGCAGGTTGATGGGTCTGTTACCCTTTAAAGAGCGAGTTGTCCTGGACAGACAAGGACTTCAGTTTGTCGCTCCACCTTTGATTTCGTAGAGCTTTAAACTCTTCCTGGACCTTGCGAGAAAGCCTGTTGTACTTAGTCTTGACCTCGCTTACGCTGCCATAATCTTCTATTCTAGAATAAGCCGTCTGATGTAGGGAGGAAGGTCGAGATGTTAAAGACGCTTTCGATCAGCAGTAGAGGCACTGGAAATAGTAGCATCGTGGATAAGACTAGTGACAGCACTGATATTTGTGTTGATGTCATCGTTGGTTACAACCTCCTTGTATGGAATGCTATTTTCTCGGAGAATATCCCTGAAAAGTTTCCAGTCCTTGTTGGATCGAAACCCAATCTTCATAAATCATCTATGTAAATATATAGTAGGGCTTGAAGAACCCTTTAAGAACAGCTATGTCCAACACGTCACTAACTGGTGAGTGATCACAATAGTACGCTACGTCAATGGGACCAACAACAAAGGTGTCAATTTCGTTCAATATATAGCCATATTGGATATTGCCGTTTTGATTCGGGCATTTAGAGTTCCATGCATGATGCTTGGCAATCAAGTCGCCCGCAATAACAGTGGAATGGGCCCAGACAGCAGTTAGTCAAATTCGCACGGATCAAGCTTGTGCTTAGGTGAGTTATATAAAGAAATGAATTTGATTTAACCCGCGTCCACATCGATTGTAATCACGGAGACTGCTTCCATTCCCACAAAGTCTGAAGTGAGACTCACGATGATCAATGGTGTCCTTAACAATGATCGCTGTTCCACCAAAAGCGTGGCTGGCGTTATTACCCAGTGACCGATCCTTGCGATAAACACGATACGCAGGCAAGGTGAAGACTTGAGTAGATTTCAGGTGCGTCTCGCACACGAAGGCGATGTCGACATTCCAATTTGCAAGGAAATTGTCTCGATAAACTCGATGCTCTTGGGAGCGATTTCCCTTGCATCCCAAATATTGCAACGGAGTCTTCCTTGATTAATGATCTTGAATGGGTGTCTGTCCATGATCATTTGTTAGATTCGTAGGAGGCAATCTGTGGCACTGCTTTTCCACTTTCCTTATAGTGAATTAGCAAATTTCCCAGGAACCTGTAAATATCACGTAATTGATTGTGGTCAACCGTACATGTATCCCTAGTATCAGCAGAATTGGATGCGATCGAAGCATAGGATTTTCCCTCTATCACTTTGGTGCTTTTTATCCTTTTGACTTGTGGATATTTGGGACACTTGGTGTAGCTAGATGTGTGCTGACCAGAACAACGTATACATTTTGGGGGGTCTTTGCCTTTTATGTTAGTATAATCCCTCGACTGATGGTCGCCAGCGCACTTATTACATCTAGGGCGACTCTGTGCAACCTTCGGATACGTGACCAAAACGTAAACAGTTATAGTGTTGCAAGGGCCTTTTGTTGCCTCTGAATAACTCAACAACACAGCTAGTAGACCGACACGCTTCAAACTCAAAAATGACTTATTGTGTTCATTATTTTCAAGTAAGACTAAAACCATTGGCATCTCTACTGCACCATTTGCTTTTTTAATCCTGACAGCCTTTTCTGGAACCGCGTTATCCACTAACATGGGCGAACGGACGTAATGGGAGAGCCCATAAATTCTTTGATAGCATTGCTAAGATTGGCAATGCCGTTGGTAGTTTCTAAATTTGCACGCTTTACATCCTCTCTATATATCAATATTTGTATATTTGTATTCACAGTACCAATATCCTTGGTCAGCGCTTCCAACTTTCTTTCTAATTCCAAATATTTTTTGTTCAATTCGGAACGTAATGCCCCATGCAGTTCATTTACACACACGACCAATGAATTAGAAACCTTCGTTCAATATGGTATTGACCCTCCTTTGGCTGTAATTACAGAACATACGCGGTTTGGCACGGACTCTACAAGGTGTTGCAATGCAGGTAAGGTAATCGCAGACCATGCATTCGTCAGAGAGACCTTCAGATCCTGCAGAGTAGACGGAAGCGGATGAATTCGACGAATGTCTCTTTCTAACATGTCCCAAACATTATCGATCGGATTCAAATCCGGGACTTTGCGCTGGCCACGGCAGATGTTGCAACTCGGTGTCATGTTCAGAAAACCACTCCTGAACAATTCTTGCTCGATGGACAGTAGCATTGTCGTCCATGAAGAACCCGAATACCATTTGGGTATTGTTGCAGGATGGACTTGATCTGCAACAATATTTCACCCGACTGTCAAGGAATATCAGGGGACCCTTGCCACACCAACAAAACATGGCCCATACCATGACACCTCCTCCTGCAGCTTGAACTTCACAACACCTTCACAACACATGAGGGGTCCATCGCTTCATGGGGCTGCCGCCAAATTCTGTGCCGGCCATCGGTGCAAACCAACGTGTAACGTGACTCGTCCGACCACATCACCTGTTTCCAGTTGTCTTCTGTCCACTCACACCGTTCTTTACACTACTGCAGGCGAACTCTCCGGTTTGTTGCTGACACCAGTGGCTTCCTCACTGGCATGCGGCTTCCCATCCCTATTCGCTTCAACTCTCGGCGCATTGTTCTGGAGGACATGGGTTGCGATTATCCTTCATTGTGTGACGTTCCGTCTTGTGAGTCACGTGTGTCTGATGGTGGGAGGATAGACATAATAGCAAATGGGGTCTGTTATCCGTAGTCTTTTGTTTTATTTGTTGGTTATGTAATAGTAGTGAGGGTTGTTTGTTGTGTGAAGTTATTGTTTGTGGTGCGTTTGAAATAATTTGTGTATTGTATTGTTGTTTCAGATAGATAGATATGCCGTGAGCGGTCGTCATAGTCCTCTGTTGGAGCTGCATTGTTAATGGGAATTCGGAGAAGATAGCTCAGCTTCCAGCAGAGGATTGTTGCGATCGTTTTCGGCGAATTGGAGGAACGTGTTTTGACGTAGAACTACGTCTATCAGGGGTGCAGCCGAGGAAAAATTCAGACGCGATTTTTCGTTCAAAAAGTGATGTACATATCTCAGTCTATATCTTTCTATCACTATATCCTACAACTATGGTCATTATCTCGTTGGAAAGAGGAAGGTTGAGTCTTGAATAATAAGCAAAAGATTCACCAAAAGAGCCACTGGATCAAAAGTTACAGCAAGTTAAATTTAAGTGAATTTTATGCTCGCCATCGTAATAACTGGTGTTGCATTGTATACTTAACATATTAACTGGTGTGGCACTACAAAACGTAACACATTTACTGGTGTGGCACTACATAATTAACCATATTAACATCTTTTAGGGAGGGGGTAACGAATTGTAGAGTGTGCTATCCATATAGCGTGATATCTCCACCATGACCTACCTAAAACCTTCCCAGGGTCCATCGGAATTACCATGAAAAATTTCATCAAGATTGGTCTAGCCAATTTGAGATGCATAGCGATCAGATAGGTCCATGTGTGTTTCTTTCTTACATAAATCTATAGTCCAATCTTGATGAAATTTGCAAATTTGATCTTCAAAGCAAGAGGAAGGTCACTGTCTACATGAGATTTCGAAAAAATAATAATTTATCGATAATAATTCATGGATTTAATTCAAATTATGGACCAAAAATATATATCTCTTAACGAACAATGCAAGGCAAAGTTTGTGCAACAATAGACTGCTCTGTTTGTTTCAACAGTAGTGATAGCAACACAGAATTCTAAAAATGATATGGCATTAAATACAAAAATTGGAGAAAATATACCAGATTCAACCAATCAAATAGTTATCTATGTAAGACATTTCATTAAGACATGTAAATGAATCTTAAGAGTGATCATTTTGTAAACTTCATTAACAAAAATATTTTGAGGACACCCGGCTTACATGCATAAATCGTTGACCACTCTCTTATAAAATATAATATTCTTCGGGCTTTCTAATTTCCTGACCATAATTTAAAGTTTCGCCTAATGGTATGGAAGACTTCTCTTCATAGAAGGAGATGAAGCCAGAAACTGTGGACACAGATTAACAAGAACAACAGGAAACCACTATCTATGAGAAGACCACTCTATCTCAGAACTTCTCTGGTCTGATCAAGTTCTTGTATACACTGAGGAAGGCAGCTTGGCTGCCGAAATGCGCATACGTTGTAATAAACATCTGATGTGGAATAGTGGTTTCCTGTTGTTCTTGTTGTGACTTCTGTTCACTTCCACCAGTATTCCAAAGACTCATAACAACTATACCAGAACAGCGCCATATCCTCATCTGCTAAACATCCTCATAAAGTGTGGATATTGCTCTAGATTAACTGTCACATTATGATAATCTACAGTATAATCATTATGATAATCTAGATTAACTGTCGTCAGCATACAGCTGGAAGGATCTTCCTCCTCTGAGAATCAGCGAGAAGGCATCGGAAATTTTAACAATGCATTTAATTCCTGTCCTTTGTGCTTTTCTTAGAATTGATAGTTGTTAGAATTTAACATTTTCTTGAAAAGCTTTAAAAATGAGCAGTAAATGGAAATAGTGGGAGAGTTAGTAGACTATTGAGAAAAACAGTGGAAAGGCGGCAGAGAAAGCAGTCCCTTCACTCGGTGCTGTATCGATTTTTCCAATACACTGCTTCAACTAAGCAAGTGGTGAGTGACCCTGTGGCCGTCGATGCAAATGTGTCAACAGAAGAAACTGCGACTGCCAGATCACACCAAGTGATGAATGCACCAGTTTTGCTTCAAGACCTCGAGAGCAGAGTGTGAATTGCAACAGTTTACCAATTAGAAAAATTGATGGAAAAATTCCGCGTCCTGGATTCAAACCAGGAACCCCGACTGTCATGGTCGATGCCTCTATCAATTGGGCTATCACAGACACTTGAACAGCCATGTTGTCTTAAAGACAACCAAGTTGTCAAGAAGGAAAGCCCAATGGGAGGTGGACACCCGGTTCACAGATCGTGAATTTCTCCTATCCAAACCATCAGAAAGTTTGATGAACACACAATAAGAAAAAAAGAAATTAAACTGGAGCAAACACCAAACGTTAGGTAAAGACTACTTGGTTGTCTTTAAGACACTTAGTGATAGCATGGCTGTTCAGGTGTCTGCGATAGCCTAATTAGTAGAGGCGTCGACCATGACAGTCGAGGTTCCAGGTTCGAATGCAAGTCGCAGAATTTTTCTATCCATTTTTCTGATTAATATCATTTACCTGATGCTTAGAGTTTGCTCCAGTTTAATTTCTTTATTTCCTAACAATTTATCAATTGTCGGAATTGCAGAATACACAGACACAAACGATCATGTACATCCATCGCCACCCAAGAAGAGAATTTTGGAATTGTGAAATTTTTAGATAAACAAATGAATTTTTAATGGTCAGGTCACACAAAATAGAAGAACTACAGCCATAGCCAGGGCTGAAAAAACGTCAGATCAAACTATTGTATCATTATCATTCTATTTCCTCCCAATTTCGTAGCCATACACATTATTCTACACATTGTTTCTCCTGCACTATGGGTAAACTCGCTCAGCTATACACAACATTCCAACACGAACAGGGGAGAACTGTTACAGGGCCATCCATGAGGAACATTTTAAAAGTTTTTTTCGGTTTTTCTATATGAATTTTTACTGTTTTAATGTGTTAATTTTTACTATATATTCCCATTCAGATATTGCAAACTTTCATCAAAAAAGAGCCCGAGCAACACCGGGTATATCAGTTAGTCATTTATATAAAATCAGCGACGGTGGACATTGCCACAACAAAGAAAAAATCTAACAATGGGTTATTTCCCGATTATACAAACGGGTGGGTTCGCTACTAGTTTTCTATTAAAAATACGTTGTAAAATAATAAAATATATATTATTTTAAGCAGATTAATTATTTTAAGAAATGAACTTTGAAGTTTTGTTAATTTCTTAAAACAAAACAACAAATCTGACTAAAATAATATATGTTTTCGTGGATCAGCCGTGGCTTTCTTCAGGACTGTGTGTATAATGATTAAAGAAGCTTAGAAGAACACTCGAGGGGGAGAGAGGGTTGGGGTAGGCGGGTAAAACAATTACGGGGGGGGGGG
>JAHWFO010106401.1:1178222-1215425 GCA_023313115.1 Rhysida immarginata
AAGTACTCCTTTCATAACTTCAGGATAATTCTCTAATATTGTTTGCTTTTAGAGAATTATCCTTTTTGCTTTGATAATGGCTAGTCTCTATCTGAAACGTCAGCTTTTTATTTTGATTTTATTTATTTATTTAAAATTTTTTTATTTTTTATTAATTCTTATTAATTTGCTTTTTATTTTTAATTAATAACTTTTATTGTATTCCAGGGTTTCTGTGTCTCGTTCTTCTCTCATATATATCTGTCAAAAGTATGTAAAGAAAAAGATCCAACATAAATGACATAGTAAATTATTAACAGTGAACTATTTTAATGCCGAAGTGTTTCGATGTTACACCAGTAGCACAAGAAAAACTGTTACAAAACGAGGTAAGACAATTAAATAATGTTGTGTATCGGTAAAGATATTAATGGAAAAAACGTAAAAAAAAATTCCGCGATCTAGATTTCTAACCTGGAACCACGAGTATCTCCAAGAGGGCAGGCACCCGGCTCACAGATCGAGAATTCCTCTTATCAAAATCATCAGGAAGCTGATGAACACTCGTATGAAAGTAATAAACGTACACTGGAATTAATGCTTCAAACATAAGATAAAGTTATTAATGGAAAAAACGGAGGGAAGAGAAAGGACATGTCCATGGTTCCTTGTTTGAGTCCTGGCCAGAGTATATTCTTTACATATGATTACCCATTTTATACTAAGATGGTCTAGAGTTCACGAATCACATTTCAACAAAATTAACTTATTTGAACGAAGTAAGCTGTAATAACATAGGGAAATCTTTAATAATATTTCAATATATAACCATAACTAAGTACCGAAAGGCTAAACTAATCACCATCACATAAACCCACAAATAAACATTCTTCTTTATATATATATATATAAATAAGAGGTAAAAAAAGATAAATAAATAAATCCAAAAAACAAAAATAAAATATAATAAATAGTAAATAAAAACAAAAAAGCAGACTAGAGGCTATCCTTTGTCACATAATACAGGGTGATTATAATTAAAGTTACGATTTCAAAAATCGATAATTTGAAAACTACTCGTCAGAATGACCTGATATTTTAGCAGAACAATCGTGAGGCAATGGAATTTTGTTTGGCGAAGGAAAAAAAAAATAGTTCCAAAATCTGTCGATAGATGGTGCTGGCAGGGGAAAAACCAAAAATGGACTCGTGAAACACAAAAATGTTGTTAACCAAATGGAAACAATAGAGTTCAAGGGTTTACGAAAAATTTATAGCGAAAAGACAAGAACACGTGTTTACAGCAACAACAGTGATAATGCCAAAAAAAAAAACCAGAGCTTCATGGAACAAACATCTTACTGATGATTAAGGCAGAAGTTGTTCGATATGCCCTCCGCCTTGTTCCGCTACTAATTGGAAGCGCAAAATGGCATGCTCCACAACAGATCGGAAGGTATCTGTACTGATGCAATAGATGAGGTGTGTGATGTTTGCCTTCAAGTTGGCTAGATTCTCAATCCGCCCGCTGTAAACAACATTCTACAGGTACCCACAAAGCCAGAAATCACACGGGTTTAAGTCGGGGGAACGTGGCGGCCACGATGTTGGAAAATGGCGGCTTATGATCCTAGCATCTCCGAAATGAGCACTCAGCAGCTGCTTTACAGGAGTAGCAATGTGCGGAGGAGCGCCATCTTGCATAAATATTGTGCGATCCACACACTGATGCTCTTGAAGCGCCGAAAGGACATGGTTACGCAAAAGTGCTTCATACCGCTTGCCAGGAATAGTGCAGGTAACGGGACCCGCAGGTGTGATTTCCTCGAAGAAGAACGGACCAACGATAAACTGTGCTCTTTATTCCGCACCACACAGTGACCTTTTCAGAGTGAAGAGGTAATGGCTGTAGCTGGAACGGATTCTCGGTCGCCCATATCCTGCAATTTTGCGTATTTACAGAACCTTGCAAATGGAAGTGGGCTTCGTCAGACCACAGAATGTTCCATGGCCATTCGTTGTCCACTTCCATCCGAGCAAGAAATCGTAGTGCAAAAGATCACGTGCTTCCAGGTCAGCAGGTAGCAACTGCTGCACATGAGTTATCTTGTACGGGTAACAGCGCAAGATGTTCCGTAGGACTTTACGCACCGTGCATCTCGGCATATCCAGCATTCGGCCAATTCCCCGTGCACTGCTGATTCCAGCATCACTGTTCGTCTGTTCTTGTAATGCTGTAGCCACATCTTCCACTGCCACAGCCGAAACTGGTTTTCTTCCTCTACCCCGTTTCACGTCAAATGAACTGGGGTCTTCGAATTTAGCAATCATTTTTCGCAGATCATTTGTGGTTATTGCACCCGATTTTATGGATTTTAATGTCCGAAACTTCTAATAGGTGTTAGTGCACACTCATCGTTCTTATAAAAAAGCTTCAAGAGCAGAGCGCGATCCTTCATAGTCAGAGTCATGATGAAGCATCCTAGCAAAGAGCTGGTGCTCTGCATTTTTATGGCAATTATGTCTGCGGTGCGCGTGTCACGTATTAGTAATTTGCATATCTCCAGACAATGTACCCTGCCAGCGCCATCTATCGGCAGATTTTGGAACTATTTTTTCCTTCGTCAAACAAAATTCCATTGACTCACGACTGTTCTGCTAAAATATCAGGTCATTCTGACGAGTAGTTTTCAAATTATCGAGTTTTGAAATCGTAACTTTAATTATAATCACCCTGTACATGTATTTCCAATATTTTTGAATCCAACATTAAAACAGGTTCCACTGTACCAAATTCGGTCATCTTTGAGGTTTTTAATTACTTTTATATATCTCTTTATGACACAGTTATATTTACCACGTTACCAGTTGTTTGATATTTTAAATGCCATATCTTAGCATTGAAAATTTCCAATGGTACCATAATAGTATCATTAGAGCAGATAACACTGAATCAATTTCGACCATCTTTAAAATTAGTAATTACTCTTATATATTCCTTCATGACACATCGTTTCGAGTAGTTTGATATACAGGGTGTACATAAAAGGTCTGACACATTTTATCTGTGTATTACCAAAAAACTAATAAGATAAACAGAAGCGGATTTTATTTCAATATACAGGGTGATTCAGTCAATTTCTAACCATTTCACTCGAATGATGTGCATTAGGGATAAACAATTGAAAGAATATGAGCGCCATATCGAATTTCTAAATAGTTGGAGTTTGTATTGTTGCAACGGCGCTGCATGAAAATCGTATTGTTGAAAAATGGCGCCCGCTTTATCAACAGAGCAGAAATGCAAGGTTGTCGAATGGTATTTCGAGACAAAATCACCAGTAATCGTGCAAAGAAAGTTCCGGAAGGAGTATAAGTGTCGATACGCACCAGGCAGGCAAGCAATCATGGATTTTGTGAAGCAATTTCGTGCCACTGGATGTGTTAAAGGCAAGAAAAAAGGCGGGAGCGAAGCTCGTCTTCGAACGGCCGAAGTTGCCGAAAATGTTCGCACAAGGTTGGTCGATTTCCTTACCAAAAAATCTGTTCGCCGCCTATCCATTGATGAAGGGCTGTCGTATACCACGACGTGGCGAATTTTGAGAAAGGATTTACACCTGTTCCCGTATAAGATCCATGTTTATCAGGAGTTAACAGACACTGGAAGACAGAAGCGACAACAATTTGCGATGGAGTTTGGAGCAGAAATGGAAGCCAATCAGGACATTGTGGACAACCTGTGGGTGTCAGATGAGGCCTTCTTCCATCTGTCAGGAGACGTTAATAAACACAACGTTCGTTTTTGGGGTTCCCAGCACCCTTATGAGATCCATAAGTCACCTCTTCATCCACGAAAGGTTATGGCTTGGTGCGCGATTTCCAAAAGAGGCATCATTGGTTCGTTTTTTTTTTGAGGGCACCGTAACGTCACAGGCTTACCTTAACATGTTGGAAACCTTCTTCATCCGCGAGCTGCGAAAGAGGCGTATAACGCTTCGACATCAATGGTTTCAACAGGATGGGGTTAGATCTCACACCACTAATGAAGTGCTAGACTTTCTCAATCAGAAATTCGGAAATCGTGTCATTTCAAACAGGTTTCCAGATAGTTTCGGGGGTGGCTTTCTTTGGCCCCCTACGAGTCCTGACCTAAACCCATGTGATTTTTATCTCTTGGGGTTCCTTAAAGACAGTGTGTTCACTACAGCACCAAGAACCCTAGACCAGCTGCGACAAAGCATCGTCGACTGCTGCACCCTTGTGGATGCAGAAATCCTGGATAGAGTTATGAACAAATTCACCATTCGGCTGCGAGCAGTTCAAAACGTTCGTGGTGGCTACATTGAGCATATCATCAAGACTTTTCCACGGGAATAAAAACTCCGAACTGCCTAAAATATCATACTGAAATGCTAAGTTTGTAAACATTAATGGGTCAATAAATCATAGTACTGAAATGGTCAGAAATTGACTGAATCACCCTGTATGAAACTGTAACTGAAAAAGTTTTATTGTGTATCACAATTTCGCCGCTAGAGTGCGGGAACTGTAGATCCGGGTTATTACTCCACAGGAAAGAGAACATACTATGTATTGGCTTATCGAAACAATATCCGTGATTTAGACACAGAGAACTTTTCGAAGACAATTTAATAAGGATCCACTATGTCGACAGAGCATTTTGGATTGGGAGAAGAGGTTTTTGGAAACAGGCAGCGTGATATGCAAAAAAAAGTTCAGGCCGCCCAAGCACAGCAGATGAGGATGCGGAAAGATTTAGAGAGGCGTTTGATCGATGAGGGTAGCTTCCAGGGAACTGGAGTTGCCTAAATTCACGGTACATAAAATCGTACGTCAGACGTTACAGTTGTATCCATACAAGATTCAGCTTGTACATCTCTCCAACCAAATGACAAACCGAAACGTACGAAGTTTGCTGTTTACATGTTAAACAGGATGGAAGACGAGGAGATTTTCTTCAGCGTGTTGTGTTTTCCGACGAGGCGATATTCTACATTTCCGCACATGTTAACCGCCACAATGTTCGCATTTGGGGATCTGAAAACCCACACAGTGTCCGTGAAATGGAAACAGACACCCCAAAAGTCAATGTCTGGTGCGGGCTTATGCACGATCGCGTACTGGACCCTTCTTCTTTGCGGAACCAACCGTTACTTCCATTACGTATCTGGACATGTTGCAGAATTGTGTATTCCCGCAATTAGATCAACTACGACCCGATATTCTCTTCCAATGGGATGAAGCAGCACCACACAGGGTTACAATTGTTCGTGCCGCTTTGGACGAAAAATTTTCATGTCGTTGGATAGGAAGAGATGGACCTATCTCTTGGCCCCCTCAATCACCCCACATTACGCCACTGGACTTTTTCTTGTGGTGGTTCGCGAAGGACCAGGTGTTCAAGACAAAAGTTAAGGACATTACGGATTTAAGGGCGAATCACGGTTGCTATTAACAAGGTGGATGTTGATACGCTCAAAAGAACATGGCAAGAAATTGATTATCGGCTAGATATCCTTCGTGTGACCCAAGGAGCACACGTTGGGGTCTACTAACTTTTGTTTAATAGAACTTTTTCATAAAAGTAGGAAAATAGCCGAAACTGTGGATACCGTCATATAAATAAACGAACAACGGAAAACACTACTCCACATAGGTAATTTATTACAGACTCAGATGTACATTTCGGATTTCAAAAATCCATCATCAGTTAGTGATTTACAGACAATCGACAATCGAACAGTGAAGTATACATTTGTTAGGATGGGACGAAAGCAGCACTTTCACAAAGCTCATCCAACCAGAATAAACTCCAAATGAAATACACTGAGGTAGTCAAGAAGCCTAACCAACCCAAGCGGTCTTCCATATTATACAAAAAAAAAAAATAAGATTGACGATTGTCAGAAACAAAATACAAACGAAATAAAAAAAAACACAAGGAGAAAGAAGATTATCACATCTTCCAGTAGTCCGGGAAAGAGACGTTGCTAATATCTTCAAAATTGACGTCAAGAACGTGCCTCGGTTTACGATACTTCGTATGCCAGTTCATATTCAATGAGTTCTTCAGTATTCCATTCACAAGTTTATTGTCGTGATATTGGCTGTATATTTTTTCTAGTTCTGTATATATGTGTATTTCCCGTCTGTAAATCACTCACTGATGATGGATTTTTGAAATCCGAAATGTACATTTGAGTCTGTAATAAAATATCTATGTGGAGTAGTGTTTTCCGTTTTTCGTTTATTTATAAAACTTTTTCAGTTACAGTTTATTGAAATCCGTTTCTGTTTATCTTTATTAGTTTTTTGGTAATACACAGATAAAATGTGTCAGACCTTTAATGCGCAGCCTGTATTACATGTCATCCTAGCATTGAAAATTTATAACGGTATGTTAATGGTGTCATCAGAATAGGTACCACTGAAACAATTTCGACCATGTTGATAGTTATTAGTTAGTCTATCTTCGACCATGTTTTCTTCATTCACGGCGCGACGTTTTTGTTTTTTGACGTATTAACTGCAATATTTTAGCACTGAAAATTTCTACCAGCGTATCATAATGGTGACCTTAGAACACGTGCATTTGAGCCAATTTTGGCAATCTTTGAACTAAGGGGGTTATTTCAAAAGTAATGCTCGCGGTGGCAGCACTTGTGTGTGGATGGCAGAGATATTCAATAGAGAGACATGCCATTTCATTATTTTCCCATAGTAAAAATGTAATATGCTGTTAATAGGCGCCCTCTGAACATTTGCAATGAAACACTCAGGCCATCCATGAATGACGCAAGTAGTAACATTGAGGCAAGGCATTATTGACGTCATAGTAAAACCTGGGCGTGTCCAGTTAAATTTCTGATTTCAATTGTTAGAAATTGTTACAATGTCTAACAATTGAAATCGGAAATTTAACTAAACACGCCGAGTAAAAACTTTCGTTGTACAAAGTTTTTTTCAGTTTAACAAGTTTTTTTACTTATGTTTTTAATTTTAAAATTATTTTCTGGACATCTTATATTTAAAACAGAAAAGGCAAAAAAATATTTTAAATTTCAAGCAATTTTATTTTGTGTTGAAAATAATTTTCACAAAAGTACAAACTCATCTATTCCTGTTAAAACTTAAATTGCTAAATAGATTTAATAAATATTGCTTTATGTGCATTTATCATGCAAAAATATCCACATAATTCCTAATGTGTATTCTATAATTCCCATTATCAAAATCTAAAGAAGATAAAATTGAACTATGCGAAAAATGAAATATACAAATGCTAATGAATTTCACATGTACAAATTTATAAAAGACAAACAATCAATCAGGAAGAAGTACGACAGTGAAAATGTAATCACTACAGAAATCTTGAATATCAACTATAGATAATTATAACACTGTTACATAAACTTTGCCTGCATTTCATTTAATTGTTTTCTGGCTCTTTGCAAACTTACTCTGTACTTATTTAGCTTCATTCGTAGTCGATTTTTTCGGGGTGGCAGGTAGTTCTCTTGCTATTTGTTTTTTTCTGCTTTTTTGGTGGTGATGTGTTGAGAAATGGTAATTTTCTTTTGACACTTGCAGTCTTTTCTTCCAGAAGTGACTCTTTGGGATCATCTTGGGATGATTCATAGTGCACTTCTGATGTACAAAGAGCGGAAGGGGCATTGATGATCTGTTCTTGGTATTGCGAAGTGCTTGGTGAAAGTTCATGGTGCTGTGAAGTGGATGGTGCACCATGAGTTGATGTTTTCCCTGTTCTTGTAAAAATGGTGGGAACTGCTGATTTAATAGACGGCTTCTCTTGCTGTCCTTATAAAATTGTTCATTTGTGAAATATGCTGCACATAGTACGTAATTTTTACTAAATTTTTCAAAAGTTTCAGTAAGCAGGTTGCTTCTTCCATAGGCTGTTAACCATATTTTGCACCTAACAATGTCAAAAATATAAAAACTTTAAGTATATAAAAACTTTAACGACAGCAATAAACTAAAAAAGTATAATTATGCATATGTAATAAATATCATAAAATGAAAAAACACGAATTGAATTATTTTTGAAAAATTTCGTTAATCAATTTCAAAAGATTTTTATTTGGATTTTTCTATCTATCTTTATTAAAATTAAAAAATAAGAATCATAAACATAATGTAATGAATTTCATAATTTATAATAGGTAAAATTGCTTATTTAGGATTTAATTGGATTTTTTAAAATTTTTAGCGCGTTTTTTAAAATAATCGATATCCTACTATACTATGCAAAGAATCCGTAACGCTTATTGTTAAGAGTTTTCATCGCACCAACAATATGCGCGGACCAACAATATATAGCTCATGTGTAGCGATGCAAGACAAATTTTGTGCAACAATAGGCCAGTCGTGTTTGTGTCAAAAACTATACAATGGAAGGTACGATTTTTATTATAAAGGGTGTCCCAAAATGAACTGACATTTTGATTTTGCCGCCATTTTTTTCGTTGTATAATCAGAGTAGAGATGTTTATATGCTGTCATCATTAAACATTGAGGGTAACTTATGCAAAACTACACAATCGAACAACGCGTAGATATTGTAAAAATTCACTTCAAAAATTTAAAGGTCGTGTTATCTCGCAGCAAAGTGATGTGAATTGGACACAAGATCTTGTGACATGACATCGTTAGACTTCTTTCTCTGGGGTATCTTAAGGATAAAGTGTACATTAATAAACCACAAAGTATTGAGAATCTCAAACACAACATTGCTGAAATCATCCAGCAATTATATCAACATGTTATTGAAAATTTCCTCAAAAGAGTGAATGTGGTACAAGGGCCGGGGCGGACATTTGTCAGATGGTCAGATGTTTTGTTATCATTCATAATCTCCAAGATTTTACTTTCTAACAATTCAAAAATATTATAAATTTTCCAATGAAACCTGTGTTTTATTAAAAAATTAAATGTCATCTCATTTTGGGACATCCTTTATATGCCCGTCTTCGAATGTAAACATGTACGTGAGCTTAGACATGTACGTAAGCATAAAACGGCGGTATCGTAACACGTCTGGTATGAGCATTGTTCTTCGACTGCACGCTAATATGCCACCCTTGAGTTCCGTATGGAAACATAAGCACATAGTGCAGAGGATCATAAGATGGGTGATTTTCTAAAATCTGATGAATTCTACCATCTGTGCGCTGCAAAATAACATCACGATGTACACCGACTTCTCTGCCAGGTAAAACCACAGCAACGTCCGAAGCACAATTAACAAGTCCTTAAACAACGTTGGTATATACTTAGAGTAGATAGATACTGATACCCCACTTTCGTTTTGCCTTGAAAAGCTCTGCGAAGACGGGCATCTCAGCTAGTAGCTACTAAAGTAAAAAATTATGATGACAATATTTTTTTGGCTTTTAACAATATATTGGATTTTAACAATCAGTGTTTTTTTGTTTGTTGGAAAAAATGAAGGTTGGATTGTTGTTAGGCACTATGGAAATTAACAATTTATAAATAAGATACTAGAGGCAAGGCAAGCAGGCTTACAGCCTGTGAAATTTATGTTTTGAGATTTATCGGTATTTTTGTTAAAAATGGATATATTCAAATAATTACCTTTGAGAATTATTCCATTTTATATTGGTTGTCTTAAGTAATTCATTACCTCTTTTCTGGAACTCAATGACGTTCATCCATGCCGCCACCTTCCTAGCACCATGTTTTTAGTCAGGGTGTCGACAAATACCCTCAATTTCAACCAAAGACGGTTGCGACGATGTCGGGTCTATGCATCGAAGTTTTATATGGAGCCAGCTGTTCTGTTATATCAGTCCAATTTGGATTGCATGTAAATGTGATGAAAAGATCTGGTTTCCCGAGCTTGGGCATTCCTTCCTGATAGTTTTGTTGAAATGCGCGTTTGCTCCCGGTAGAACACAGACCTTTCCTGGTTTCATATTAAAGTTATCAGCCTGATTGTGAAGTGGTAAGCCAAGTGGTAAGTCTCCATTCTTAAAGTCTTCTGATTTTCTTTCTCCTTCATTTTTTAAAAAGCGTCCACAATATACTGCTGAGTAAGTTTCCCCGCGTGCAATACAGTTTCCCCACGTGATTAAACAGTCCTGCCCTTTCGTACAATTTATAAAAGTAGAAGGCTAACATGCTGACTTCCATCGCTTCAGTGCTCCTGAATTTCATCTTCCAGCCTTTTTCTCCATGACGAAACAGCAACGGTTAAGTCATTTTATCACAGTTCGGACTCAAAATCGACATATGTGTTCAGTTGTTCCCCGTGCTTGGATAGACGCATAAACCTCGCTCAAATGATGGTTGGTTCTCCATCGTCGGTTTCAAACGCTGTCGTTACCTCATTGACACTTGGTAAATTATATCGTTCTTGGATCGTTCTGTATTATCCACATTTGAATATTTCTTGTGGAACGGCCACGGGCATCCTTCATTATCCGGTATGCGTGCAAAAGGGTTGATGTTTATGATATTCCTGTGAAATTTATGTTTTGAGGATCAGAAACGTATACGTTGAAATTTCGAATGCAAAAGAAACTCATGGACCGGTATATCCAATTCTGTCCAGTTATAAACAAAAAAGAACTGGTATAGCCACAAAGGCATTGATGATATGACCATTAGATTAGGCTTACTTTAATCGTACTCACAAAACAAAAACGCTGTGTAATGTATTCTACATTTGAGCATCATTTCATTAACCTTGGAAATATGCGTCAATGTTAATGTACAAATAGAATATTACATGCTAATTATCTTAGAATATTTCACGGAATACACAATTAAAAATATAAGTATTAGGATCATTGAAGAATATTTTTCCTTGCTTGGAACACGATCTGAACTGAAATCTAAAAGTCTGCTTTGTTTACCCGAGGCATGTAAACAAAGCAGAGTGAACAGTTGTTGCCAGCTCCGATTCCGCAATGGCACGTCAGGCCGACACCACCTAAACAGAAGGCCCGATAACGGAAACGTCATACATTGTTACATCATCATTAGTCGACCATTGTTAATCCTACTTCTACCAATAAGGAGCCTTAAATTTGGTCGAATGATGATGATGTAACAATGTATGATGTTTTCGTTATAAGGCCTTCTGTCTAGGAGGTATTGGCCAGGCCAACATCACCTAGACAGAAGAGAGGCTAACGCGAAAGACAGTCTCTGGCCGTGACCACCGAGAGAGAAGGCCTCCGCAATGAAACTGAATACATTGTTGAATCACATAGATAGTGCATTGTTCTGTACGCAGGCCTTCTGTCTAGGTAGTGTTGCCCTGGCGCGGAAAAGTCACCTGATCATCTGAGTCCAAATAACAATGTAACCTTCATTGTTTCCAACAAACGAAAAATTGCTGATTGTTAAAATTCATGATGGAAACAATGAAAGTTACATTGTTATTCAAACTAAGATGATCAGGTGACTTTTCCGCGCCAGAGCCTGTCTATCTCGTGGGCTACGTAGTCGACCAAATGTGGTAGTTTTTTTTCTACCTGAATTGAATTAATATTGAGAATTTTTTTTCTAAATATTGAGAATTATTATCTTTGATCACATTTTTTTTTCTGTGAATACAAATTATGTAATTGCATTCTGAATTGTTGTTTCAGGTAGAAAATATGTTTGAAATCTCCCGATAGAAGGTGATAGTACTCGGGAAATCAACAATCATTTCTGCTGCCTGAAACAACAATGGAAATCAGCATAATAAACAGGTCGTTAGTATCCAGTAGGTCGTGGTATGACGTTTCCGTTATCAGGCCTTCTGTCTAGGAGATGTTGACCAGGCATGTTAACAAAGCAGAGTGAAGATTGTTGTTAGTTCCGCCTCGTGTACCACATCAGACTTTAGAGAAAGAAAGATTTACTGTAAATAAACGTACCTCTTAGGCTCCGTTTGAAATCTAAAGGACAAAAGGTGCTCTACACCAGGACATTGGGCACAAAATTTTGCAGCACACCGCTGACAAGACATGTCTTAGTAAAACAATCTGGCAAGTTCTATGATGGTTTTCGCTCGTCGATATGATCGCTGCTAAACTTTGAACATCTCGCGAAACTTATAATCGAAACTAAGACGTCGTCGTCGTCGTTACAGCGCCATCTGAACATATCCAATGAAACACCTAAGAGTCCGTATTACATGAAAATTAAGTAAATGACATGTCTCCCTATTGAAAGTCTCTGTTGGATGGTGAAAGAATATTGAAAATCACGTCACTTACAGTTGGAAGCTTGAGGAAGAAGCCTGTGCTTCGTTTCGCTCCATAGGGTACTCTGTTTTTAAATAACGCGAGCTAGAAATGGAGCCTGCATAATATTCTGATTGTTGAAGATCAAAATTTTACGTGGCAAAAAGCCGACAAATATCCACAGTGCTTTAAGTGAAATTTACGGTGAGTTAACAGTGAACCATAGTACAGTTTCACGTTGGACTGCTCGTTTTCTTGAAGATCGTGAGAACATACACGATGATGCAAGACCAGGAAGTATGAAATTTGTGACAGGTACGCTTGAAGATCGTTGTGCGACATGTGAGGAACTTTCTGCAAGCACAAGGATTCCCCCAGCGTCAGTATTCAGAATTCTGACAAATGATTCAAACAAGAGAAGAAGATTAAACAGAGTATAAAAAAACCGACTTTAATGAAACTTTTACATCGCCTAGCTACAACCTGTGACAATAAAGTTCGGTGAATGATGGCATATTGAGAGTGGATTGCTCGCTTACATGAAACAGCAGTTACTATCCTTCAAAGTAATCCCCGTCGATGGTAATGCACTTCTGGGAACGCCTGTACAAGTCCTAGAAACTCCTGGCGTAGTCGTTTTTAGGGATAACCTTCAGTTGGGTCGTAACATTACGTTGGATGTCTGGCCACTTCGGGGGGCGTCTTCTACGGTGTTCCGGCCTCCTCGGAACCGTTTAAACCACTCATAAACACACTTCAAAGTAATAGCACTTTCTTTGTAAACTGTTGTCATCATTTCATGAGTCTCTTTCGTTCGCTGATCCATTTTGAGTTTCGACCGCGCGTACTACGCCTTCTCTCTTCAATGTCCTGTTTAAACACAAACACACTCGCAGCGCTGATTCTCTCAAATTTGTTCAAACATGTCTCAACCTGTCTGGGGCAGGATACGACGATGGTGCACTCTTACGACCGTTAGCAATTTGACGTCATTCACCGAACTTTATTGTCACAGGTTGTATATCAGTCCATATCTTGAAAACTACTGAACCGATTTTGATTAAACTTGGATTTATCCCTACGTTGAAAGATACTTAATCCAATAAAAAAGAATTATTGCAATTAGATTTCTAGTTGTTGAGAAATACGTGGACAAACATACATACATACATACATACATACATACATACATACATACACACAGTTATGAAATTTGGCATACATGTTTAGAAGCCTAACATATATGAATATTGTGCAATTCCAACAATATTACATACATACGCATAGAATTGATAACTTCCTTTTTTGAAGTCGGTTAAAAATACTGCTGAACGGAAACAGAAACGACTGTACTTTGCAATCTTGCTGAAACAACGATTCGACGTTAAGGATTAAACATTCTTGTATCGAATTATCGCTATTGATGAAACTTGGGTTAGAGACTTTGAAATCACAGTGCAACTACAGCTTCCTCAGGGCCAAAAAAATTCGACGAGCTCAATGAAAGGTCAAACAAGTGATCTTTGCTTATGATCACCAAAAATCATGAGAGGCAGATTTCCGTGTGGAACAAGTGTCACATAAGTTTTTTATCTAGACTTCATGCAAAAACTGCGCAGAAAAATGCGCAAAAAACCCGACCTCGGTTGCTAGAGGCTGGGCCACTCATCCTCCAAAACAACGCTCGCGCACACATCGGGATTGACGTAACCAAAAAGCTGCGCGCCATATGGTTGGGAAGTGTTACCTCATGTTCCCTACAGTTCTCCAGATTTCGACCTATTCCCAAAGTTAAAACAAGTATGCGTGGATTTAGTTTTCTTTCTCAGGAAGAGCATTCTACCGCCTTTACCAGAGCCATTCGACAAATGAACAGAGATGATGTCTAGAATGGAATAATAAAGCTTCCCAGAGAAAATATCGTTAATGTAGTGCATGAATTGAAAACTGAAGAAAATTTGCATGGTTCAAACTCCTTCCCTTCGATAGAAATGGAGTAAACGAAGATAGATCTGTCAGAATTACTCCACGAAGCTACTTTTAGTTCAGAATTCTGGATAACATACAAGAATTCTAAAGAAACGACTACCTCCTCTATGAATGAAGCGCAAAGATCTAATATTAAAGCAATAAAAACGTTTTAATGAAGTAGCAGACGCCTTTCGAGGTAAACTTTGTCTACAGAGCCAAGCGAAGAATGAATCGACAATCGAGCAGTGTAATGTATATGTATTCGAATGGAATGGAAGCCTTGATTCTTCTGAACTCACCCTACCTCAACAAACATCTGAGGAAATACACTCAGACGAGAAGCGTGACTACCTCAAGTGGTCATCCATAATAGGCGATTGGAAAAGAAGATTGATGATTGTCAAGAAAGGGGCAACGAAAACAAACAAAAAACTAACAAAGAAAATTACAACTTCAAGTATTCAGACAAGGAGACGTTGCTAAAATCCTTAAAGTTGACATTTACAGGGTCGAGTCACATTATTAGGACCACTCCTTACGTTTGTCTTCGGGTTTGTCCAGCCGAGGAAGTATATCACATGTTGGGAATTGGTTAGGTGACTATATAAGGTAGGTTTCCACTATGTTAAAAACATATCACTCATTGCTGCAACGGGTAAGAAACGCGATTTTTCATATCTGGAAAAGGGGATGCTAATCGGCTTTCGGGCCAAGGGTGGCAGTATTTCGGAAACCGCGCAACTGTTCTCGTGCTGCTGTAGTTAAAGTGGACCATGACTGGGAAAATGGGACCGTTCAGAATAAACGGTATAGAGCACTATGGAGCACCACGGAAACGGAACTATGGAGCACCACGTGCCATTGATGAGAGAGGTGAACGTCGGCTGCAAATATGTGTGAAGGCCAACCGAAGAGCTGCAGTGGAACAACTTACCGCTCAAACCAACGAGGGTGCTACCAGACATGTCTCTAAAACCACGTAACAGTGGACCCTACTACGTGTGAGCCTCCGGAGCAGACGTAAGGTCACCGCACTCATAGCTGACGAAGGTTCATCGCAAAAAACGCCTTCAATTTGGCCAACGGTACAGAAATTGGACCACTTCTGACTGGAAAAAGGTTGCGTTCTCCGATGAGTCACGATTTCTGCTCCACAGAAGTGACGGCCGTTGGCGGGTGAGGCGAGAAACCTCCGAGAACAAGCATCCTGCAATCATTGTTGGACGAATCCAGGCTGGTGACGGCAGCGCCAAGATGTGGGGAGTGTTCTCATGGCATTGTCTGGACCCACTGATACCTGTGGAAGGGACTCTTAACCGAATCGGTAATTTATCCATAATTGCCACCCATACATGGCGACTGTCTTCCCAGAGAGGGATGGCACGTTCCAGCAAGACAATGCGACGTGTCATACGGCTGCAATTTTTCGGGGGGGGGATTGAGGAACCCGACCAAGAGTTCAAGTACTACACTGGCCCCCTAATTCTCCAGACCTCAACCCGATCGAGAAACTTTGGGATCAACTCAATCGTCATTGGAAAACCACCGCGTACCCTTCAGCAGCTTTCAGATGCTTTACAGTCTGCATGGCAACATCTACCAGTAGAAACCTACCAGATGGTAGTTTCCCAAGCCGCTTTGCTGCAGTCCGTACCGCTAAAGGCGGTTTTTCGGGATATTAAGATGGTGGTCATAATAATGTGACTCGACTCTGTAGTGATTGACTCGGATTACGGTATTTCGTATGCCACTTCCTTTCCTGTGAGTGACGAAGAATTCCAGTTACCAAGTCATTTCTATGCATCTCACCTTCTGCAACATACTCTCGAGGAGTTCTTGGACAAATTCTCGTATGTGAGCCATATTGTAGTTACTGTGGGTAGAATGGTTTCTCAGGGTTCCCACCATGGAACACACTATAGAGAATGAATATAGAAAACCAATTGGTTATCATTTAGAGCTTTATTAGTTCAAATAAACAAAGTAAGCAAATACCTTTGTTTAATAGTTTTAGAATTATGAAATGCGTACCGTTATACCTGGACCCCCCATTTGACAAGAATTCTAACTTCCGCATATTTTAAAGTTGAATTTTATGGGCTGCATCAGCCTAGTTTAAATTATAATTTCTTCTAAAATATACTGTAATAGAAAATCCAGATTACCCTCTTTATTTAACCAAAAAAATCTTTTACGCCGATTGCGAAAATTTGAAAAATTAAAAAAATAAATCTTGTACGCAGTCAAACCACATTATTATTACCACCAACTAGTAACAAGAATAACTGTTTATGCAGCACGGACAACAGCGAGTCAATAAGAAGTTGGAAAGTGTCTATTGGCATCTGGAGATATGTAGACTGCAATACGTCCGATAGCTGCTGAGTGCCGTGCTTGAGGATATAGAGCCATTTTGACGTTCCAGGTAGTCCCCAAAGGTGTTAGATTGAATTTAATCTCTAAATTTAGTCCCTCTACATGTTTTGGAGAAGGGAAAATAATAGATTCCGAGAAATAATAGATTTAAAGTTAGAAGACATGCACGAACATAGTATGCAGCTCTGCTAGAAGCTAAAAAAATTTAAATTACTGCAACCTTGCCATAGGATATCATAAATTGTTAAACTTGTGATTCCCTCATCAAGAAAACGCTTTTGTCATTTCTTGCAAATGGTCTTGTCCACATACGCAACCAAAGTGATCTTGTTTCGATGCTATTTTCTAAAAATATCGCGCATTTATTCGAAACCACAAACAATCTAAAATCATGCAAAACTTAAGAGACTTTCATATGCATTCATTGTTTTTCTCTGCATGTTTGCATTCACGTATTAATGTGTCAAATATAAAGTCCGTAAATTTAGTGGACACATGTTAATCTTCGGTCGAAACGCGGGAAAAGAATTGGTATCATCTGTAAAGAATATAAAAGATTTTCAACATGGGAAATGTGTGGGCACATTGTCTTGGCAAAAATCGAACGGATATTCCATTCAAGTGATCGCTCGAGCAAGGTGAAAGAAAGGTATGGCGACAGAATACACTCCTTAGTGTTTGTTCCAGCCAAATAGGAGCGCACGTCCTCAGCTGAAGGAATAAGAGTTTATTATTATAGGATATTATTTGAGTAACTTTACTGTGTAATGTTATAGCGACGAAATTAGAGCATCCTGGGTCAGTTGTGCAAAGATAGTCACTAGGTCACCGCACTTCACCCCATTAGTCTTTTTTTTTCTGTGGAGAACACTGAAGGAGGAGGTCTACAGCAATCCACCCACCACCAGAGATGAGCTCATTGCATCCATTCAAGCTTGTAGTCGAGAAATTACACCCGATCAGATTGTGGCAGCTACCAGCTCAGTTGTCCGAAGATGTCACCAGTGGGGGCAACCATTTTGAGGGGCTTCCTCGACATTGATTTGTTACTTTCTTCTTATTCTTATTCCTTTATCATTTTAGTTTTGTTTTGTAGTTCAATGTTCTGTCAGTATGCAGAATAAAAGTGATCTGCACTCTCAAGTGTTTTATTTATTTGCTTTAACAACTCTACAAGAAAATAGACAAACGTCGATATCTCACACACGATCGAAACTAGAGGTAATGTTTATAGGACGTTTTTTGTTCCATTTGAACCATACATTGTTCCTAAACAGTTATGCTGGATAAGTTTGGGTCAACCTGTATAAGGCACCTCCTAAATCTATAGTGTTTGTTATTTGAAGAGTCATAGCCAATTGTGAGATTAGCCAGCTCGCCAGATGACTATTTTAATTGGAATATGGATCTTATATTGTATATTTGGAAGCGATTAATTTCTAGACTTTGAAAATGGTAAAATAGACGAAATGATCATTATATTAAACATTAGGTATTGCATATCCAACCATTTATTTACTTTATTAAAAGGGGATGTCAGAAAGTAACGCCATTTATTTTTTAACAGAGGAAATTTAGTTGATGTGTAAAAGTCAGCAAAGCCAAAAAAAGGCTGAGTACATGCACAGACATTGGATAACAAGAAATGTTTCTGCGCACGCGCACTACCAGTCATTTTACAAATGGCTACTGCTTTCACATCACGGAAGAACAGCGAGCTGTTATAAGGTAAGAAACCCGCAGAAATTCATAAGGAACTAGTGAACGTTTACCGTGTCGCCTGTCTGAACTACTACAATGTGTGCAAATGGTTAAAAATGTTTCTGGAAGTAAGAGTTAGCCTTGCCAATAAACAGCGTTCTGGGCGCTCTGCGTCAGCGGCAGCACCAGCCATTATCGAGGAGATTAATAACGCAATCAGATTAATAAGTGAGTGAAAAGTTTCACATTTCCTATGGATCTGCATGGGATATGATGCATAAGAAGCTTGGATACCGCAAAGTCTGTTCGCGTTGAATTCCAAAAAGCCTGGCACCAAAACGGACCGGCAACAGAATGGCGTGCAGTCTGCAACATCCTCAATGTTACAACCAGAAGGAAAATGCGTTTCTGAATGGCATTGTCACAGGAGTTCACACCTCAGCCCAAAACTGCAAGCATGATGTGGAGACGTTCACATTCTCCGGTTCGCAAAAACTTCAAAGTTTGTCCTTCAGCTCAGAAGATTATGCTAACAGTTTTTTGGGATTGTCAAGGCATCCTACTCACAGAATTCCTGCCTCGTGGGTCAAACGTCGACGCCACTACCGATTGTGAAAGATTGACTAAACTGCGGCGTGCAATTCGGGATAAGCGACCAGAAAGAGGAAACGATGTTCGAATTCTTCATGACAACGCACGCCTGCGTAAGGCCAACGTTCCGTTTCGGTTGGGAGGTTCTGGACCAAGCAGCCTACAGTCCGGGCTTAACACCCTCGAACTATCACCTCGTTGATCCCATTAAGAGATTTCTGGGACGTCAGAATTTTGAGACTGACGAAGAATTCAAATCAGCTGTGCACCATTGTCTGTGTTCACCGCCGTCGGAGATATATGGGCGGGGATTTCTGACACTGGTACAGTGTTGGGATAATTGCCTAAATCGTCAAGGTGCCTATGTGGAAAAGTAGATAAACACGTGTAGTGAATTTTTTACCTGTACGTTTTGTAATTTCCTTTGAAAAAAGGCGTTATTTTCTGATACCTCCTTGTATATACTGACTGCTCAATTGAAAGTGGACACCTGTGATATGGAACAGACGCTTTACTTACAGTGTGTCTAATGGTGCCTTTTGCCCTAAGCACAGCCAGCGTCCACATCGCCGTGGCATGCTCTCTACCAGTTTCTGATAGCAAGCAACTGGTATTTTTGCCTACTCCTCCTTCAAGGCCTGCACAAGTTGGATGCGCGTTTCCGGTCGCATCGGACGCAAACGAATCCGGCGCTCCAATTATTCCAAAGATGTTCAATAGGGTGAGATCTGGACTCTGAGCAGGCCACTGAATTTCCTGAACATTATTCTTCGGAAACCAGGCGCTGAGAGCACGGGCCTTATGGCACGGCGCCTTGTCGTGCCGGAACACAAATGGAATTTGAAGAAGCATGGAATTGTGTAGAACTTCTAGATCTTGTGTGGATGCCATGTTCCCCTCGATTACAACCAGCAAGCAATGTCCAAGCCATGACAAACACGACCACACCATCACACCACCGCCGCCAAACTAAACTTCACTGCTGGAATGACACACTCAGGTAGCAGTCGCTCTCCTGGCAAACGCCTCACCCAGGTGCGCTCATCAGATCGGCAGAATGTGAAGCGTGATTCGTCGCTCCACATAATGCTTTACCGGCGGTCCAACGACGAAGAACGTCAGTCTTTACACCACACCACACGATGCTGGTCGTTTACAGTGGTGATGCTAGGCTTGTGGGCAGCAGCCTGATCGGTGTGCCATAAGGCATGGAACTCCCGATGAATCGTTATGGTGCTGACAGTTGTTCCCGTTACCTGCTGGAAGTCCTGTCGCCGTTGTTCTGCTGGAACAACCCTGTTCTCCCGTAAAAACCGCTTCAGGGCCGTCTGCTCTCTAATGGTCAGCATGCGAGCTCAGCCACCTCCATGACGTCGTGTTTCCACTCCTTCACGTTTTCACTTCGTGGTAATAGCAACCGTGGTCGACTTTAGTAGGTTCAGTGTCGCTCCTATGGCCCGCATACTCTGGCCACTGATGTGACACGTTGAAAATCGCATCAAATGGTGGCATTTTAACTCAGCACGTAGAAGACACCAAATTAATCCAACACAGATGATCTTGCTGTTTTCTAACGAATATATTAAGATTTTTGCCCGAAATTTGTGCATTACATAAAATGCAACGAAACTGTGGGTAAAATACATTGAAGGAAACACAACGCCTCTTGTCCACGTAAGATTCTATAAATAGTTGGCTTACATTTTGATCTCTGTGTGATGAAATAAACATCCGAGCTCTTATAAAATATTATGTGGACAAGAGGTGTCACGGAATACGGTGATGGTGCGTAAATTTGATCGACAAAGGAAGGCCAAAAAGCTCTTTCAAAAGGAGAGCAAAGGGGTATCGCCATCCTTTGAGGAGAACGCTATCTTTTTCTCGCAACCTCAATCCAAAAAAATTATTGAAAGCGAAGGCGAAGGATGATTTGAGAGAAGTAAGCGGGAAATAGAGAGACAACAGGTTCGAAAATGGTTGTGAATTTCGACGGAAAAAAGCGAGCAGATAGAGAAGAACCATGATAAAGCTCAGACTTTGATGCGTTATACCCAAAATAATGGACCTTTATGCATAACTAACATTTATTAATTTTTTCTAAATAACTGCCAATTACAATATTTGAACAATTTTGTATTTAATATATTCGTTGAAGCTCTTATACCCACTTGCTCTATTGAAACTCCAGTTGTTCAGATGTTTCCAATGCCCGTATAGCTTTTTCTGTTTTAGCTGCAGAGTTTCTCTGACCAATACACGTTCTTTCCCATTCTTTCCGCAAGTCAAATGATTTCAGAAGTTTACTCTGTGAAATCTACTGAACATATGGTCTTGTGATACATGTGCTACGAAAGGTAAACGTTCAAAGTTTACTTCAAACACATTACATCATAGGTGTTCTATGTGAGCGCCTTGCGTTACCAGACCTACATCAAACCGATAATCTATGTCCTGCCAAACCTTTCGTAGCATGTCGCAGTCTATATCATCAATGTCTGCAGTGATGCGGGCACGCGGGTCATCCAATGTTTTTGGCAGTGGTGGTGCGCACACATGATCCTTTACAAACCGCCAAGAGTGTGACCACCTCGAACGGAAGGAGTTGAATAATCCCCTAGAGGGGCGGCTAGGTAAGACCTGGGTCCGTTTCGATGGTTAAATAAGTCGACATAAGATGTCTTGATAAATAAAGTTATTTAATCGAGTTAAATAAATTCACTCTGCGTGGAAGAAACATCCAGATTTACTTTGGGGCCACTGATTATCTGTAGTATTTTTGTTTGTCATCTGCCCAGTCGATCCATCTGTATGTTTTTGTTTTTTTGCTCATTAAGATTGTACTAACACGTTTTTTTGTTTCTTAGTATCTTTATGAGTCTTCAGAGATCTAACATGTCGGTCCATATGGACCATTCGGATCTCTGTTGTACTTTGATGTATATTCTAACCCTTTATTCTTAAATAAATAAATAAATAAATAAATAAATAAATAAATAAATTTGATAAAAACTGACGAACTAGGGACTTCACATCCGCAGGGTAAACAAAGCAAACAGTGTTAATTGATGCATTAACGAGGAGAGCAGTTAATACCCATATAAATCCAGGCAATTCTAAATGTTTTCAAACAAAATCCGGAAAACAAGGTTCGCACACAGTCATGAGTTTTTACTACCATTCCAATTGATATCATACTTGGCCGCTAGAATGCATGTTTGAGAACATTATCTAGGGCAATCCAAAGTCTAATTAAAAGGGCTCAAAGCAAACATATGAGACAGCTGTACTTTAACAATTATGCAATCAAAATTTCCAATCATACCAATATGCAATACTGACCAGAATTACCTGTCTCTCCGCCACTGAGCTGCGAAAACATATTTCATATGCATCCGGCGATCAGGAATAAACATAAATTCATTATATTTCCTTAAACAAATCCAATATCTCCAGATATCCCAACACAATTATTAATATAGAACCTTAGGACACATAAACAAAAGGTCAGTTCATTTTATATAAGGAAATCTCCCATTTCACCAAAACCTTGGCTCTAGACTTTTTGAGATCCTTTTTCTTCTCGCTCCGGTCTTTCTCAAAACAAAACTCGTTCAATTGTTCTCGAGCTTTCCCTTAACAACCTCTGGTGTAGTTAAAAATAAAAAGCTTTTTGTATTTCTTTTTCTTATTATAAAGCTTTGTTAAAAATATCATTTTAACAATTCCCTTCACACAAATAGGAGAGAAACAATATACCCTGAAACGGATTTTAGTTACCTAGTCGGAGTACATACAGGGTGCTTAAGGTATTTGAGGACAGATTTACGTCAAGAAAGAAAACAGAGATATAAGTCGAGATAATAACTTTATTATCGAAACATATCATGAGCATACACAAGAAACCTTCTTGTTAAATGGCTATTCAATGAATCCGCCTTCAGCTTCTTTAACTGCTTCAATGTGAGATCGAAACCGTCGACATGCGCGAATCAAATGGTCATGGTTCAGGTTGGTCATTACTCGAACAGTGGCAGCTTTCAATTCATCTTTGGTGTTATGGGGGGTGATCGTTGACCTCTCTCTCCACAACGCCCCATACGTAGTAGTACAACGGATTCAGGTCAGGGGAGTTTATGAGGCCAAAGCGGTAGAAGGGTGGATCATAACACTGTTCCTATTGATTAAACAAGTGGTGGCCTTACAGTATAACAGAGGGACAACAGGAGTTCCAACTAGTTTCGCCATTTATTCCCGGCTTTTTCAAGGATATCACAAAAGGTGTCGCCATTTATTTGCCAAAGGTTTTTTCATCGGAGAAAATCCACAGCAAATCAGCTTCACACGGATTTTTCAGCTTGTTTTGTCTGACATAAACTGACCTCTTCGCATAACATACGAGTGATATCTGATGTTTTCATGGACAACATTTCTGATTGTTCTTTCCGACACATGGAGATCTTTGGCAAGTGGCCTCATGAATGTTCTGGGATTGTCATCGATGGCCTGCTGCACTTGCTGAATAAATTCAGGTGTTCTGATGATGTCAGAGCGTGAGGCGCTTTGCTACTGGTGCAACATTGCCATCTTCGGTCTCCAACTCCTTCCGCACTTTGTGGACGAATGATCTTGCGACCTTTAGAAATCGTGATATCTCTAAATCGCTGTGCTCTGCCTTTATTGCCACGATTACTGCATGTCTCTTCATGATTTGTGTTACTTGATGGTCCGCCATTTTGCTTCCCAGAAACGGAAATAACATACAATTTACTATAGTGCAGCAGCAGTCAAACGAAGATGTATCCTCAAATACCTTACGCACCCTGTAGAATGATAAAATTTAAGAGAAACTAATACTTGTGGGATTATTACAACAGGACGCCACACAGGAAGAGATTACATGCGGTCAAGTCAGGGGAACCAGGTGGCCAACGAAGAGAGGTCGACCCCCCAGAGATGCACGGCCTATCCAACGCTGTTCCAATGCCCCATTGAGTGGAAACTAAACTGGGAAAGTTAACCTTTTGAAGCACATGTCTCACGTTACGATACGTTTATTAGACATCACAGAATAACTGTCTGAAATCGGTTCCATCATTTTGACTCGCCCTGTACAGTAATTGCATATCTTGTTTAGACTCTGATAGTGAAAATTGCATGAAGGTGACCGCAGAGAAACGGACGAGTCAGACGAGGAGAACGTAGCCGCATCATATTTGCTGAACAGTAGGCTTGTGTGCTTCGTAACGAGAAGCAGTTTTGGAAGTCGAGTTCTTCAGAGAGGATTCGTCGTGTGGCAGCCGCCGAGTGACATCCGCCTTACCATTATCCACGACATTGTTTATATCCATGGTCAACTCTGCTTCTAATGACAGACGATAAAATTTGACTTCTACTAGCTCAAGGTCTACCTATAGATGGACCTTGTTATGTCATCATAAAAAGTCAGCATTAATCTATTTCTACCTAAAATCTGAATTTTTTTGGTATAACAATGTATGACGATTCCGTGCAAAGGCTTTCTTTTTAAGAGGTGTTGCCTGGAACCTACAAGCATTCCTTGACGAGAGTCTTGGAGCTGTTTTCCCAAGGTAAAGGTAAGTTCACTGACACATCTCTTATTCTTTCAGTAGTTTTGTAATTTAATTTTCGGTTTGCCACCGTCCGCCTTTTGTGTGCGCTTCCCGAAGTTTGCTTATTTTTTTGCAGTTTTACCCTCTGTATTGAGTCCTTAAACGCATTGTGCGTCGCCGCCTTCCCGAGCGGTATTTTGTAACTTATACAGGGTGTTTTTGAATTGAGTACAGATTTTTTGGGAGATGATAGAAGAGGTCCTTAGAAGTATTTTTTGTCATATGAACATGGGGTCCCCGCAGCTCCGTTTACTTACAATACTGCATTGAACAATCAAATGACACCGGGACGCAGTGTGCGTTGGTAGGCCTAGATTATTTTATTTTTACTGTAATAACTACTACTGTAATCTACTGTAATAACTTTTAAAGTAATCGTTTGCAAAGAAATTTCAAGGTGCACGTGCTTGTTTGTTGAAAAGTCTTAGGACAAACTTCGTCAAGGAGATTCCATGGTATCCAACCCCTTTGTAAAATAAGATTATTCCATATGTAAATGAACTAATCGCATTCTGGGAAAGCAGTAGGTAAAGATTTGTTTTAAAAAGTTCATTTGATGTACTTTTTACATGTGTAAAGTTAAACAAACAGTATGAATCGTTTTACATGGAATGGTTATGCAGACATGCATCTGTGTCTCGGTGCTGCTGGTACCATGGATGGTGCAAGGCGTTTGTATGCTGAACGTTATCCCAACAGAATTCTTCCCAATTCACGAACATTTGGTGCAGTAGATCGTCGTCTAAGAGAAACAGGCGCATTCGCTCATGATAATCATCAGCGTGGACGTCGTCGGTGGTTACGCTCCCCTGAATTAGAGGATGAAGTTTTGGAAAGGTTTAACCAAAATCCATCGACAAGTACTCGTGCGGTCGGAGCTGCTTTGAATACTAGTCATACCACTGTATGGAACATTTTACATGACAACGTGCAACATCCGTTCAAGCTTCGAAAGGTGCAGGAATTATGTCCCAATGATCATGGTCTCCGGCGTGCTTGCGCGGAATGGTTTATGCAGCAACAGAATAGGATTCCAGACTTTCCTTCCATGGTTTTGTGGACAGATGAGGCAACGTTTACGCGAGAGGGAATGTTCAATAGCTACAATAGTCATCTGTGGTCTCTTGTCAACCCATGTGCAACACATGTTAACAGTTTTCAGCATCGTTTTTCGTTGAATATTTGGGCTGGCATGATTCACAATGTCCTGATAGGGCCATATCTCCTACCATGCCGTCTTAGCGGGCAAACATACCTTGGTTTCCTGAAGGAGGAGCTCCCTGGTCTTCTTGAAGATGTTCCACTAATGACCAGACATTTGATGTGGTTTCAACAGGACGGCGCACCTTCGCATTACACAAGAGCAGTTAGAGATTACCTAAATGAGACATATCCTGGTCGTTGGATTGGTCGTGGCGGACCAGTTGCTTGGCCACCGAGATCACCAGATCTCACACCGATGGATTTTTTTTTATGGGGAAGCATAAAATCAATGGTGTACTCCGAACCCGTAGATACCGAAACAGAATTGGCAGCTCGTGTTGTCGCGGCAGCAGGTGACACATCAGCGACCGTGCAAATCAACTGTTTCCACGCATACATCAATCCATCATAAGGCGTTGCGAATTGTGCTATGAAGCAAATGGCAGTCATTTCGAACAATTCTGTAAAAGTCATACACTAGATTGCTTGTGTTAATTGTTAAAAATAAAATAATCTAGGCCTACCAACGCACACTGCGTCCCGGTGTCATTTGATTGTTCACTGCAGTATTGTAAGTAAACGGAACTGCGGGGACCCCATGTTCATATGACAAAAAATACTTCTAAGGACCTCTTCTATCATCTCCCGAAAAATCTGTACTCAATTCAAAAACACCCTGTATATCTTGTGAGCTCATTTATGGCCGATACAAGAACTTACAATGTTTTGTGACTTTGCTGTACTTTTACAATTCATAAGCATTAAGCTTATGACAGTTACCGAAACCCATTCAGTTTTCGTAGCTGAATTTCAGAGCATAATTTTGTAAACCCTGTCCTGTTTGGGGTCACCATTATTCTCTATTAAGTTATTATTTCTTTTTACTTGTTTATTTTTAAGATAAACATTATACGTTACCCATGTGTTAGTGGTTAATATACAATTGTTTTCTTTGATTTTCATCAATAAAATAATTAAGAATATATATATTTTGTGTCTTGCATATTTTTCACATGCTTCCACTTTATTTCTAAAATTAATACGTGACAAGAGGTATTGTGTTTTCCTTCATTGGATTGTACATTATTTTGATAACATCACTAGCTATTCACTTAACAATCTGAATAAAATACGAGGGGCGGTCATAAAATCATTACAGGCAGTGCTGTCTTTCCGCATGGGCGCACCCAGGCGCCCCCGGTTCCGAGGGACATTGTTTCCTCAGCTGTAGGAGTGAGCCAGGGGGCCCCGGGGACCTTAAAGACGGCCTTGATTACAATCAACACGAAAGAACGATCGTTTGTGAAAATGTTTGTTGGCACTGGTAAACGACATCTCTCCAGTGCTGGAGGATACAAAGCGGCGTTCGGTGCAGTGACGCTAAACGTCGCCAGAGCATCGAAAACAACATAGCGCAGCCCGTTGGAAAATTGGAGGTGCGAGCCGTGAGGGAGTCAGTGGCCGTTTATGGTGACACGCCCCATCGTAAGAGACCGTTGCCACGTGGCGTCGACATTTCCAGTACGGCCAGAATCTCGGAGTGTATGCCCTTCCTTCTGTGACGAATTGTAATGAAGCAAATGGAGACGATAATCCTCTCAGACCACCATATCACCGTGGAACAGATTAAGGTGTCCAAGGGGTCAGACTTCAGAAAGACAACGAGCCACCACATTCCACTGATGAGACCATTCGCGTTGCGGCGAGCTGGTGTTCGTAATACTGCTCGATCCGCCGTATTTATCCGACGTGGCTCCAAGCGACTTCTTCCCCTATTCTAGACTGAAGAACCCGTTTCGTGGATGGCATTTTCAAGGTGGGGCAGCTGCAACAGCCAAGAGGAAGACTTGTATAAAAGTGGCATACAGCTAGTCGTCTATCGTTGGGAAATGCGTGTGGCCCAGGACGATTGACACTACCACCGTGCAGCGTCACCCCATACTATCTGTCTTTCGGCTGATTGTAATGACTTTATGACCGCTCTTCGTAAATAAACAAATAGATAATACAAAAATTAATAAAACAATTAAGGAACCTGCCCTTCGTAATTTCATATGGAATTATTCTTAATTTAATGGATTTTTAAATAGAGTAAAGAAATGAAAATACTACTTCATGACGGATACAAATATATCTGAATCAACAATTTAATATTCTTTGGTCTTGATTATTACATTCACATTTATGCCATCCTTATAGTCTTGATTTTTAGAATGTCAAGAATTTATTAATTTTTTAATTTAGATATTTTAAGCCGTTTATCTATTTTTTTCTCTATCGTCACCATAATAATATTCAGTACTTCAAATATACATATGTGTCTCTACAGGGTGTTTCAAAAGGTGTAATCCAAACTTCACACATACGTAGGTGGGAGGCATGAAGGTGAACAGATTCTGTTAATACATGAGGGGTCAGAACGTAGCCCATTCATGCATGAATTATTAAAAAATCGAATAGCATTTTTTCTTTCTGCATTAATAAACACGGAAAAAGTAGAAAAAACGTTTATTCATATTTTTAACATACAGTATTAATTTTACAGGACTGTCCACTATAGTGGTCATTATACATCTTTGGACTTTAATCCAACAGAAGGAAAAAAATTCAAACTAGTCTCTTGAATCTTATTTTACGTGAGAAATATCAAAACCGAGTTTTTGCTACATAATGTGAGCCAGCCATGGCCTTACGTGCATGATGTCGGCGCAACATCGACTCTCATATGCGGCCAAAGATTCCGGGCATTTCTCTGATATCGTCATGAAACAATTGCGATGCGATCTGCCAGATCTTCAATGCTTGTCACAGGTGTTCGGTACACAATTGATTTCATGTGGCCCCAAAAAAAGAAATCCTTGCCAAAGAACTGCAACCTGTTTGTGTTGTGGCATCATTTGCATGGTTTATCACTTCACAATGGTTGAGTTCCGACTCCTCATGTATTAATAGAATCTGTTTACCTTACTGCCTCTTTCATGTGTGTGAAGTTTGGATTATACATTTTGAAACACCCTGTATATGGAAGGGGAATAAATATCTACCGTGATCTTTTTTATGATGACCGTGATCTTTTTTAAAGTTCCTTATGCAAAATGTTCAAAACTCAAACTTTAAGGGTCTTAACGTCAGGCGAAGTTTGCTAAAAAGTGGCGGAAAACCTCATTTAATTTCTACAATTGCTCGCAGTTTTCTCGTGACATAGCGCTTTGCATTTAATGAACGAAGCCATTTTTTTAGACCCTAAATTTTTAGACATTTTCGATAAGGAACTATTTGCTTACATTAATGCATGCAATCACACTATGTAATTATTGTCCTTCAATTTAGAAACATCCTGCATAGAAAAAAATTGTGTGGAAGAAATGGCATCTCGGATTTAAAGCTATTTTGAAAATGAACACACTTGATCACAAAATAAAGATTTTCCACTCTCAACAATTGATATCAAAATGAAAATTTAAGAGAGTATGTTTTGTTTTAATTTGCTGGAGGTATTAAAACTTAGGTGTTTGACGTTGAAATAATCGAAGAATAATCTGATGTACGAGGTGCGTTCAATTCTAAGGTTTCCTAATTTATTTTTGAAAAACTATTGACCCTAGAAAGCTGAAACTCCCGTGATTAGTCCACAAAGTCAACCTTTATTCGTAGACATTTTTCACAATGCTGATGCCATGACTGGTAGGCCGCCGCAAATGCTTCTTTAGGAACTGGAAAATTCACTGGAAAATCTACGCAATAAAGCTTCTGCTCATCGAACGGCTTTTCAGTAGGCAAAACAGACCACTATGGAAGTGTTTGCAGCGGCGATGCAATCGTGGCGTCAGCGTTGTGAAAAATGTGTACGGCAAGAGGTTGGCTATGTGGACAGATGACGGTAGTTTCACCTTTCTAAGGTCAATAGTTTTTCAAAAATAAATTAGGAGACCTTAGAACTTGAACCGCACCTCGTAGATTACAATAAATATCATGACGTTTAAAAAAATATTCAAATTATATAAAAACGCCATTATATAAATGAATAAAATACTGTAAGATAATTTGATGAGAAATGGAAGTTTATTGTTTAACAAACTTGAATTCCAAATATATCAGAAACCATGTAATTAAAATGTAGTGTTTCTCTAAAAATATTTTCACTTAATTCTTTTAGATACTTTTGGGGTAATTTGGACAATATGTTTGGCAGTTATAAGTTGCGTATTGACTAAATTTTTTAGCACTAACATAATAAAAATTAACTACTAATTTAAAGTATATTAGCAAATTTGGGAAATTGAGGTATTTTCTTGCTTGTTTAAGACTCTAAATTCGTCGAGACGCTATGCTTAGGGAAGACGGAGAAAAAATAAATAAAAAGACGGGGAAATTTACGTTTAATTAGCATCAAGCCTCTCTTTTAAGATCCTGGTCGGTCGGCATTCCGGAGATTCTTGTGAAGGTAACATCAATGTCATGTTTAACCAAATTCATTCTTTCACGACCAAGTGAATAACTGCCATCTAGGGTTAAAAGAAAACTCCACTCCCCGTTGTCTGAAGTGGAGAGAAAAACAAACGAGACGAGCTATTTTTGTTAATGGAGGGGTGTGGATGGAAGAGAAGCAAATTACATCTATTTAATATGGGAAACGGGAAAATTCTCTAAGAATATATTTAAATTAAAATTTAATTTTATTAAGAGTAAATTAAAAATTATATATTACTTAGCATAATTCTGTTATTTTTATATTTTATATATTTATGCAGAGATGTTTGGTTTATTTTCCTTACCTCTAATAATAAAAATTTATTATAAACTTATATTTTAAATATGTTTGACTTTTAACTTCAAGAGAGAGTATATTTCTGTTATTATTATTCCAGAAAAATACGAAATTTGACTAACTCAACCCGTTTTAAATGTAAATTGTTTTTTTATTTAAAACCCATTTAACAACCACTATTACAATTCTTGGAAAAATTATGACCACTTTATTAAATAGCGGAAGAATGGAGCTACAGTACTTGTTAGTTTTACCATGTCCGTCCGCTTCATATTTTTTGCAGTGTTTGAGTAGAAGGCCGGAACGTATCTAACGATAGCCATGTCCTCCTTCTCTATTTAGTTTGGTTTTGATATGCCCACTGGGGTCGTAGTTACAGGGATGGGAGTTAGAGATAAACTGGTCTACATGGTAGATAATATACACTGTTCTCGAATAACGTGTACAAACTTTGGGGGATTGTTTTTGAGATAAAAAATGTTGGACGTCTCGTAGACGTGATATGCCACTCAACCCGTGCTTCTGGAACACGTCAAAATCATGGTCATTCATGTAATAAAAAGAACAAAAACATACTGCATACAGTACAATAATGTGACTTGTTTTTATGAAACAGGCAAATGTTTTACAATAAGTGTTCAAATTGATTCCCTCTGGCATGAATGCATGCTTCACAACGTCGCCGCATGGACTGACGTACACGTTCAAAAGTTCCTGGTTCTTCGCGAATCTGGTCCGCAGTTACGGCGATTCTGGACACTAGCTCGTATACCAATGTTTTTAAGTGCCCACACAGAAAGAACTCCACAGTATCTATCCTAACAACTGTTTCCTGCAGGTAGGATTTCAACTTTTTTTATCTCAAAAACAATGGCTCAGAGAAAAAAATGAAAGAGAAATGTTGCTTAGATTTGATCCCTCTATAACCCCTCCCCCCCAAGTTTGTACACGTTATTCGATTAGCAGATTCCTCTAGACAAGATCTACGTTGGTAACTTAAACAAATTGGCTGCCGTAAGAAAAATTTCTTCCCCGTTTATATCACGTCAGATTTTAATCATTGCTATTCACATTAATTGCTACTTTCTACCATCAGATACGTAAAACGTTAATTTTACCGCTTAGTGAGGAGAACTAACAGCGAAATATGTAAAAATAGTACCATTGCTAATGCAAACGGATTTAACGAAGATATAAGAGATAACTTGACGAAAAAGATTAAATTATGCATGTTTAACACCTTAAAAAGCAATAAAAATGAAAAAATTAAATACTTGATCCTCCCCTTCAGTAAGAAATTAAAGAAGGGCATGAAAAAGATTCAATTTTAAGATCGCTTTTAAGAATAATAATACCCTAAAAAGTCAACTCAATTGTTTCAAAGAAAAGATACCAAGAGTGGAGAAAGCTGTGTATACAAATAAGTACTCTCTAGGTCACTCAAAACGTGCAGTAAAGAGAATTCGTGAACGCATAGTAGTGGCCAGTTATGTAATTTTGAATAATTGTGGATTTATACACCAAGAGAAAATATATATCACCAAGAGAAAATACAAGAGTTGTGGCATAAGCCGTAACAACTATTATTTTTCTCAGAGCTAAGGGAGCATGTATTAGGAATGATGAATTTGGTGTATCAAGTTTCGCTGACCATACACTGAAGAAGAACATTCTTTTAGTACTGATACATTTGAAATGCTATATACTGTCAATGATGCGAAATTAATAATTATCTTGGAATCCTTGGAAATTACTAAATGTTGGCTATCCAATCAGCTACTGAATAATGTAACTTGTGCATTATACCGGTGGCTACTTGGTTTCCCCTATCTAAACACTCCTAAATTACACTTTGAATTTCATTTTATTGGCTTGAAAAATTTCCCGATTCTGTAAATTTATTGAGTTTTACGAGACGTGCCCGGAAAGTAAAGTTACAACGGCTAGTATTCCTTCAAAAAATGTTTCTTTGACAAAATGTCAACTACAACTTTTTAGTGATACAAGGGTTATTTTTCGACATAATCTCCGCCATTGTCCAAATGCATGTTAATTTAACAAGGAGACTCCACGTATTCGGACTCTCCGGTTTTGATAAAAGAACTTCTACGAGTAGCTTTCACCAAATTAAAAACCCATGCAAAACCATTCGATGCACTTCTCAAAATTTTCCGATAAAAAAAACTTCATAAAGTTTGTTATCATTGACTGCACTTTATAAATGTAGAACCGATTTTTATCGCGGTCTGCTAGTCCAGTTATAAGACGCTAGAATTCTATTTTGCAAGTACATGTTCAAATCCTGTCTGCGATAATTTTTCCCCTTCCTAAATTTATTTTATCATGTATGTCAATGTGTAATTCATTTACTAAATATATTTCCGATTTTGCTACTGTCATTTTTAGGGTTTTAGCATTTATTAACGACGATACAGATGTATGTATGTACTCTGTAATGGGTATGTCATACGCGATAACTTTTGAAAGGATTGACCTAGAGGCTTGAAATTTTGTACACACGTAGATCCTATACAGAGAACGGTACGAAAAATATAGCGAATTTTCTAGGGTGACCCGACGCCACTCAGAGAACACTTGTATGAATTTCATGGTTTCTTTTTTATATTTTGAACAAAGAGGCCTAAAATCCTGAAATTTCGTAAATATGTAGTGCGGTTCTAAAAAAAAAAAACAAAAAAAAAACAAGAATGATTTTACCGCCAAAGCGGGTTAAATGGAGCACATTTTCGTGTTATAGCATCGTACATGGATATATAGAATTAACCAACATTTTAAAACACTTTAGAGAAAATATATAAATATGAAAACTAAATTGTAAATTACTATTTAAGTAAGCTAATGTATAGACAGAATTTAAGCGAATCAACTTGAAGAACTGAAAGATTAAATGGAGATTGAAGTTATTCATCATACATTTAAAAAAATAAAAGTTCTTTAATTCGTAAGCATTCCCCCATAAGATTAAACGAAGTGAGCCTCAATTGCTCATTGCTGAAGCATTATGTGTAAGCATCTATTATTTTTCATATTAAATTACTAAAGTGTTTCTACGTTATCATCTAGTATTGAAGCAAGCGATTAACTACTATTAATTAGCAATATGTATAACAATAATGAATTTTAGATACTATTATGCCTAACAGCATTATGCTCTTGATACAAATAAGCTAAGATAACCATATCTTAGTATTGAAAGTTCTAACAATGCCATATTGTACCATTAAGGCACGTGCTACAAAACCAATTCCCACTATCATTGTTTACTGGTTATATTCATTCATGACACTTTGTTACGAGTTGTTTGATATATTAAGTGCCATATCTTAGCATTAAAAGTTCCAAAGTTACCATTTGGCACCATTAAAACACGTTCTACTAAACAATTTACACATTTAAATCCAATTGAAAAATGGAAGGAAAAACTCTGCGACCCGGATTCGAACCAGGAACCTCGACTATCATAGCCGATGCCACTACTAATTGGGCTATCGCAGACACCACGGACAGCAAACTGTCTCAAGGTGTCTTAAAGACAACCAAGTTGTCACGGTTGAAAGCCCAATGGGAGACGGGAACCTGACCCGCAGATCGAGAATTTCTCCACTCCAAACCATCAGAAAGTTGATGAACTCACAAGTGAATAATAATAATTATTAACTGGAGATACGTCTCCATGCGTAGGTAATGATTTTTCAATTGATCATTGAATTTTTCAATTGATCAATAAGAGTTCATCAACTTTCTGATGGTTTGGAGTGGAGAAATTCTCGATCTGCGGGCCAGGTTCCCGTCTCCCATTGGGCTTTCGACCGTGACAACTTGGTTGTCTTTAAGACACCTTGAGACAGCTTGGCTGTCCGTGGTGTCTGCGATAGCCCAATTGGTAGAGGCATCGGCCATGATAGTCGAGGTTCCTAGTTCGAATCCGGGTCGCAGAATTTTTCCTTTCATTTTTCAATTGAAAAATCATTACCAATGCTTGGAGACGTATCTCCAGTTAATAATTATTATTATTCACAAAGTGATTAATAAAATGAACTAATTATCTACTATTTGGTTTCAAATAGAAGTTAAGAATGATTATCAATACGTCAGGTAATCCTAGATCTCAAGTGGAGATTGAGAAAAAGTTAATAAACTGGAAAAGGCACATAAGGCTGTAACCTTATTCAGGAAGTATGCGTGGACAACACAAAACTGATATAGAAACAAAGTTTCATACAGAGTGCATAAATATGACAACATAGTAAGTTGAAAGGAAAATTATCTGTGAAACAATATCTCAGATAAAACTGAATATAGGAGAAATAGTAATTAATTTAAATAAGCAATTAGTAAGTAAATTTGCAAAGTTGAAGAATATAAATATATGGTTGGACCATTATAAAATGTAGCCAAAGCAACTCATGTCTAAGCAAAGTTTCAATAGTTTCTAAGTAAAAATTTAACTTAGAAAACAAAAAAATAAACAAAAAAAAATGTAACTACTTCCTGCCATGAATAGAAACATTTATAAATACACGCACCCACCAAAAGTCATGGCACACCTGCCTAATAAAGTGTTGGGCCACCTCTTGCCCGGATAACGGTGGCGAGCCGTCGTGGAAGAGAGTCTACCAGTCCCCGGATCACATTCAGAGGCAATGCAAGCCATGCCGCCTCCACTGCACTCCATAACGATGCTGAATTTACCAGTTGTGTTGATGACGACCTGACAGATCGTTCCATGACGTCCCACAAATGTTCAATGGGATTGCAATCTGGAGAGCGTGGAGGCCAAATCATTCCTCCAACCACTGTCGGGTCAAAAGTGCCGTGTGTGGAGGCGCATTATCTTCCTGGAAGATGCCAACGCCCGCGGGGCAAAACATTTCATGAAGGCCTGCAGGTGGTCTCCAAGCAGATGACCTAGGAAGTAGCACGCGGCGTGGATGTCAGATGCACCACCGAACCCATTGCTTGCCACGAGAAAACAGCCCAGCCCAGCCACCTGCCTGAGCGATTCCCACCTGACAAGCGGGGACCATGGCTTCATGTGACCTGCGCCAGACACGGACACGACCATCGGCCCGATACAGGTGAACCATGACCCGTCGGACCAGGCAAACCTTCGCCAGTCCTCAGCGGTCCAATATCGATGTTGGTTGTCTCAGGCTATATGTGGTTGTTTGTCATCTTGGTTGCCGAAGACGTGCAGCTGTCAAGAGTGGCACCCGTCGTGGCCTCCTACTCCCAAAGCCTGCAGTTACCAAATTGTCGTTACGGGCAATTGTCGTGTTGGGGCTCCGGAGCTGGCGTATGGTAACAGCACCCATGTTGATGCCTGTGCATCGCCGAAAACGCCTCCAATTCGCAATGGACTATCGCCATTGGACCTCGGCCGAGTGGCAAAGGGTTGCTTTCTCTGACGAGTCACGGTTTCTGGTGAACAGAGTGGACGGATATTCCGGATACTAGCAGATGGTCATATTTATGTGTCCCGACCCGGTATGTTCAATGGAATCACTAATCCCGCAAAACTGGCAACCAGCAGATACCATGTGCTATGGATAATCAGGGTGCCAACATACGATGTCAGAAGTCATACCCTGGCCGCATTGCTGGAAGAACCAAGATAGATGAACGCTTCCCTAGTCTTGCGGGTAAATATGCCGTAGCCAAGATATGAACGTCACCAAATCTCTTTGAACTTGATTGTAAAAGTCAGGAGAACATAAAGTTGATCATCACTGGCAGCGCAGAAGGGAATAGCAACCTATTCACCTTTCGAAAGAAGCGCAAATGCAGAAATAGAAAATTAGCCCAAATAGGTGGGGGGAGGAGGAAAACACGGATCAGAGCGACCATTCTGGCCGCGATGAGGTACCGCCGGATATCAGGTAGGCCCAAGCCCCCCTCCATCAAAGGGAATAAACAGCAGTTCAGATCGAACAGGATGACGATACGCTAAATATCCCCATACACAATCCACAACTGCACTGCATACTCTTTTCAAAACTTGCTGAGATGGCGGAATATGCACTTCGACGTCAGCAGAGGCAAGATGTGCGTTTGACGAACCTCACCTTGACAAACATCGAGGTGGTGAAAGGAAAGTTTTTGCCAAGGCGAGAAATGCACTTATTAATCACCTGCTGCCAGTGACAAGAGTCCATATCGGGTAAGAAATAAAAGACGTACCCCAGCACTATAACTTGGTCACACCAAGTTATTTGGGAAGTCCTCAGATAGTCCACCGTCCACTTCCCAATAGCAATGCCTTTAGACTTGACTAGGTTGATGGAACTCCCCGCCAAAGTGCTAAAGATCTCGGAGGATTTTTATAGATGCCCAGGAAATAAGCATCAGATGTTAATTAACAAGACCACATCATCCGCATATGCCAGCATACAGATGTTAATTAACGCTGCTGGCAAGTCATATCTCCGAACATCTGGATGGAGATTGAGATACTGTAGTAATGGCTTCAAGTAAAAGATGTACAGGAAGGGGTATATTGGACACCCCTGTCTGACACCCTTCAACAGTTCGAAAGGAGATGAAATGGAGCCATTAATTGCCACACATGCTGTGGCCGAAGCATACAGTGCTGAGATAATCATAGCAAAATTCCGAAGATGAAGCTGGTGAAACACTTGAAAGAGATACTTGTGATTCACTTTGTCGAAGGCTTATTTCCTGGTCAAGGCTTAAAACTGCAAAAGTCTGACGGCGCACACGC
>JAHWFO010106434.1:0-15609 GCA_023313115.1 Rhysida immarginata
TTGCTTCCCATTTGCTCAATACAGCACGGAGCTAAAGGTTTGCTTTCTCTGTCGTCTTTCCACTCTTTCTCAATAGTCTGCTAACTCTTCATTATCTCCAGCTACTGATCATTTTTAAAGATTTTCAAGAAATTGTTAAGTACTAAGAACTCTCTTTTCTAAGAAAAACCTGAATAACAGGAATTCTATGCATTGTTACAAATTGAAACTTATCCATATTACATCATCATTTTATGTTCATTGTTATAATTCTTGGAAAGATTGCTTTAACATTACATCATCATTCTGTGCTCATTGTTATTGGTGAATTGCGTGTTGAAACCATTGTTGATACCTATTGTTGCACAAACTTTTATTTGCATTGTTGGTCATGAGATATATATTGTTGGTCCGTGCAGAGTGTTTGTGAATTGCGTGTTGATACCATTGTTGCAAAAACTTTGTCTTGCATTGTTGGTCATGCGATATTTCTCATTAATATGCCTTGCCATAACCATGAATATCGATTTTTTATTAATAATTATTATTTTTTCGAAATCTGAAGTAGACAGTGACCTTCCTCATGCTTTCAAGGTCATGTATGCGAAATTTCATCAAGATCGGAATAAAACTGTAGATTTGTATAAAAAACATACAGACAAACAGACCCACCCACCCACCCAGCCAACCACACACAAACATCCTTCTTTATATATATAGAAGACTAGTGGTCTGCTTCTAGTCTAGACAGTCGTCAATCAAATTTTTCTCCACCAAGAGGAGGCAATTTTCTTTCATACTTTGGATGACCATTGTGGGTACATCAGGCTTCTTTTCTAGTTCAGTGTATTTCCCTTGGAATATGATTATGAAGGGTGAGATTATGGAAGCTATGCTTCAAGTTCCACACGAATACCGATACACTACACTGTTCGATTGCCGATTGTCGTTCTAACAACAATCCTAAACCTTCTCCAGCCATGGCCACACCTACGTTAGTTCTTCCTTATCATCCAACCCTCAATAGTATGAAAAATATCCTAAGGAAACATCAACATATAATTGACAACTCTCCTCTTCTCCATTTCATTCTACCTGAACCACCTGAAGTTTCTTTTAAACGGACATCTAATTTTAAAGATATTCTGGTCCATGCTGCTATTACTAAACCACGCACTTCCACTAAGGGATGTTCTTCTTGCAATGAAAAGCGTTGTGGCGTTTGCCATTTTCTTAACCCTGCTAACTCCATATCCAGCAGTGCTTCCTCCTTTACTTTCAAAATCAACCAGAACCTGACCTGCACTTCTCACAATGCAATTTACCTGTTACATTGCAAAGTATGCCAGAAACAGTATCTCGGTGAGACAGGCAATACCTTACGTGCCAGATTTGCTGGACATAAATTAGACATCTCCTTAGCAATGCTGACACCCCTGTCGCTAAACACGTTAATTCCCCTGGCCACTCTTTACAAGCCATCAGCCTTTATATTCTTCGTAGTAACTTCCATAACAAAAAAGAGAGAAAGCAATTAGAGTCTTTTCTTATTTGGAAATTCAATTCCCTCACCCCTAATGGCATTAACCTTAGCAAAGGCACCACTCCCTCATTACCTTTCCCATATCCCTCTCCAACTTCAGCTATTCCTTAATTTGTCGCAAGCTCTAAGGGCCCTTTTCTTTATCTTATCTTTTATTTCTTTATTTCAATGTTCTTTCATATTTTTCTACCTTTGACCCGATGCTCGTACGTGTGGGATTATTTTATAGGGTGACTAGCGACCGGGAATTGTCAGGGAATATATATCTATATTTTTTTTAACCGGGAACAGTCAGGGAATATCATAAAATCGAAAATTTTGAACAATGTCAATAATATTCTTTCATGACAGTCTATTTTGTCTGCTGATAATCAGGAAAAATCAAGCATAATTCAGGGAATTTTACGAAATCTTTTTGCTAGGCACCCTGGCATTCCTAAACTTTTTTATAATTTCAATTTCATATGTGTCATCCTATTGCATTTTTCTCGCCGCCCCCGTATTATTTCCTATTTGTCCTCCGTCCTGTCCTATCCCAACAGTTCTTCTAATTAATCTCATTGGTTCTCTTCTTGTTTTTCAGCCAATACCGTCTTACTATTCCCCATGCAAACTATATATAAACCCGTCCGTTAGTACAACTAACTTACAACTTAGGTTTGCTGCTTTTGACCTAGTGTTCAACGAAATGTTAGAAGCCCTGCGGGATGAAATAAACGCTAAGTATAGTGCACTGGAGGAAAAAGTCGAATCCCTACACAAAAGTTTTGAGGAGAAGTTCGAAGGTATCAATAAGGAAATTAAGGACTCTCGTAGAGATGTTATTGACAAGATAAGCGAACTTAAGGAAGCCTTTGGGAAATGCTCCGGGACTCCGAAGGCAAGTAACTCCACAGAAGTTAATCCAGTTGATAGCAGCAATGTAAGTAATGTCTTAAAAACTATTTCCTCTTCTAATAGTATGGAGTCTATGGATATAATAGAAAATAGTGACTGTTCGACAAACGGTGGCTGTAAGAGAAGTCACACTGACGGAACTGATGAAGAAGTGGACGACAGTCCCTGGATTGGTGTCACTAATAAAAAATTCAGAAAAGGCACGAGGATCGATAACCTAAAGACCGTCTCCAGCATAAATGAAGAAGTCGTCAGCGCGAGTAGAATGAGGAATCCAAAGAATGTACAAGGTCGCTCGGCTAATAAAGACCATAGGATCACGAAGAGGTATGTACCGCCAATTATCGTGCGGACTCATGGCGTCCCGTTTAAGACGATTCTAACTGAGCTCGAGAAGTATGTTCCAGTCGAAAAGATCGCCGTTCACACGGGCAGAGCTGAAACCATCAAGGTTAAATGTGAAGATGAAGAAACACACAACAGGTTAGTCTCTGGCATTAAATCTGATAATATTTTAAAAATCCAGCATCATCAACTGAAGTCGGAGAAGGTCTTGAAATACGTAATTCGTAATGTGGATGTTACGTATGACCTCGATGACTTCCAAGAAGACCTAAAAAGAACCAACTACTTCCCGGAAAAAGTTATTCGATTGAGGAAAGCCAAAGGATCCATTGATATGCCAATGGTTTTGGTTCTACTCCCGAACACCGAACACAACCAATCATTGAAAAAGGTAACACGTATTGGGCCGCTGGCAGTTTCAGTGGAGGCCTTTCGAGGGAACAAGAAGCCACTACAGTGTTACAACTGCCTGCGCTTCGGACACGTATCCATGGGCTGCACGGAAGATCCTCGTTGTAATAAATGTGCTGAGGGGCACCAGTCAAGAGATTGCCCCAAGATCAAAGGACAAGACCCCCCAAAGTGCATCAGATGTGGTGGACAGCACACATCAAGCTACACGAAATGTCCAAAGTACCCCCAGGTTCAAAGGATGTCTAGTTCTAAAGTGACAGCAGGCAAATCCTATGCTGCCGCTGTGTCTACGCCGGAAGATAAAGGCCTCAACATCAACGACCTACCAGGTATGTATAAGCAATTAGGACGTATCTTTCATCTGTTTTCTAATCTCGGCAAAAGTTACCCACAGTTGAGTGGGCTCCTTACGACCAACTAATTTTAGTATGGCTGCACACTGTATACAAAAGTGAACTTCGGTGCGTGATATGGAATGCTAGGGGCATTCCCCGAAAGCGTATCGAGTTTCACAACTTTCTGTTAAATCACGAAATTGACGTGGCTTTCCTCTGTGAAACTCACTTCAAACCAAGCCAAGACTTCAAGCTACCTGGCTATTGTGTGTACCGTAAAGATAGAATGGCTTCAAATGCTGCAAGATGTGCGTCTGGGGGCGCTGCGATTATCATTAAGAGGGGAATTCAACACCAAGAATTAGTATCCAAGTTTTATGCAGGTATGGAATCAGCCTCCATCATTATCAATGACGTCTCCTGTGGCGAAGTGAAGTTCGTAGCGCTCTACAATTCACCTAAACATTATCTTGACATTTGCGAGCTTGATGAACTCTTCAGTGGTGACACTCCAGTCGTCCTGGCTGGTGACCTAAATGCCAAGCATCCAAGCTGGAACTCCAGAACGCAGAATTACAACGGCATGATTCTCTATAGGTACATACAAGGTAGAGATGATATCATCGCTGCTGGACCTGTGGAGGACACCTACTACTGCGACCACTCCCCTAGTAGTGACGTTTTGGACATCTCGCTCTTGAAGGGTTTCTTCAAACCGTACAATATCTTCACGATTGATGACCTTTCTTCTGACCACAAGCCTGTGGCGTTGTACTTTGACAATGTTGACATAAATTTCCGAGAGGAACTCGTACATCATCAAGACTGGAGGCTCTACAAAGATATTCTTAAGGACTATGGCTACCATCCCGACGTTGCTTACTGTACAGAGGACATCGATCAACTTGTTGATGACATCACCAGATGTATTAACAGTGCCATAGAAGTCAGTAAGTATCCATCAGAGAAAAAACCTTCTCATCGAATCCAACTCTCTCCTGGAATCCAAATGTTGACACAACGTATGACCTGGAAGAATTTTGTGATGACATAAGAAAGGGAAATTATTACCCAGAAAAGGCAATCAGGTTAAAAAAGGCAAATGGTTCCGTTGAAATGCCACTGGTGTTGGTTTTACTCCAAAACACTGAGCATAATAAGTCCTTTTTGAGTTTAAAGCGTGTCGGTCCTCTTGCTGTTACTGTAGATTTATTTAGAGGCAACAAAAGGCCCTTACAGTGTTACAACTGTTTACGTTTTGGGCACGTCTCCCAAGGTTGCACCGAATAGCCTAGGTGCAACAAGTGCGCAGGTGATCATCAGTCGAGGGACTGTGCTAATGTAAAGGGTAAAGACCCCCCGTAAATGTATTCGTTGTGATGGTCAGCATACTTCAAGTTACACCAAGTGTCCGAAATATCCCCAAGTCAAAAGATCAAAAGCACTAAAGTAGTTGATGGCAGAACCTCTGCTTCAGTCGCATCCAGCTCTTCTCATTCAGATGCGGTCGATCCAATCCAATTGCGGAGCATTTATAGGAGTCTGGGTAACCTTCTTAATCTCTGTAAGGAAAGTGGCAACGTTCTGCCACAGGTTGCGTCCCACGAAATCAAGAACTGACCATGGACAGACACCACTACAGAACAATTACTCACGAAAAGCTTCGTTGCAATATATGGAACGCCAGGGGAATCTATCGGAAGCGCATCGAATACTACAATTTCATCATTAATTGGAATATTGACATAGCTTTCGTGTGTGAGACGCACCTGAAATCAACTCAAGTTTTTAACTTGCCGGGTTATCATGTTTATTGAAAGGATCGACCTCTGGGTAACAACGCCAGTCAAGCATTTGGTGGAGCAGCTATCATTGTCAAAGATGGCATTGATCATCGTGAGACTATCACTCCCGACTATATAGGTATGGAAGCCGTTTCCGTTATTATAAGTGATGCTAACGCAGGCGAAATTAAGTTCGTCTCATTATATAACTCGCCTAAGCACAAGCTTAGTCCATGCGAACTCGACGATCTGCTGTCCGGACCCATTCCAGTTGTAATGGCGGGCGACTTAAATGCTAAGCATCATGCATGGAACTCTAAATGCCCCAATCAAAATGGCAATATCTTATATGGATATACATTGAACGAAATTAACACCTTTGTTGCTGGTCCCCTTGAAGACACCTACTACTGCGACCACTCCTCTGTTAGTGACGTGCTCGAGGTGGAACGAAAAACTTAAATCCTTGTCAGTCCAGGACAACTCCCTCTGGGGTACTGTAAGGGCCTTAAAAGGAAACAGGCCCATCAACTTGCCACCACTGCTTACTACAGGTGGTGATATTGTCACCAGTGATCGTGACAAAGCTCAACTGATCACCGACTCCCTGGAAAAGCAGTTTACCACACCTTGTGAAGAAAACCCCGATAGTCGCTCAAATACTCAACTTGTCAACGATGTGTGGATCTCCTATGAACCATCCCAGAGTGTTCCTACGCATGAGGAAATTATTAGCACAAATGAAATCTCCGACATCATAAAGCATCTTAAAAGCAGGAAAGCAGCAGGTTTGGATTCTATTACAAACAGCGCCTTTAAGAACTTGCCTCCTAGTGCCGTCTCGATTATTACCAGGGTCATAAATGACTGCTGGAGACATGGTTACTTTCCTGACAAGTGGAAGGAGTCCGTCATCGTTACGATACCAAAGCCTGGTCTGAACCCTGCCCTCGCTGTCAGCTACAGGCCCATAAGCTTACTACCTACGATGTCAAAAGTCCTTGAACGTGTTATTCTAAGGAGGTTTAATGCTTTCTGCGAGGCCAACGATCTTGTTCGCGAGGAGCAATTCGGGTTTCGCCCGGGTCACTCTTGCCAGCTACAGCTTTGGAGCCTTCTTGCTGATCTAAACACTCCCCTTAATTGCGCCAAATACGGTGGCCTTATCTTTCTAGATGTACGGAAGGCTTTTGATCAGGTCTGGCATAACGGCCTGAGATACAAGATGATTACTTATGGTTTTCCTGACGAGCTGATCGCTTTGATTAGTTCCTTTCTGTCAAACAGGACTTTTCGTGTCAAGGTTGGCTGCTGCATGTCTAACCCTTGTGACATCAAGGCTGGTGTTCCCCAAGGCTCTGTCCTGGGCCCTGCGTTGTTCAACTTCTTCATTCACGACTTCCCACCATTTACAAAGTGCGAATTATACCTATTTGCTGACGATGTGTCCATCATGACTTGTGCCCAAAATCCCACTCATGTCATATCTCGGTTACAAAATGCTGTGCATCTGTGTGAGAAATGGTTTGCTAAGTGGAGGTTAAACCTGAACGTAGATAAATGCAAAGCCATGTTCGTTACCAAAAAACTTAGAAAACCCCCGCAGTCAATCTTCCTATCTGGCAAGGAGCTCGAGTGGGTAAGGAACTATAAATACCTCGGAGTTGTGATAGATGCCAAGCTAAATTGGGGCGATCATCTCTCTTATGCTATCAACAAGGCCAAGAAGGCGAAGTTTAGTCTGGTTGCTCTTCTGGGACGAAACAGTTCGCTTGGAGTGGACAGCAAACTGTTGCTATATAAAATGGTAATCCGAACCATTCTTCTATACGGTATGCCTGCCTGGGCTACAACCTGCAAGTCCAGATGGAGGGACCTAAAAAAATTCCAAAACGTCACCCTTAGGACCATTGCCCAACTCGACAGGAGAATAGCAACTAATACTTCCATTGCTGATGATTTCGGTGTACCTACCATTGGAAACCACGTCAAAGAGTCGCTGAAGAAGCTTCTTCCGAAGATGAAGGACCATCCCAATCCTCTGGTTGCAGGTATTCTTGAGCATCCGCTCTCATTTAGAAGCCTCCTTAGAAATCGCAGGCCTCGTCACATACTGGACGTCAACTTCGATGACATCCAAAAGGCCATCTTCCCACCCTACTGGATCACCTAGCTCTTCCTCGTCCTATCGTGAATCAACAATCAACTTTATCGTCCTGTTAGGAAAGGACTCCTCCGTATGCTGTGGATGACTTAACCAGGTTCATCTGGCTTCTTTCCTAATTCAGCGTATTTCTTTTGGCTATATTACTGGATGAGTATGGCAGTGGAAGCATAGCTTCCGGACCGCTCGTTTGTTTTTCTTCCCTGCGCTGTTCGATTGTCGATTGTCGACAACTTTCATAACTTCAGGATAATTCTCTAATATTCTATTTGCTTTAAGAGAATTATCCTTTTTTGCTTTGATAATGGATAGTCTCTATCCGAAACGTCAGCTTTTTATTTTGATTTTGATTAATTATTTTTGTTTATTATATCTTATTTTTTATTTAATTTGTATTTTTAATTTATAACTATTATTTAATAGCTGTGCTATTACAATAGGGTTAGAAAGAAAGGGTCACTTTGTGATTAGGCCTTCAATACTCTTTTACCTTTCTTCTTATAATTCCGGTTAAAATTTTCAAATGCGAGCCAAAAATACTGAGGAGAGATGATATAATTAGACAGTACTCCAGAAACGTATTTTCTAAAGTAGAGGTTCGTATGCTGCTGTTAATGGGAGCTCTACATGCTCACTCAAATTAAGAAAACCCACTGGAAATAAAACCATAATGTTACAAACTGATCCACGCACACAAAATTCCATTGACATGTATAAAAACTGAATTTTTGAAAAAGAATTTACTTAAAGTAAATTAATTACAAAACTGGAACTAACCCCCACCCCTTTCCCACCCCTTTCCCACCCCAGCATCTCCTGACCGGCCAAAAAAAAAACAAAACAATAAAAGGTGATTTGGGTGTATCTCTCACAGTAACCGTGTCGATAAAGGAGACAGACAGAGAGAACTTGAATTTATTAATAGTTGATGGGTAAATGTATAGATTTTATATTATTTACTAGCAGAGATAGCCGGCAAAGCCCTGGATTTTTGCACTTGTAGGTAAAGAGAACAGTCTCAAAAAATTATATTATAATTTCCAATTGGGTAAATAATAACTCAATCAATAAAACACAGAGCAAGGGGATTGTCCAGTCTACAAAATATATGAAAAACAGAAAGTCTACGTGATATATCGGGACTTTATCTAAACCCTTCTTCACTTGCCTCACCACTGCAGAGCATCACCAGATACTTTAGACTCAAGTTTTTCTTGCCCTTGGTGTAGAAGCTCTTATACCCTGTTGCTCTATTCAAAACTCCCGTTCTTCAGATGTTTCAAATGCCTGTATAGCTTTTTCTGTTTGAGTTGCAGAGTGTCTCTGACCAATAATTTCGTTCTTTCTCTCTTCCTTTACAGAAACAAATTTTTGCCAGTTGTCCGGACGTTTGATAGGGAGCTCGGGGGAGACAAGCATGACTTCTTTGTCTCATCAATAGCTGCTGCCTTATTAATGTTTCTGTCACTGCCTCATCACAATCATGCTCATTTTCAATAATTCTTGAAAATCAACGTTCAATCATCGCATAATCAGTTTCCAAAACATACACGTTCTCACAGAATATAGTCAAAATGTATTTTAGGAAATGTTTGGATCTGCTGTGCTACCAAATAAGCTAGGTGATAACCCCGGTGTGGCTCGGGGTTTTGCTATCTTCCTTTCATATTAAAGATTATCTTATCACTCTCAATCTGTTTATCTTTTTTTTTAATGAAGAATTCCCTTGCTGTAATATGTAAAGCTGCAATAAATGAGACCTACCCCACCTCTATCACGTTTTAAAAAAAGTGAACAATTTAAAATAAATATCTATTTTAATGATGTATTCAATTAAAAATGAGATATTCAAAGTTTGTTTTGATTGTATAATAATTTCTAATAATGTGTAATTAACGAATTAATCAAGGAGTTTATGACTCTTGCTTAATTAAATTAAAAAATTTGTGCACAAATTTTAATCATAAATTTACCCGGTAAAACATTTCATATTTTAATATAAAAAATGTGTTAATCATATAATACGAATATCAATAGCCTACTGTAAAATCATCACTCATTATTTAAAAAACGAATCCTAAAATCATGCGTTTTTATTTCAAACAATGAAAATACGATTTTACTAATTTCAAATATTTAAATAATTAAAAAAAACGAATTTAATTTTTTTACAATTTCTCAGTTCTATTACTAATTTAAATTTTATCATTTAAGTATCAAATTAAATGAGAAAGTCAAAAGCTTCCAGCATAAAAGGGGAGAAAGAAGAGGGAAGCTGACACCCCCAAAACTTTTATTATCTATGCGTATTTGGTCAAGTAGCCGACGGGGGTGGTGGGTAGTTTAGAGGGGGTTGGCACGATGCCAATCCTGAACTAGGAGTATCAAACACCCAAGGATAAATTAACCCCGGGTATAATTTGCACGGGGGTTTATTCTCCCCTGTTACACCGGGTTTGGGTTTTTGAGTTTGCAGAGTGACAAGACTCAATTAATTCTCGTTCCTGTTTAGTAATTGTAGCCCATTTCTCTTGCGCTCACGTCTATCGCTAAGTCGGAGTAGTGGCCATCCTCTCCTCCTGATTGGTTGTAATAAAAAAGACAATATAAGTGTATGTAAAGGAGTTAAATTTGGTTTGCAGTTTATTCTAGGCAAGATTCTTATTATTATGAAGTTTGGGCCAAATTGTTCCAGTGGGGTCGGAGTTGGGCAGTGGCAGACACTTGGTCTTTAGAACTATGCCAACATGTGCCATGTGACATATCATTCGACCAGAAATGATGATAAACCAAAGAAGATAGAGCTCTTTTTTATTTTCTGAATATTACGTTTGGGAAAATCAATTTTTCGATTAAAAAATTGGGAGGAGGAGTTAAAAACTGCAGATAATGGGGTACATGAATAGATAGATGAATAGATGAATTCACAGCTTCCGCTACTTCCCTATACCCTCCTTGGGAGGATTAATTTCTTGTTAGTCAATGAGAGTAATGATATAAATTAATAGATATACTGAGGATAAGTTATAATTAACATTTAAGCGCGTGCCCCTTTTACTTCAAACTCTACAATCATTAGGAGTTCAGTTTCTCGTTCTTATATAAGGTAGCTCGCGGACGCGCCGAGATTGGTGCTTGATATTTAATGTTTCATAATTTATTATTTTGCTCAAACAAATTATATCCTCACAGTTTGTCATATACCACTCATCAGACCCACTTTTACACGCTACATTCTGCCAGCTCGAAGACCACAAATCGCATAAGAATAAATCGATTAATTTCAGATCACTTTACCGATATTGTTCTATATTCACACACAGGATAACAGATGAATACTTCCACTAAATGCTTTAGTGCGACACACCTCAGGCACACCCATCTTGCTCCTAAACATCACTCCATTACATTCGAAAGATGTCTAGCACTGCGAACCGTGACTCGCAATGCTGCCTCCTTTGATCATCAATGATGTCATCTGTCATCGTCTCACTGGAACATGAATCAGTTTTTTCTGCTGCGTTGATTTTCTTTCACCAACATTAAATCAGGGTTGACATTATGCCCAAAGGATACTGGTTACGTCGTTGTGACCTACCATGCTTTGCCCATGGATAAATCTGTTTACCACTTTTTCAGTCCAACTGTTTTATGCCTTAACTTGAGATTTCTTGTATGGTCAATGACTTTCACTGTTATACATTTCACAGTACCAAATTTGCATCTGTCATGAATATACTCATCTGCATTCGAACAGATTAATTATTATCTATGTGTTTCATCATTTCAACCTTTATTCAGTAGCACCCTCCTCTTAACATCGGGATCACTTCTTCTCTCTCTCTCTCTCTCTCTCTCTCTCCCCCTAACGTTTACGAGTTCGATTTCTATATTTCTGTTCACTAATAAAAACACACCTAATTCGACATTTCACTTCAGGTTTCACCTGTGGTGTCGCTCTATAGCCCTGCTCCGCGAAGCTCTCTTTCTCCTCCTTCTTTCTTTTCGAAGATCATACCTCTTCTCTCTATGCTCAGTCAAGATTCGCGCGCTTACCTGTACGCTCTCTTTCCCCTCCGCTGCGAACGTGTGATCCAACAACAAGGTCACAGCTGATGTGTTTCTCCCTTCGTCAGAACGGAGCAGTTTTTACGTGTCTTAAAAGTAAGTGTTACGTATAAACTTATGCTAATTTTAGTAATCACCATATACAGAGAGGGAAATCAAACACCTGTAATTTAATGTATTAAATTTAATGAAGTTTGTATGTATCAACTACAACTTGCAGTTGATAGGATGTAAAATATTGAGATAAATAAAGTTCCAAATAAAAAGTTTCAAAAGTCTTATCAGGCGCTATCCTATTGCTCGTGGTCGGTTATTTGAGATAGTGGAGGCAGAACAATGATTTGGTTAAGCTCCAATGGCACACCATTAGTTCATAGTAGTGAGGTTGTTTGTATTGAGGATAATGAAATAGAAAGCAAAATAGAACGACCTCATTAGCATGGAACACCCAGTAGAACGTAAATTCTTATGGCCTATTTATCGTTAATCATAAGAGCTAAGCTTAATAATAAGAGCTTACTACTAATGTTTTTCCGTCCAAGCCAGGAACGGAGCGGCTGCGCGTCACGTGATCAAGGTAGCCCCCCGTTATCTGCTAACTTCTCGTGGGTGCTGGTCCCATAATATCTGAAGTCCTAACGCTGACGTTCTTATCCTTCACAGTCGTATGAGTCGGTCTTGCTGGGCAGCATGCATGGGGTCGATTCTCCCTCGCCTGTAACGTTGCAGCGTAGAATCTCGTTCTCTTCCTTTGTATGCTTCGGGTTCCTTGTTTTTCTTTTCCTTTTCCATCTTGGCCACCAATTTTCCTGCTTCTTCTGTACATCTGTTGTACCATATTTTACAGTTGTGTCATTATGAGCCTTTTTCCTCCTCTGCTTCGTTTCCTCGCCTTTGATTTCTCCCATGACGATTCTGAAAAAAATTCGAATTTTCCTTCACTTGGCCAATATCTTCTTTATTTCTAGTTTCCTTCCTTAGACTCCATCACTCTCCTTTCTTTCTTTTACTATAATTTTGATTACTCCACTCCTTCTCATTATTACTCCTTAAGAACCGACAATTTCTTTGGCTTCTTAACTCTGTTACACCACTTCCTTTCTTACATCCATTCGTACTCCTTTCCATTATTTCCTTGGAATCCTGTAATTTTGTTTTATACTTTCGATTCTGACTACTTTTCTTCAGCCTTTGAGCCTTTTCGTTTGTCAACTTTTGCAGTTTTTCAATTTCTCCTTGCAACAGACTAACTTTACTTGTTAAGTTATCAATTACTTCATCCAGTATATTTAATTTTTCTAATAGCCATTCTAAACTATTGTAGCTTATGTTAAAGTAATTTTGCTTCTGATTATTACTCTGCATTTCTTCTAAATCTAGACGCGAATATTCTTTCCTTAACTTAGAATCTTCATATAACACATTTCATCCTTATCAGAACTATTTTCATTTTCACTTTTCTTTACTTGAACACTTGTCTCCCTCCTTACTAATGCTTTTCTAAAGTATTCTGCATCTGGAATAATTTTTCTCCATACTAAGCTTTCTTTAGATCGCATTTCTTCTTCGGGCTTTATTAGTGTTCTTATTCCGTAACTCCATCGATCCTTTAACAAAGCTTCCTCTTCTTAATCGCTATCTTTTCTTTGGATATCTACTTCTCTTTGCATATTACAATTGAATGAGAACGATTAAATTTCTCTATCCATTAGATACTCCACAAACGGCCACCTTATTCCCCTAGGGTTTGTTATTACCTTTAACTCAGCACCTTTTACTATATGCGTATCCAAACTCCTCCTCTTAACTAACCTCTGGTTAATCGCTATGGAGTTATCTTTCACTGAAGAGTTCAATTTTCCCTTGTAATTCTTCTCGAAATGTTCCTCTGCGCATTTCAATTTTACCTTGCGTGCAGCGTATTCTAGACAATTAACATAAAGTTCGTTGTTCAACATTCCACAGGCGTATACTATGGACAATGATACAGCCACTTTGTAGTCGTCCCTTGTACCTTTTTCTTTGATGAACTGCTTGTACTGGCTTATTAATTCAACCCTTTTTTTGACCGTCTCTCGCTTTCATCATTCAATTCTATCCTGTCAAGATTTACACTAAATTTCTCTTTTCTTAACGCACTATATTCATTAATTGTTACATCATTACACTCTTTTAGTCTACATGAAGTATCTTTCTTAATTTCTATTAAATTAATTTCCCACTTCTGCTCTTCCTTAATTTTGACTTGACTTGAGCCATTCACTGTCATTCTTCCAACTAAATCTTCGGATCTAACAGTTACTTTGCTTATAATTTCAGCTTCGGCTTTCTTCCCCCTCGTCTTCTGCTTTTTCCGTTTTTCTTCTTTCTTGGGTGGATTACTTTCATTAACCCCTTGCGGAATAGGAAGAAATCTAACTTTCTACCATTAACTCTTTCTCTGACTCACTATGGCGCCAATCAGGCTTTTGATCACTTACCTGCTGCGACGTCATTTTCATTAGACTCGCTAACGTAGTCTGACCTGCCTCTTCCAGCTCACTTTTAACCTCACCTGAGAACATTTCTTTATAGACGTTTGTCTTGTCTTCTTCGTCCCATTCTTTCACCTTATTCAATAATTTCTTTATATTATGGTTGAAGACGTCTATACTTTTCCCATTTTGTGGGTTAAACTTCACCTCTTGAAGCAGTTCCTTTAATTGCTTTTGCTTCATTATTAATAGGCCATTTCATTATTATTATTATTTTTATTTTTACAGTTCAAGTCAAAATTAGATCCAGTCAATAACAGCTCACTAGCCGCCACTCCTCAAACATACGTCGCAATGATATGTCACTCGTCGTGGGAAAAAAAAATTTGTCCTGCCAATTTGTCGCATTTGCACGCTCAAGGCTACCAAGCTGCCCCTTCTCTGTTACGTATAAACTTATGCTAATTTTATTAATCACCGTATACAGAGAAGGAAATCACACATACATAATTCAATGTATTAAATTTAATGAAGTTTGTATGTATCAACCACAACTTGCAGTGTGTTAGGATGTAAAATATTGAGATAAATAAAATTCCGAATGAAAAGTTTCAAAAGTTTTATCAGTCACTATCTTATTGCTCGTGGTCGGTTATTTGAGGTAGTGGAGGCAGCACAACAATTTGGTTAAGCTCCAACGGCACACCATCAGTTCATAGTAGTGAGGTTGTTTGTATTGAGGCTAATAAAATAGAAAGCAAAATAGAACGACCTCATTAGCATGGAGCACCCAGTAGAACCTAAATTCTTATGGCCTATTTATCGTTAATCATAAGAGCTAAGCTTAATAATAAGAGCTTACTACTAATGCTTTTCCGTCCAAGCTAGGAACGGAGTGGCCGCGCGTCACGTGACCACGATAGCTCCCTGTTACCTGCTGACTTCTCGTGGGCGCTGGTCTCATAATATCTGAAGTCGCTAACGCTGACGTTCTTATCCTTCACAGTCGTATGAGTCGGTCATGCTGGGCAACCTTGCAACCTTCTCTCTCGAAAGCGAAACTTCAATGCCCTGATTTTTACTTCTCCACTTCGGTCGTCTACTCCGTCGATTTTTGCTGTCGCCCACTGGCCAATGTCTTCTGCTCTCGACCAATGAGCAATCGGCGGGTCTACGAGCTCCAGCGGGGGAGGCCGATCTCCAAGCGTCGTCTCTCTCGCTCACGATCGCCTCTAATTTCGCTGACAGTAAGGCAAAAAAATTATCTTATTAAATATTCATTTTCTTCCCTCGTATAACTTGCTTAAAGAAAGATGTACACAACCAAAGTAAATTACGAAGGGGTTATAACATTTGATTTTAATACATAAACTTTGAATTATAATAAATTTATAGTGACTGATATGTCACAAAGTAATAAGAGTTCTTTATATTATTTATAAATATACGTACATTATGAAAAAACACAGTGAGTTTCTATTATTGAGGCGTTCTGTGCAAGCATCTACTGTTTCCTCATAATCTGTTGCTAAAGATTTTCCACATAAGCATATGCTGTTGATGATAAACTTGAGAATAAAATGAAACTCTTTTTCCACAACGAAAC